>CM044433.1:67286354-67329275 GCA_024363595.1 Xenopus borealis
GCCTTACTGTTAACCTTTTAACAACCAGAGTGGCAGTTATCTAAAGATTTCAGAGACACGCTGTTCATTGATTACATTTTTGTGAAAAGGGTTGACATATCCTTTAAAGTAAAGAAAATGTCATGCAGTTTTGCCCTGGTCTGTTAAAACTGATCTGTTTGCTTCAGAAACACTACTATAGTTTATATAACCAAGCTGCTAAGTAGCAATGACAGAAATTGAAAAATGGCTGTATGGCACAGGATAGGTAATGGATAACAGATAACATTATGTCATACAGAGCTTATCTGCTATCAGCTGTGTAACTTGAGCCTTTTCTCCTTTGAATGGCTGCCCCCATTGCTACACAGAAGATTATTTATATTAACAATAGTAGTGCTTCTGAAGCAAACACCAGGGCAACACTGCATTATATTTTTATTACTTTATAACAATTAAATTTTTTGATGTTACTGTTCCTTTAAATGCTCAACATAAAACAATAGATGTGAAGGTTAATACAATCTGTAAAAAAATGTAATAGTAATATTTTTTAATTTAAAGTACAACAGTATGCGCCAGTGTTTTACAGAAAATAAACATCCGTCACAAATGTACATGCCCAACTGGACATGCTCTATAATCCATAATTGTTATAAACTATGCAACTCACTGCCTATATTAAATTATAAAAGTTATAAAAATAGTGTACATTAGTACTTACCATTGTCAAATTCCAGAACAGCAGCTGTAGCTTTGTTTTCCTGCATGTTGATATATGATCAGATGCAGGGAGTTTCAAGGTAAAAATGCAGCTGTTGTGGAACAATTTATGTTTAGGTGCAAGGAGTTGCAAGGGAAAAAATGCAGCTGATGTTCTGGAATTGTATAATATATAATAACATATGTGGGGAGTTAAAAACATAATGCTCTGTAGTAACGGACTATGGTATCTACACTAACTGCTGATACACATTGCAGCCAGAAAATTTTAAAATACTTTTAGTAGCAGGTTATGCTTTATTTATACAGCAGTTTGTTTTTCTTTTTTTCCCAAGTCATAGCAGGGAGGGGGGAGGAGGAAGGTAGAGGAACAAACACGTCAGAGAGTGAGAGAAACAAACACTGCGCCAGGGCCCCCCCTCCAGCCGCTCTGGCGTTAGTGCCGTGTTAGTGCGCTGGTGCAAACACTCTGCATGGTTTGTATTTTGCCACGACCTCCGACAAAGGGGGTCGGGGCCTCAAGAAAAAGATGTGGGTGCGGACCTGGGCCAGCAGGGCCCACGAGTCGGGGGGCCCACCACGTTTTTTTCCTGGTGCCCCGCCGACCCAGACTGCAGGGAGGAGGTTAAATGAACAGGGAAGAGAGGGAGAGAAATGAATAGTGCAGGGAATGAGAGAGAAATTAACTGAGAGAAATAAGCAATTCAGTGAAGGTAAAACAAACAGTAAGGGGTATCAATGTCAGCAGGGAATGGCTGAGTGTGACATCACATATACACACACTACCCCCTCCTCTGTAATTTAGGCAGAAGGTTCCGCTAGCTCCAGAGTCAGATAATGGAGAGTCCTGGACAGGAAGTTGCAAAGGGGGAGGGATGAGCAAGTTTTCAAGCTAATACAGCAGTTTTTGACCTACAAGTTATTAAATTAAAAACCAATTCTATTTTACATGGTTTGATGCATTGTGAAAATGTATGTTATATGTCCCCTTTAAAACATTTCTAATAACCTGATTCTTATGACTAACTTCTGGTTGTTTATTTTAGGTAAAGTTAAAAAAGAAGGCACAGAAAATGCAGGTATATGCTTGAACCAATATGAATTCCATAACCCTTACAACTGGATGTATTTTTTTTTTTTTTTTTTTTTAAAGGCATGAAATTATCTTAGATTGTCAGAAAGGCATCTGCTTATTTTCCTTCCCTGCTTAGACTAATGATATCCTGAGTCTATAATATATTTCCACTGAGCACACTGTAAATGCAGTTAACACCCATGGATACAATACCTCAAAACTACATATAACAAATAATTGTTGGTAGGATCTGACTTACAGTAAATTGATGACAATATCATGTATAATACTGAGCTGTTCATTTTATAATTTTTAGAGGAGCCTGGAAACCATGCGGGTGTAATTGTTGGTAAGTAAACTGTACACCTAGACATTAACAAATCCTATTTGTAGGTGTATTTGTGTAAAATAACTTTCATGTGAAGCAGCATAGATGGTTCATGACAGTGAAGGTAGTGAAGTAGTGGAATTTTCTGCTAGGAGATGTTATTATGGCAGAGTCTATTAATAATTTTAAGAGTGGCTTGGATGATCTCTTAGGCAAGCCTAATATCAAAAGCACTAATGATCTTAAGATCTACAGTTAGCATCAATATTGGTATGTATAGTATGGTATTTATAATTTTTATGACGTGTGTGTGTGTGTGCACTATGGTTAATTTGGAGGGGTTGGACTTGATGGTCTTTTTTCAACCCAACTTAACTAAGTAACTATGTTTGGTGTAGGAAATTGCTCTATATATTTGCATGTTTTTTCAGTCTAGGCCAAATGTTTAAACAAAACTAAATCTAAAAATACAATTGTTTGTGTGTTATCAGTTTAAGCAGACAATTATCTATTATTATGCCTTATAGAACAAATTAATATTTCTCCTTCAAAAATCAGTTCTACTTGTATCTATTTTTGACTAATTTTCAAAGATTGAAGTTTAATTTTTTGACTCTCTCAACTGTTTAAATGTGCTTGCATATTTAGTTGTATAGTAAACTGTAACAAATGATGAATGAGTTACTGACATTCCTTTGATACTGCTGAGAAATGTATCAACTAATATTGCAAGAGCGCTGACAACCCCAAATTACTTTGTTTTGTCTCAGATACATGAGAAGGAAACGTTAAACTTCAATCTTAGAAAAACTGTACTTTTTTTTCTTTTTCATAACATATAATCAACATTGTTTCTGCCTGTAGGAGTGACTTTTTCATAATTATGTTGTATATATTTTTATATAAACAAACAAAATTTTAGGCAACCCTCAGTGATTATAATTGCTTATCTGATAGCCGAGGGTCGATGTTTCTATTAACAGAAAACTGCATTAGCTTGGTATTTCTGTAGAAGATCATTCGTGCGATCTTCTTCCTACTCTGGGAACCCCAGGCTGAGGCAGGTTCACAATAGATGCACAACAGAGTATTATTTGATATATATTTATTTAAATGCATTTATCAAAAGCATTTGAAAGTTTGTTCCAGCAAGCAAAATGTAGGTGTAAGTTTTAAGTATAATATTATTGTATCCCACCAAAAGATAAGTATGCCCCTAACCCCCAAAAAACTTAATTCACCTCTTTGGATTATAATATTTTATTATTATCTGGCCCCTGCATGTATAGTATGAAAAACTGGCCCACAACCTGACAGAACTATTCTAGACATTCCAAGGATACTGTGAGGGGTCGCCTTCCAACTTATTTTTACAGTTCAGTTAGTTTCAGATAGTTCAGTTAGTTTATATTTTCTAGTTGTGAATTTTTTTCTAATATGGATATTTACATTTTTACCTTCTTAGGTCTTTCTAGAGCAGCTCTGGGAGAGGGGTCACTGACCCTGTACACTGTTCTAAATTATATATCAGCTGATACATATTTTATCTTTGGCCCCGCTGAGCAGATTTGATGAGTTTTATAAAAAAAAAAGCATTTATATTTGATACAATAACTGCTAATATTCCACAGATGCCGCTGAGAAATGTATTAACTAAATGTAACAAATTGTAACAGTTCAGAATCTACACCCAGATTACACTGAAACTCCAGAGACAGGAATATTAAAATTTTAATAAAAATTTTGTAAAATGGTAAAAATAAAAAATGGAAAGCAATTCAAAAAAAAAAATTCTATTTCTGTAGAACAATCTGAAAATAAAAGAGCTGTAAAAAGTATTAGGAAGGTAAACAACCCCTTTAACAGTTGGTTAATATAGCATTTAGAACATTCAAAGTTATACTTGCGTAATTATTTGATACAAGTAATCTGTGCTGGAAATAGAAGTAGGCAGAAGAAGAGTTGGCACATATCTCTTGTGTATGCCTACCTCTAGTTCAGTGCCCTGGAAATCGTATAACAAGGTGCAAGGGGGCTGGGCTAATTTGGTTTCTGCTGAAATTATAAATCTGTCTTTGTAAGCAGAAACATATGCACATTTACATAGTTTTATCCTCATTTGAACAATACTGCCACGTGGATCAACATTGTGGGGATTTCCCCACAGTATGCAATGACGCATGGTATTCACATATTTGTTTTTGGCTGTGTCAAGGGGGTGATAACACCCAAGTGGTTGTTCATTCCCCCTACACAACCACAGCTCATCAACTAGAGGCAGGGAAGCAATGAAGCAGTTTTAAAAGCCACCCCTCTGACCCAAAAGTGCTTCAGACTGTAGAATCTGCAATCAGTGGTAGTTTTGATATTCTATGCTGCACAAAATGTATAGTTTAAAATGTCTTCAAACTAACTTACCATGTTACTATGTTTTTATTTTCTAAGGAGCAACTCTTGGAGTTATTTGCGGTTGTTGCCATATTTGGGTTTTCAGCCTATTATTTTATAATTAAAAAGAGGTAAGATTCCTGTTGTACAACTTTGTTGTTGCTTCCTGTGACAGTGGTGGTGGTGGGTTATCTTCAGCTTCTTGAATTTCTGACACATTATAATATATAACTAAAACAATTAATTAATTTTTTATGCTAATAATCAAATTCTCTTTATTCTTTGTGTAATATAAAATTTCAAAATGTATTAAGTCACATTGCTAGTGTCCAATGTTTTGGTCCTTGATAGGACTGAAAACCATCAGTAACTATAAATTAATTATGTGCCAGTTCCATAAGTAGAAAAACTTACTAAATTGATTTCAGCATGTCTATCATTAGCTGGAAACCTGTTATACAAGACTTCCAAATTACTGCCATCTCTCATAGACTGTATTTTAATCAAATAATTTAGATTTTTAAAAATGATATCCATTGTCTCTATTACAATAAAACAAAACCTTGTTGTAAGAGTACCTGGTGGTCTATTGGGGCAATTGGGATGCCCGCTGCATTCACAGCGGGGCCCCCTGCTCCCTGAAGTCGCTCCTCTCACTGATGCGGTGTTTGGGAGAATTCAGCTTTCTTTGTGCATGCAGAGTGACGTCATCATGGTTGGCGCAAATTTATATATTTAAAGGGCACAAAAGCCTTATTCCGGTTGCACAATGTAAAGGTCTATTCCAGTAGCTCCTGGGTGCACTCTCTAGTCTGAATTTGTGTTCCTGACCCTTGTCTGTTCTTGACCTTGCCGTACTTGCCTTCATATCTCACTTCTGTTTAGTTTGACCCTGGCCTGTGACCCCAACATTGTTTCTGTTATCTGATTTGGTAACCAGTTGTCCATCTGGTATTGACCCTGCATCTTCATGCCTCGGTGACTGCTCCCACGTCCTATCCGCTTACGATTGGTTCCTGTGTTTGCCCAGAACTCTCTCCCTGGTTCTCCCACAATAAGACCTGGCAGCATCTGAGTTGCGGAGGGCTCCACCTGAAGCCAAAGGTGGCTGTTATTGGCAGAAGAGGGCCATGACCGGAACCTTGGAATTAGCTCTGGGTTTGGGATACCTTACATTACAGTACATTGGGTCCAAAACATGGACGCTGCCAGAGCAGCTTCTACGTTAGCTACTACTGAAACTATTCTGGCTGGTCTTCTCCAGCGACTCAGAGAACAAGAGGCCACTCCATCCTCCCTAGACTACCTCATGCATCTGGCTATCCAAATTGATAGAAGGCATAGGGAGAGACACCAAGAGCATACCCCTAGAGATGCCTCCATTATTCCCTCTCCAAAGTTGGCACCTAAGCTTCTCCTTTCTGCCCTTAGACCCTTTGAGGAACCCATGCAACTCGGTTCTACCCGTTTATCCGTAGTAGAAAGGGGTCGTTGGCGGGCTAGCGACTAGTGCCTTTATTGTGGGAATATGGGGCATCTTCGCAATACCTGTCCTAAGAGACCAGGAAATGACAGAGCCTGGGGAGTCCTGTTTGGGTCATGTCATTTCTACTCCCCAACAACTTTCATCTTAATTGTTCATTCCAGTACTTTTAAATTGGGATAAGGGTTGCACTGACATTCCAGCTTTTCTTGAGCCTATGGGGAATATCCTTTTCTTGAGGCAATGGGGAATATCCTTGATAGTAGCTTTGATCTTAAAAATGCTATACACTCAAAACCCCTTGTTCTGCCAGTCAAATTGTTGGCTATAGATGATAGTCCCCTTGGGGAAGGTTAGTCAGAAAGACTAGTTCTCTTTGAGGGATCACACTGAAGATATTTCCTTCTATATTATTCATTGTCCTCACACCCCTAGGTCTTCCCTGGTTACAGGAACACAACCACCCTCAAATCATTTGGATCAAGGGCAAGCTGCTACATTGGGGCACAGGCTGGGAGCCCTCCTGTTTTAAAAGTCCCCTGGTATTGACTGCAACTTCCCTTGAAGGGTTACCCACTGTTTATGCCTTCTACTCCTACTGTTTATTTCTAAAAAAGATGCTGAACCCTGCCTCTGAACAGACCCTACAATTATGCTGTTGAGGGGTAGAACCAACCCTCTCTCTCCTAGAGTCCCAGGCTATGGAAGAGTATATCAAGAAAAATCTGGAGACAGGGTTCATCTGGCCCTTCTCATCTCCCACAGATGCAGGATTTTTCTTTGTAGAAAAGAAGGATGGGGGTTTAAGGCCTTGTATTGACTACAGGGGTTTGAATAACATTACAGCAAAAAATTTTTATCCCCTTCCCTTGATTTCTGAACTCTTTTATAGAGTCAAAGGTGACACCATATTCACTAAGCTTGATCTTAGGTGTGAATATAATTTATTTCGAATAAGGGAAGGGGACGAATCAAAGGCACGCTTTCACACTCTGGGATGGGCACTATAAGTACTTAGTAATGCCTTTCGGCTTATGTAAGGTGCAAGCAGTCTTTCAAGAATTTGTAAATTATGTCTTCTGTGATTTTCTAGGTTGGTACGTTGTGATCTACCTAGATAACATACAATCTATTCCTTTAATCTAACTGACCATTGTTTCCAGGTACAGGAAATGTTACTTAGGTTAAGGCAAAAAAAAGTTATGATCCTAGCTTTTGGCGTGAAGAGGCAATTAGGGCTTTTGATTTATTAAAAAAATCATCAGAGATGAACTATAATATTGATAACAGGGCATTATTTGCCATGAAATGGGCTTTTGAGGAGTGGATAAATCTTGAAGGTACTAAGCATATAATTACAGTCTTTACTGATCATAAAAATTGGTTATACTTTGAATCTGCTAAAAGCCTAAATCCTAGACAAGCCAGTGGGGCATTGTTCTTTACCCACTTTAATTTCATTATAACATGAAGTTTTGTCTCTAGTCCTTAAAGGGATACTGTCATGGGAAAAAAATTTTTTTTTCAAAATGCATCAATTAATAGTGCTGCTCCAGCAGAATTCTGCACTGAAATTCATTTCTCAAAAGAACAAAAATATTTTTTTATGTTTCATTTTGAAATCTGACATATTGTCAGTTTCCCAGCTGGCTAATAAGCCCTCAGAAAACCTTCGGGAGGTGGTCTTGTCTAAAATCCATGACTACAAAGTAGCGGAACACCCAGGTCACAGTAATACTTGTTCCCTTTTGTCCTGCACACTTTGGTGGCCAACATTGAGGCCGGGTGTTAGTAACTATATCGAATCCTGCCCGTTTGTCAGCGATCTAAACCTTCAGGGTCTGTTACAGTCGCTTCCTAATCCCAAAAGGCCATGGATTTCATTGTGGAATTACCTCCATCTAAAGTGAATAATATACTTTAATGTTTGTGTGATAGTGCATCGATTTAATAAAATGTCTCATTTCATTCCCCTTCCAGCCCCCTCCCTTTAGCCAAGTCTTTTGCCAAAATTTCTAATATATTTAAATTTCATGGGGTCCCATTGAATATTGTCTCTGACAGAGGGGTTCTTTTTGTGTCTAAATTCTGGCAAGCCTTTTGCTCTTTCATGGTTATGGATTTGTCTTTTTCATCTCCATACCACCCTCAAAGTAATGGCCAGACTGAAAGTACAAATCAATCATTGGAACAATAGCTCAGATGTTCTGTCTCCAATACTCAGTCACAGTGGGCAGATTTTCTTCTGAGAGTTCTTTTGCAATTATGCCATGCACTCATCCACTGGAGAATCTCCATTCCTTACTGTTTTTGGCCAACATCCTACAACATTTTCATATATTGTCTGCGATGTTCCAGCTGTCAACTCTTTAGTCACTAAGATGTGGAGAAGGGTCCAAGACTCTTTGTCCTACCGAAAAGAAAGCTTCTGAAAGACATCGGAGATCACTATCAGGTTGGTTATAAAGTCTGGATATCTTCCAAAACATTCCTCTAAGAGCTAGACCACATGGGAAGATTCAGGGAGATAAGTTGCCTGCCTTCTTTGGGGCGACTAATCTCCATATTCACACACGGCGCTGCTTTTTCCTAAGTCGCTGAAAATTGCCATGTGAGGCAACTTCGGAAAACGCAGCGCCGCGTGTGAATCGGCGTAGGCGACTTTATATTTTATCATGCGCGAGACACGGGCAAGCAATTCAGGGAGATTAGTCGCCCCAAAGAAGCGGCGGCAATCTCCCTGAATCTTCCTGTGTGGTCTAGCCCTAAAAGTCCCTTCTTCGAAGTAGGTCCTAAAAGTTCATTGGTCCTTATCTTGTATCTGAAGTCATTAATCCCAGCATGGTCAGGTTAGAATTACTTAAGATTTCCAATTCTTTCCATGTTTCTTTATTGAAGCCTGTCATAGTTGTTCATCAGAACTCTCCTTCTCCTCCAATCTCTGTTGAAGGTCAGTCTGGGTATTTGGTATGAAGGTTGATAAGATTCCTGTCTTTCCAAGGGTAAACTGCGATATTTGGCCCACTAGAAAGGTTATGGACCTGAAGAGAGGTCTTGGATCCTTGCTTCTGATTTACATGCTGAACATCTTAAGCATCAATTTCTTGCTAGATTTCTTAATAAACCCAACAGTCCAGTGGCCTCCTGTAGAGGGGGTGGGTAATGCAAGTGTACCTAGTGATCTAGTGTGGCAGCAGGGATGCTAACCACGCTCACAGCAGGGACACCTGCTGCCTCAAGTCGCTCCTCTCACCAATGCCCTTAGTGCCACTTCCGGGTGGGCTCTTTCTTTGTGCGTGCCGAGTGACATCATTGCGGTTGGTCCAAAATTAGAATATTTAAAGGTGCAAATGCCGTATTCCCATTGCCCAATGTAAAGGTCTAGCCCTATAGTTCCTGGGTGCTCTTTCTAGTCTGAATTTGTGTTCCTGACCTTGCTGTTCGGCCGCCTGTACTGACCTCAGCCTGTTTTTCACTATTCCTTCCTGGCCTGTGATCCCGACCTTGCTTCTGTTATCTGATTTGTTACGGTGTTGCGAATCTGGTTTTGACCCTGCCTGTTCACACCTTCCTGACTGCTCCCACGTCCTATCCACTTACAACTGGTTCCCATGCTTGCCCAGAACGCTCTCCCTAGTTCTCCCACAATAAGCAGCTGCTTTATGCAGAAGAGTGGACTGTGACTGTAACCTTGGAGTTAGCTCTGGGTTGGGGATACCTTATGTTAGTTTTGTACTTAATTCTAACTATCATTCCAAGATATCATTCATTTTGGAGACAAAACAAACTTTTCATAATGTAATAAGGGTTATCTATGTACTGTTAATATAATTTTCAATCTCACAAGAACCAAATATGGAATTTCTTTTATTTCCTTATTTGCCCTGTTTAGCCCAAGAAATAACAAAACTGCAAAAAATATATATCTAGCAGAAGCTCTATTCATTGAACTCATGGATATATACAACTACTTTATTTAACTGAAGCCTGGTAATATTTTTGCAGCATGCATCACCAAATGGAGTAGATGTCCAACATTTTTATTCTGATGAACTAATCTTATCTTTAATTTTACCTTTGCCTTATAACAAAGTGACTTTAAATCTTTTTTTTTTCTTAGAAAACCGAAGACTGATTCTCCAAGAGCTCATTATTCAAATGTCAATAACTAATTTCTTTCTGGAATCTTTTTGTCATAATCCGTATCTATACAAATCTTTCAAAGGATAATATAGAATTGACTGATAATATTTTGTACTTCAGTTTTACACATCATCTAATCTGGCATGATGTTTCCAAACTAATTACTCCAACTAATGCATCTCTCATGATGCTGAAAAGCCATATTAAGAATTGTAAGCTTATTTTAGGAAGTGACAAAAATTGTTCTGAAGTGTTTAATTGCTTTCTGCTGAATTATATATACACTGGATGTAATGCGGTATATTAGTTTATTTTTATTTGACCTGGGGAGTGCAGTGGTGAGAGTTTATTGAGCTTGCAGGGAGTGCACTTGCCAAATTCGTACCTTGCCTTATGGGAGGCCAATAAAAATGTGCAGTGCCTTTGTCAGTCATGCATTTTCACTGCAATAGTATTGTGGCATTTTTGGCTGGTACAGGAAGGTTTGTGCAGTTTAATCCAGGCATTAGCATAATTGTAAATAACGTTCAGATGTTTAACAATGTGAATAAGGCTAAGGCCAGATGGGGAGATTCGGGGGCATTTTATCGCCAGGCGACTTTTCGCCGCGACTTGTAGCCCCCGAACCTCCCCGAACAGCCACTTACCTAAGCGCACCGGCGTTGCTTGAAAAAGCGGCGCGCTTTTTAAAATTGCTCCAAATTGCCCCCCGAATCTCCCCGTCTGGCCTAGCCCTTAAAGATTGGACTTTTTAAGTTTATACTGAGTCCTTTTAATTTTGTGAGCACCAAAAAGGAGTGATGATCTTTGAGCCATTATATAACTCCAAAACCAATTCTGTAACAAGTGCCTTCATTTTTTTTCTGCCTGAATGTGTTTATGTATATAATATATATATATATTATATATATATAATATAAGTTGGGTAGCCTTGGCTTTAGTTATTCCAGTTAGATATTTCAGTGTAAATTAGTCTTTAGATTGGGTCACTGTTACCAATGCTTTCAGTTTCTGCTTGTAGTTAAGATAATAAAATTATTAATTGTGTTTCAAATGCTCTTTTTTTCCCTCTGGCTCAGGTAGCAGATCTGATACAGCCCATCTTGTCCTGCACTTACCTCTAATCATCATACAGGGCAAGAGACGTAGAATCAGTATTGCATCCTCTCCACAGTACATTATACTCTTTTCCAGTTTAACAACAGATAAGTGCAACTAGAAAATTGGGTTTTAACTGAGAGAGAGCCAGGAGGCAGTATAACTGCTGCTTAAATGTGTTTATTAACACGCTCACACAACGTGTTTCGGGCTCAGGGCCCTTTAGCAGCAGTTATACTGCCTCCTGGCTCTCTCTGTTAAAACCCAATTTTCTAATTGAATTACTGCACCTGGGTGGAGGTGTTATTACTGAGATATAGAGCTGAGGTTTCCTCCTGAACACAGTCAATCCTATAGAGCAGTTAAGTGCAACCTCTCCTGTATTACCCAACACTGAAAATCATATGGCTATTTTTAGATCCAAATAGCTTCATAGCTCAGAAATGCTGAACACAAAACCTCTTATCTTATCTGTCACCTGGAAATCATCTGAAAAAGTACAGTATGTTTTTTTCTGGCTGCCTATCTTGAAAATTTTCTAAAATATGTACAGATAGAGTCACTTGGATTTGTAAGTTAAATGCGTCGTGACTCAGCATTAATTGAAGAAACTGTGTTATCTAAAGTTATCTTAACTCATTTAATGCATTTAACCTTTTCATTAGCATACCAAAGCTCCATTGTTTTCAATGGTGAACTCTTTAATTGGATGGGATGCTGTGACACAATATTCTGTGATAAGTGGGATAAATGAGATAAATGAGTTAAGTCGCGACGCATTAAACTCACCATCCAAAGTGACTGCATCTGTAGTTTGTTGCCAAGTTTGTGTATGGTGAACCGCAAATTATTTTGCTAAGTTGTTACTCCAAATCCACATTTTTACATATAGATAATATGTATGTTTATTCATGTTTGTTTAATAGATATGTTGACTTTCAAAAGTGGCCTTTACTTACTAATAAACTGGAATTTAAATAAGTACATTTTTGTTTTCTTTGTATGTATTATATTTCATTGTTGCCAGCCATACACTAGTCATCCACAGTATTAAACCATTGTGCCTGGTGGCCACGAGAATAGTTATTGTATGAATGCTTGGCCACATTCCATTGCTTTATTCAAATGACCTAAACTGTTGGAAGTGAAAAGGATCTATAGCCAACATGGTGCATTGGCAGATAAAAATGTGAAATCAGTCAGATCAACTGTGATCTACTGGATTGCATAATTGTGCCAATAGCAGCAATAACATGCGTTTTAAAGAATAACTAAACCTCTAAACAGCCTTGTGTCATCAGCTAGTTCCTAATCTAGCATGAAGCTTCTACCCTGAGCACTTCTTTCTCTTTTTGACTGATGATGAATTGAAAAGGTGCCTGTTGCGCATGCTTGATTATCGATTAGAGCAAGTGGCCCAAAAATGGACATTAGACACCTGTCTTCATGGTCAAAACAAGAAGAAGAGCTCAGAACAGAAAAGGAGCAAAGCTTCACACTTGACCAGGAACTAGCTAAAATGAGCTGCAGCAGAAAAATCAAATGCGGGAACAGATACACCAATGCAGGAACTGTGCTGCTGTTTTTTATTCACACAACATGTTTCGAGCTGTGGGCTCTTTTTCAAGTGTTACAATTCAATTAACTTACACAGAGGTATTTAAGATAATGAACCCTCCCCATTCTTGTGACATCATAAGTGTAATCTATATACCTAAAAAAACCACCCAGTGGGAGGAGACTGCTGTCTCAAAATCATATGAAATTCAAGGCATAAGTCCAAATGAATTCCATTATTCACAACTTGTTGCACTTATCCCCAGTACTGCTATAACGCCTACTAGAGTCCATCTGAATTCATTTAATATTAATCATGGACAAGGCATGACGTATACATTACATTGATTACACATATTGTATATAGTATTCCACTTCTTTTTCATAGCCAGAAATGCAAATAAATAAATAATCGTAACAAGCTGCCAACCAGTACCTGTGTCTTCCCCATGTAATATCCATGAGGACCAGGTATGCTATATTTTCGTGAGAAGAACTAGGCAGCACTCAATTTATTCAATTTATTCACACTGTGGCAAGAGGATGTCGAGGTTAATAAACTGACACAAATGTTACACACCTTTTAATCCATAATGTTTCTTTTTGTAGTAACAGTTGTTGTTTATTTCCACCTCTCTGTGGGTGCTCAATCACTTCTAGCACAAGCCATTTTAACTGAGTTGCATTATGTTTATGCAGGTTAAAGTGGCGAGATACTGGGGTATCAGTAGCAGTATTACTTACAAAATTGCGTATTTTCCTTTTATGTGCCTTAATACGTTCTTTAATCGCGCGTGACGTTTGGCCTACGTAAACTTGGCCACAAGGGCACTTTAACATATAGACTACTCCCTTTGTAGTACACGTTGCATAGTGTTTTAAAGGGATGTTAAAGCCTTTTAAGGGGTGTTATACTACATTCCCTTTAATTATGGAAGAGCAGCAAATACATTGAAGGCACGGGAATGTACCTGTAACGTCTTTCCCATGAAAGATTCTTTCTTGTCTCTGGCTTTTTTTCTTTTCAGCTGGACAAAGCATATCATTAATGGTGTGACCACGCTTGTAACAGAACAAAGGGGTATTTTTACAAATTTTACTCAATTTATCGTCGTTTTGTAAGATTGGCCAATATTTTTTGATTATTCCTCCCATTGCTGTTCTATGTTGGCCATATAAACTTACAAAAACAGTCCCTTCTTTTTCTTTAGAGTTTTTTGACTTATGTAGGAGGGTATCCCTTTTTAATTGTCCCACTTCCCTAGCTGTGTTTCTAAGGACTTTTTCATTATATCCCTTTTCTTAAATCTATTTACTAGTTGGTCAGCTGCTACTTCATACCCCTTATCATCAGAGGATATATCTCTGTACGCCAAACTACCAAGTTGCAATACTATCCTAAAGTTATAATTTTTTATAGAAATTTGTGAATTTTTTTTAAAAATTACCTCAGAGCTTCCAATCTGCAGCATCGTATCTCTCACACATCATTAGGTACCAATGTATAACACCCTAAATATTATTGCCAGGAGTCCACTGAACATTTTGATACTCAATATGTATTGGTGTACCTAAGTATGTGGCATGTAGAGGCCCCAAAATGTAGACACCCCATGTGAGCTATCAGTTATGTATTTCAAGGTACTGCAAAATCAACACATTTTCCTCATTTTTAGGGGGGCAAAGTTAGAAAAAAGTAGGTTCACCCCCAAAAACCATACATTTTTGGAAAGTACACATTCTCCTGAATTCAAAATGGGTATGCATGTCTTTCTACTCAAAAGTACCAAACCGCAAACCTTTCCTAAATTTTGCAATTTGGTGACATTTCCAAAAATCGCCAAGATTTCCATCGTGCAGCATCGTATTTCCACACATACTTTTAGGTATCAAGTAAAATCACCCCAAATATGAAAGTCTAGGGTCCCCTGAACAGTTTGATGCCCAATATGTATAGGTGTACCCAAGCACGTGGCATATAGAAGCCCCAAAATAACGACCCCCCCATATGTTCTGTCATGTCAGGTACTGCAAAATCCACACATTTACATCATTTTGAGGGGGGCAAAGCTAGAAAAAAGTAAGTTCACCCCCAAAAACCATACATTTTCGGAAAGTACACATTCCCCCAAATTCAAAATGGGTATGCATGTCTTTCTATTCAAAAGTACCAAGACGCAAACCTTTCCTAAATTTGGCAATTTAGTGACATTTCCAAAAATCACCTCAAGATTTCCATATTGCAGCATTGTATCTCCACACATACTTTTAGGTATCAAGATAAATCACCCCAAATATGAAAGGATAGGGTCCACTGAACGGTTTGATGCCCAATATGTATAGGTGTACCCAAGCAAGTGTCATATAGAAGCCCCAAAACGAAGACCCCCATCTGGTCTGTCATTTCAGGTACTGCAAAATCAACAGATAATACATCATTTTGAGGGGGGCAAAGCTGGAAAAAAGTAAGTTCACCCCCAAAAACCATACATTTTCGGAAAGTACACATTCCCCCGAATCCAACATGGGTATGCATGTCTTTCTATTCAAAAGTACCAAGCCGCAAACCTTTCCTAAATTTGGCAATTTAGTGACATTTCCAAAAATCGCCAAGATTTCCATATTGCAGCATCGTATTTCCACACATCCTTTTAGGTATCACCCCAAATATGAAAGCCTAGGGTCCCCTGAACAGTGTGATACCCAATATGTATAGGTGTACCCAAGCACGTGGCATATAGAAGCCCCAAAACGAAGACCCCTATATGGTCTGCAAAATCAACAGATATACATCATAGAAAAAAGTAAGCTCACCCCCAAACAACATACATTGTCGGAAAGTACACATTCCCCCGAATTCAAAATGGGTATGCTTGTCTTTCTACTCCAAAACACCAAGCCGCAAACCTTTCCTAAATTTGACAATTTGGTGGCATTTCCAAATATCACCTCAAAATTTCCATGCTGCAGCATCGTATTTCCACACATACTTTTAGGTATCAAGATAATTCACCCCAAATATGAAAGCCTAGGGTCCTCTGAACAGTTTGATGCCCAATATGTATAGGTGTACCCAAGCACGTGGCATATAGAAGCCCCAAAATAACGACCCCCCCATATGTTCTGTCATGTCAGGTACTGCAAAATCCACACATTTACATCATTTTGAGGGGGGCAAAGCTAGAAAAAAGTAAGTTCACCCCCAAAAACCATACATTGTCAGAAAGTACACATTCCCCCGAATCCAAATTGTGTATGCATGTCTTTCTACTCCAAAGCACCAAGCCGCAAACCGTCCATAAATTTGGCGATAAAGGCAGCTGTTTTTACATTTCTAAAAATTGCCTAAAAATGTTGCAATTGGCCACATTTATCTCACCCAATTTCTTACATAAAATTGTAAAACACCCTAAATATTGATGCCAAGGGTCTATGGAACAGTTTGATGTCCAGTATGCATAGATATACCAAAGCAGCTGGCATGTGTGCACCCCAAATAAAAATAGTGCGTATGAATTTTCTCTGCTGCCAATTCTTTTTTGTGAGACTGAGCATTGTCTGCCAAAAGACCCTCCTAACAGCGCAAAGACCCCCCCGAGCCATATATTTTTGGAAAGTACACACTCTGATGAATCCAATACAGATAAAGATTTTGTTCTACACAAAACTAGCCAACTGCAAAGTTTTTCTAAACATAGAGGTTTTCTACAACATTTCTGAAAATCGCCTAAAATGTTGCAGTTTGCTGCATTTATCTCACACAACGGTTTACGTACAAAGAAAAATCACCCTAAAGATGGACGTCGGAGGTCTACTGAATAGTTTGATGCCCAATATGCATAGAATTACCAAAGAATTTGGTATGTACGGACCCCAAATGAAAAACATACATATGAATTTTCACGCTAACCAACACAAATGCTGAAAACAGTACCCTGACTGTGCATTACGTGCCGTAAGACCCCCAAACTGTAAAAAGACCCCCAGATAACTATACATTTTTGGAAAGCATATATTCTGACGAATCAAACTAAGTAAAATATACATTTCTAGACTAAAGCACCAAACCGCAAAACTATACTAAAAATACGTAAGGAACAATAATGCAGGGATAAAATTGCAATAAAACCACAAAAATAGCGTAAATCAATGAAATAACAAAAAAACTGACTGACAGCGTAATTAGTGGCCCAAATCAATTATCCAATAATCACGCTGTTGAAATAACAAGATTTTAGGCAAAGATAACAGTACAATGAATAAGTAAAAAAAACAAAAAACAGCTGTTTGTGAGTTTTTGTGTATACATGTTTGTGTACTAATAAAAGTTGTCTGAGTGTGCAAATAAGTGTAAATACGTGTAAATAAGTGTACAAAGGGGGTCAAGTGTGCTGAAATAAAAAAATAAAAATACCAATCTTTACTAAAATGTTTGTGTAAGTGTGTAAATGTACTGTAAGTGTGTAAATGTACTGTAAGTGCAGGTAGGTTTTCTGTTGCAGGAGATCGCAGGGAGACACGTGGAAGGAAGAGTCATCGCAGAGCAGGAAGCTCTCTGCAGGAAGGAGCGGTAAGTAAAGAAGCAGACGCATCCATGTGATGCGTCTGTTTCTTTTACAAGTCGGATCTGCGACAATCGAGTCGCAGATCTGACTTGACAGCCCCCTAGCAATGTTGCCTAGGGGGCTGTCCTGCTTCCTCACTCTCTGCGGAGGCGGCAAAAGCTGCCGAAGCAGAGAGAAAAGCTCAGCTGCCAAAGAACGTATTAGATACTTTCTTGGCATCCTGAGCCTTTAATCGCCAGCACGTATAGAATACGTGCTTGGCGGCTAACGGGTTAAAGGTTACAAAGTTTGTATTCAACTGGGATGAATGACCAGTGGAGTATTGTTAGTTTTTTATAAGACTTGTAACATTTGTGTCAATTTATTAACCTCGACATCCTCTTTCCACAGTGTGAATAAATTGAATAAATGGAGTGCTGCCTAGTTCTTCGCACGAAAATATAGCATACCTGGTCCTCATGGATATTACATAGGTAAGACACAGGTACTGGTTGGCAGCTTGTTACGATTATTTATTTATTTGCATTTCTGGCTATGAAAAAGAAGTGGAATACTATATACAATATGTGTAATCAATGTAATGTATACGTCATGCCTTGTCCATGATTAATATTAAATTAATTCAGATGGACTCTAGTAGGCGTTATAGCAGTACTGGGGATAAGTGCTACAAGTTGTGCATAATGGAATTCATTTGGACTTATGAACTTTGCCTTGAATTTCATATGATTTGAGATGAGTCTGGAAAGGAATCCCCACAGCAGTCGCCTCCCACTGGGTGGTTTTTTAGGTATATAGATTACACTTATGATGTCACAAAAATGGGGAGGGTTCATTATCTTAAATACCTCTGTGTAAGTTAATTGAATTGTAACACTTGAAGAAGAGCCCACAGCTCGAAACATGTGTGAATAAAAAACAGCAGCACAGTTCCTGCATTAGTGTATCTGTTCCCGCATTTGATTTTTCTGCTACAGCAATTTCACTTTATCCAAGGACATAAAGTTTGGGAACTAGATATCGGATATCTGAAAAATTTTCACAGCTTGGCTGCTCGACTCTACTACTATTAAAATGAGCTGCAGTTGAGATGCGTGGGATTTATATAAAATATGATATTTGCAGAGAGTAAAGTGTGTTATTTTGGGGACTGTCTTTTTAGGAATTTCAAAATAAAAGGGCTTACTTATCCTTTAAATGCCACAGATTGTAGATTCTACGATCTGCAGCATTTCCCTCCCTGGAAGCGAAGCGGCTTGTAAAGCCCCACCTTCGCTTCCTGCTTATTCCCCCCTCCCCTAGACAACGAGCAGGAAGGGGAAATGAGCGGGCCCTTGGGCGCGATCGCCCAGGGGCCCCATAGGCAGCAGCAGGAGCACGTGGAACATGTGCTTGCTTGCTGCTGCCTCTACTTCCTGCCTTCTACTTGCACTGTGCAATACTTTTTTTTACGTTATTTTGGTGATTATATTGCAATTTTCGTGATTTTGGTAAATTTTTAGTACATATTTAGCAATTTTATGGCATTGTATTGCATTTTTCAGGTGTTGTTCGCTTATTTATGTCCATAAAACCTATTTGGCCATGCTAAAATTGGCAAAGTTTATTCTGACTGCTGATTATACTAGGCAAAAAACAGTCATTGATTTTCGTAGTTTTTGTTGGATTTCAGTGATTTTTATACTATTCTTTGTTACTTCATTTTGCCCATGGAAAATTTGTCTGCTATATATCCATTTGGGGGACTCTGTGTGCGACATAGTTTGGTATATCTATGCATATTGGGCATCAAAGTGTTCTGTAGACCCCTGTTGTTTATATGTAGGATGTTTTATGCTGATACATTCCGAAATGTGGGGCATATAATGGGGTAAAATTCAAGCTTTGTGACGATTTTCAGAAATTTTATAAAAACTGTTACGTTCAGCATTGCTTTACAGTTTTGCAATGTACGGTGGAAACACATAACCCATATTGGATTTGTCAGAATGTGTACTTTCTGAAAATATATGGTTTCTAGGGTCTCTGTACTGTTAGAGGGTCTTATGTCACATAATACACATACCGGGGTGCATATATTGCCAAAGCCTGCGCATCAGCAGTGAAAATCCATATACACTATTGTCATTTGGGCGTCTCCGTGCGCCACATAGTGTGGTATATCGATACATATTGGGTATCAAAGTGTTCAGTAGACCCCTGGCATTCATATATAGGATGTTTTATGCTGATACATTACGAAATGTGGGACATATAATGGGGTAAATTTCAAGCTTTGTGACGATTTTCAGAAATTTGATAAAAACTGTTAGGTTCAGCATCGCTTTACAGTTTGGCAATTTGAAGTAGAAACACATATTTACCCATATTGGATTTGACAGAATGTGTACTTTTTGAAAATATATGGTTTTCTAGGGTATCTGTACTGTTAGGGGGTCTTATGTCACATAATACACACACCGGGGTGCTTATATTGCAACAGCCAGCGCGTCGGCCGTGAAAATTCATATACACTATTGTCATTTGGGCATCTCCGTGCGTCACATAATGTGGTATATCTGTGAAGATTGGGCAGCAAAGTGTTCAGTAGACCCCTGGCGTTCATATATAGGATGTTTTATGCTGATACATTACAAAACGTGGGGCATATAATGTGGTAAAAGCCAAGCTTTGTGACGATTTTCTGAAATTTTATAAAAACCGCTACGTTCAGCATCGCTTTACAGTTTGTCAGTTTGCAGCAGAAACACATATGTACCTATATTGGATTCGTCAGAATGTGTACTTTCGGAACATATATGGTTTTCTAGGATCTCTGTACTGCTAGGGGGTCTTATGTCACATATACACATAATGGGGTGCTTATATTGCAGCAGCCAGCCGTGAAAATTTATGTACATTTGGATGTCTCTGTGCGCCACATAGTTAGGTATATCTATACATATTGGGCATCAAAGTGTTCAGTAGACCCCTGGCGTTCATGTGTAGGATGTTTTATGCTGATACGTTACGAAATGTGGGGCATATAATAGGGTAAAATTCAAGCTTTGTGACGATTTTCTGAAATTTGATAAAAACCGTTACGTTCAGCATCGCTTTACAGTTTGTCAGTTTGCAGTACAAATACATATGTACCCAATGTGTTGATTTTTCATTAGCTGAAGTTACCCACAGGAGCATTTTTATGCGCTAACTTCATTTTGGGGTCTCTAAATGCCAGATACTTTGGTAAGCCTAAAGCGAGAGAGCAAAAATGTTTCAAAAACGGCTGGCCTTTCACGTAACCAAAATGTGAAATTCTGCTGGCACTTAAAGGGTTAAAACACTTCATACATAAAAAATAAGAATACTTTTTGCAAATGGGGGCCCATGCAGGCATTTAATGTATGTCAAAGGACTACCAACAAATTGCAATTTGACCAAATCAAAGTCCTCAACAAAGTGTGAAAATACCACCACAATGGGGTCCTGGTTATAACACAGGCTTATATAAGATGACTTCAGATTAAGTTGGTAAAATAATCAATAAATAAATGGTGCTCTAGAATTAAAGTAAACCGCTCAACTCAAGTCTATCATATGGTCCAGGTGCTCCAGCCCCAGACCCCCAGCTTCAGGGAGTGGTAAACAGAATTGGGGCTATCCGGCACTCAAAAGAACCAGCAGAGGTGAAAAATTTATGAAAGTTAAAACATTGTTTTTATTTAATAAATTTAACAAACAAAGTATAAAGACATCTCCATGAGCCCTACGCGTTTTGTACCTGCATGGTAGTTAGTCATTAGGGCTAGTATCCCTCCCACAGGAAATTATACAAAAAGTAACCAATAAAAAATTCATATGAAAAAAAGGAGAAAAACGTCTTAAAGTGCATATTAAAGATAAAAAATATATTTTACGAAATACACATACAATAGTATCGCAAATTACCTTATAGAGTAAAACTATAGCGATCAATGATAGTCATAGTAAGAATTTGCACATAAAGTGGACTAATTCAAACCCACACATATAGGTTTCAGTAGTAACAGGACACATTGAATTTGAATTAATTCCCAGAAGTATCCGTGTATTAAGTTTAAATATCCAAAAGACTTCTCATTTTTGTTGAGTACTTTCGACAGATCTCCACCTCGACTGCCCAGCCTGAACCTTTCAATACCCTGCACCCTGAAAAGTCTCCAGAATTGTAAGAATGTAAGTGTTTTGAGAGATTTGTTTCTTTACATATGTTAGTATCAGACAAATGCTCCCTGATCCTTTCTTTTAAAGGGATACTTTCATGGGAAAACATGTTTTTTTCAAAACTCATCAGTTAATAGTGCTGCTCCAGCAGACTTCTGCACTGAAACAAATTTTGTTAATTCAGTTTTGAAATCTGACATGGGGCTAGACATTTTGTCAATTTTCCAGCTGCCCCTGGTCATGTGACTTTAGGAGGGAACTGCTTTCTGGCAGGCTGTTGTTTTTCCTTCTCAATCTAACTGAATGAAACGCAGTGGGACATGGGTTTTTACTATTGAGTGCTGTTCTTAGATCTACCAGGCAGCAGTTATCTTGTGTTAAGGTGCCATACACTGCCAAACGAGCGGACCTCTGTCTGATATGTCCACCTTGAGGTGGGCAATATTGGGCTGATCCGATCGTGGGCCATCAGAATGACATGCATATGGGCGGTTGGATCGCGGGACCGCATCAACGCACAGATGCGGCCGCTATCTGACGGGATTTTTAATCCTGCCCGATTGACATCTGGCTGACAATCGGCCAGATATCAATCAGGGACATCCGTCGGAGCCGATAGACTGCCGACTTTGTCTGTCAGCAGCTTTTATCGGGCTGTGTATGGCCACCTTTAGGGCTCTTATCTGGTTACCTTCCCTGTTTTTAGGTTGCTGGGGGGGAAAGGGAGGGGGTGATATCACTCAACACAATGTGCAGTACAGCAGTTAAGAGTGACTGAAGTTTATCAGCGCACAAGTCACATGACTTGGGGCAGCTGGGAAATTGACAATATGTCTAGCCCCTTGTCAGGTTTCAAAATGAAATATAAAAAATGTGTTTGTTCTTTTGGGAAATGGATTTTAATTCAGAATTCTGCTGGAGCAGCACTATTAACTGATGCATTTTGAAGGAAAAAAAAATTCCCATAACAGTATCCCTTTGTGACAACAGCCTTAAGCTGGCCATAGACGCAAAGATCCGATCATACAAACCCTCGATTCCTACCATTTTCGGTTTGTGTGTGGAGTGTCCCGACATTTGTCTTGCCATGCCGACATAAAGTTCAAAGCCCAAGTGGCTTTCCTACAATAAACTCACTTCAAAGCCAATAATGTACCTAAATGGTCTAATAAGTATTGCCCAAATATATTTTGTAGTCATCCCCAGCCAAATAAAACCAAAGGGGTTGCAATAGTGTTTGCCAAAAGTTTGAATTTCAAGGTAACATCAACTATGGCAGATGTGGCCATCAGGTATATCTTTGTTAAAGGTTCATTAGTTACTCAAACACTCACATTTGCCACGGTATATCTCCCAAACGAGAATCAATATGTGGAGCTTAACAGAATTGCTGACACCCTAGGTGACTTTACAGAAGGGATGCTGGTAATGGGGGGGAGACCTTAATATCCCAGTGGAACCTAGAGTAGACTGCTTCTCCAATATCTCCAGTGTTCCCTCCAAAGTTCTACGGAGGACTACACAAAGTTTGCAAGACTTACAACTGATGGATACATGGCGACTCCTCAAACCACTAGAAAGGGACTGCACCTTTTATTTGGCACCACACGCTAGATACACCAGAATTGATTACCTGTTCATCTCCCAATACTACCTAGAGGGGATCCAGGATGTGAGGATCCACACACACTCCTGGACTGATAACTCACCTATCACTTTTGAGGTCAAGGTCCACCATAACATGCATAGACAAAATGTTTGGAACCTCAATGAATCACTCTTACAGGATCAGGTTCTCTAGAAAGACATAGAAAAAGAACTACTTGATTATTTTAAGCAAAACACAACAGCGGACATGAGCCGGTTACAATATGGGAGGCACATAAGTGTTACATGCGGGGCATCTTGATAAAAATGGGGGCACAAAAGAAAAAGGCAAGTCGTTTACAATACAAAACATTACTAACCAAGATAAAGGCTGTTGAACAAGCACACCCAACAGAACCCCACAGCTTATCAATGCAGCTTGCTATACTACGGAAAAAACTAGCTGATCAACAGGTTTTATGTAGAAAAAAATCGTATCCAGAGCGAGACACCATTTTTATGAGCACAGAGAAAGTGTGGCAAGCTCTTGGCCCGTATCCTACGGTATAAGATCACTAAGAATCAGATACTCAGCATTTGGAAGAACAATGGGGATAAAATAGTTAATGATAATCTGATAGCAAATGAGTTCCATAAATTTTATTCCGACTTGTATCAACAACGTTCCCTAGCAGATGAAAAATCTGCAGAGAATAACAAACAAATTCAGGACTTTCTAGACTCCATTCACCTTCCTAGGCTTACAGAGGAACAAAGCCAAGCTTTGGAAGAAGAGATCACAGGAGAGGAGATTATGCAGACCATTAGATCCACCCCTTTAAGTAAGAGCCCTGGACCAGACGGGTTCAACATCCAATATTATAAGCTGTGTCAGAGATCCTCCTCCCACATGTAGTCAAAGCTTTTAACGCATTATACAGTGGCTTAACTACCAGGGGTGCAGGGGGTGCAATTGCACCAGGGCCCCCACCACCTTGGGGCCCATCAGAGCCACAAAATTGGTTATGGTAGGCAATTATCTAGGGGGAGATTTTACAGCACACATGCCATCAACACTCCAGCATGCGATTTATAGAGGTAAGGGCCCAACAGGAGGGCCCAGGTGCCCATCTTGTACCGGGGCCCACCAGGGAGTAGTTACGCCACTGGCATTATAGTCAGAGGCGGGTTTCACCCAACAATCATTAGAAGCCCACATTACTTTACTACTAAAAGCCAACAACGACCCAGGCAGCTATAGGCCAATCTCCCTCATTAACTCTGATATAAAACTTTTGTCTAAGGATATCGCAACTAGGCCTCAGAATTATCTGGGGCAACTGATTAACCTGGATCAAGTGGGGTTTGTTCCGGGCAGGGAGGCAAGGGATAATACCAACAAAATGATTAACCTACTACATCATAGCAAAGTCGAAAAAATCCCTTTAATGCTACTATCGACAGATGCCAAAAAGGCATTTGATCGAGTCAGTCGGCAATACAGGTTTGCCTGTTTGACGAAATATGGGGTGGGCCACGACTTAGCATGTGGATAAGATCTTTATACACCGACCCAGTAGCAAAAGTCAAGATCAACGGCACTCTATCTGACCCTATCCACATAAGGAACATTACATGGCAAGGATGCACTCTGTCACCTACCCTCTTTATCCTAGCTCTTGAGCCCAAGGCAAGGATATGCATTCCAAAAATAAAAGGCCTTGAGGTAAGGGACACGCAGTATAAGGTGGCAGCATACGCAGACGATATACTATTTTTATAACTGACCCCGCCGTTACCATCCCTAATCTGAACAGACTCTCTGCCATTTTCTATTCAGTCAGCAACTTCAAAGTCAATTATGACGTATCTCTACCAGACCAGATGATAATGGAAATGACACAGAACTTCCCATACAGCTGGACTAAAAGGGACTTTGTATACCTAGGGATAATAATCACTAAGGATTATGAAAACTGGACAGCAATTAATAGTAAGGCCTCACTAATGAAACTCAAAGCAGATTTGCAAAAGTGGGCTCAGCAACCTATCTCCTGGCTGGGGAGGGTTAATGTTATTAAAATGAATATGATGCCTCGCCTACTGTACCTTCCTTTACCTCTCCCATTCTCTGCCTCCATACTGAGGTATTTCCAGGTCAATATCACTAAGTTTGTGTGGTGTAAAGCCCCGGGTTAAGAGCTATATCCTACACAGGAACAAGGCAGATGGCGGTTAAGAATAATCGACTGGTCCCAGGGTCTAGACAAGAAGGCCTGGATCGAAATTGAGCAACAGTCCACATGCACCCATCTAATCCATCTCCCATGGATAGATAAAACACATAGGCACATTTTGCACGATACCCATCCAGCATTGAACTACACCTTGAAGGTGTGGTACAAAGCCAAAAAAAATAGGAAACTCACAAAATATCCCTCCCCTCTTATGGCCATCACCAACAATCCGGCCTTTCCCCGGCACTTCAGACAACCAACTATAAAGATTGGTTAGTAGAGGATCACAATTCACACACCTGATGACACAAGGTAAACTACCAGACTATGAGACCAGTGTCGTAACTACAGGGGGTGCGAGTGTACCAGGGCCCACACCCCCGCAGGGCCCCCCTGGCAGTATTCGTCATAAGACGGCTGCAGCAACAAAAAAAAATCGGAACGGAGGGGGGTGGGGGGGCCTGGCTGAGCGGCTCGCACCCGGGCCCGCCCCCACCTAGTTACGTTACTGTATGAGACATTGCAATCGGCTAGGCCTCTCTCTAAATTTCAGTATTGCCAGATGAGGCACTATTACACTTACAAACAAAGGGGGGTTGTGGGAGCACTCAAAGGCTGTCAAAATATATTTAAATATAATGGGTGTGCTCAATGCACATTCCCTGGGCCTGTCGCTTAAATAATGCAATATAATAGCTAATGCATATGTTAACAGAAACAGGGGATTTTTAGTTACAAAATTATGGTCATAAAGTTGATAAGCCACCATACCACGTCAAGGTAAAACCCATATGGCGGTCCCTAACTTGTAATATAAAAAGTCTAATACATACTGCATAATAGCATTGCCTGTAGTCAGTGTCTAATGAACTACTAATGATACTATTACACTTATTTAGGAGGTGATGCTTGATTAGGGAGAAACATCACACCATTTGAATTCCTGTGTATGGCTGCACAGCCACCGAGACGCACTCTCAACACTGTACAAACTTCTGCTACTGCAGGGGGACAGTAAGCATTTAATATATCATGGGAAAGGGAGCTTAACCTGGATCTCTCAGAGGAAACTATTAGGAGGGGGCTACACACCATCATGTCCAGTTACAGGTGCTGCAGAATTCAAGAAATGAATAAGATCTTGACCAGATGGTATCGTACACAAATTGAAACAAATCTATCCCCAAGCTAGCAATCTGTGTTGGGGGTGTCACTGATCAGTGGGCAATCTGATACATATTTTCTGGGAGTGAGAGGAGTTGAGCTCATATTGGTCCAAAATCTTACAGCTTTGTAAGGGGGTCCTGGGTTGGGACATTTTAGCTTGTCCCACTCATGTATTGTTGTTCTGGGATGCAGAAAGGATAGATAACATCCCTGATAGGGCCTTAGTAAAACATCTGCTGAACGCTGCAAAACTGCAAATTCCACTCAGATGGAAATCTACCTCCCCCACCAACCCCCGAAAGGCTTCTTTAGGTGGACGAAATAGCCAGATTCGAGGAGCTCTCCTCTTATTATACTCAAAAGACAACAAATTTCAGAGATGTTTGGGGAAGATGGTATCTATGGTGTTTATACAAATGGCCTGCAGGTGGCACTGTGCATACATAGGACTTTCTGTACAACTTGAAAGTGAAAGTAAGACTTACTGCTGTTATGTAATGGCTGCATAACCTGCTAATAAAGCATTTTTATACCCTCCTTATCCTCGTCTACCAAACACAACAGTATCTTTTTAGATACACAATAGAATACAAGCAGATACTGGGCTCATAAATCAAAAGGTACACAGTGGTATATGATGATGAACTATGATTCATATTGGAATAGGTTAGAGGTTGATATTTGACTGTAACACACTACAAGAAATGCTTCCCCCCTAGGGTTGCCACCTTTCCCTGCTGCTGAAGCCGGGCAGGGGGGTGGTCCCGTGACGTCAGTGGGCGGTCCCGTGACGTCAGTGGGCGGAGCTATGACGCCGCGATCGCGGCGTCAATCAAGCTAATCCCGCCCGGTTTTCCTTATATGGAAAACCGGGCAGGAAGCATTGAACAGGGCAGCCCTTCAAAATACCGGGCTGTCCGGTTCAAAACCGGACAGGTGGCAACCCTATTCCCCCCCCTTTTTTTTTTCTTCTTTCTGTACCCCACATTTGTCTTTTATAATTTGTTTTACAACAATCTTAATAAAAAATTATGATTTAAAAAATTTCTGGTGGCTGCCAATTGTATCTCTTCGTGTATTGCTGATCAGATGATTTTCAGTGGGAGCTGTACATTTTGTATAAGTCGTCCGCTCCTGAGCTATATCCAAATTAAAAACAGCCTTTCAATGAATCTGGAGGGCTCTAGGACTGATCCTCGATTCAATCTCCCGGCTCCGCCCTTCCCACTGCTCTCTCTTCTAGAGCTGCCGCTGCCATGCGGCAGTGAGGGGCTACAATTGGTCTGTGATTGTTCCAGGATGTGACTCTCCTTAAACTCCTAGCAGCCCTTGAGAGAGAGAGATAGCATTCTCCTGACTCGCTGCCAGGAATGGTAATACTGCTGATCAGGCCCCTCCTCCCCAGCCCGTTTAATTACTTCACACCACTCGCAGCTTCCTGGGCCTCGGACACCTGTTTCTATGGCAATGCAGGACGCTATCCAGGAGC
Source organism: Xenopus borealis (assembly GCA_024363595.1). Taxonomy (NCBI): domain Eukaryota; kingdom Metazoa; phylum Chordata; class Amphibia; order Anura; family Pipidae; genus Xenopus; species Xenopus borealis. The sequence goes on from CM044433.1 coordinate 67,314,359, forward strand.
CAGTACAGTGTGAATACTCCTCCCCCCCCGGCGCAGGGCTGCCATTAGAAATCACAGGGCCCCATACAACAAAAACTTTGGGGCCACCCAGATCCCGCCCACACCACCAATGTTTTTTTTAAAAAAAATTTTTGGGGTCCCCAGTTTTTTTTAACTTATAAGGGGGGCCCTGACCATCAATAGCTTTTTATAACGTGTGTGTGGGTTATTTTTTTAGCACTGATGTCTGTGGTCTTGTCTGTGGAATGGGCGGGATCAGGGGTGGGGCTTGGGCACCAGGGTGGGCGGGGCCCAGGGGGCCCCAAACATTTTGTGGTATGGGGCCCCGTGATTTCTAATAGCGGCCCTGCTCCTTCGTGTCTTTCCGCCACTCCACTACTTCAACTGTTTGGCGATCCAGTACTTAGAGTGTTCGACACTTCCGCATTCTGCTGTTTGGGACAGTCAGTGCTCGTAAGGGGGGCCCAGCTCTTCAAAAAGTGCAGCACTGCCGGGCCCTGCCCTGGTGTCTCATGGTTCCACTTTCCCCACTCCTGCCAGAGGATGGGATGGGGCCATGGGGCAGTCTGTGTGTGTGTGAGAGTGCTGCGAGCTCTAGTACAACTCTCTGTTCAACTCTCAGTGCAGATCCTAAGAGACAGGATGTATGGAGTTGTAGTTTAACATGACTTGTCTGCAGCAAGAGGAGCTCAGAACAGGGAGAGATCTCATTCCTCAAGTGCAGACAAAAGAACCATTAAAGGGAGATGCACCTTTATATTTGTCATTAATTGGGACATTTACAGCACAAGGGCCTCAGAAGCAGAGCCTTATGATGATCTGATGTAGTTGTAATCATAGTAACCAACAGGTGGGCACTGACATCTTATCTCATCATTTACATTAGTTTAACATGACTTGTCTGCAGCAAGAGGAGCTCAGAACAGGGAGAAATCTCTCATTCCTTAAGTGCAGACAAAAGAAACATAAAAGGGATATGCACCTTTATAATTGGTCATTAATTGGGACATTGACAGCACAAGGGCCTCAGAAGCAGAGCGTTATGATGAGCTGCAATCATATTAATCAACAGGTGGTGTTGATACAAATGGCCTGCAGGTGTCACTGTGCATACACATGACTTTCTGTACAGCTTGAAAGTGAAACTAAGACTTACTGCTGTTATGTAATGGCTGCATGAACCTGCTAATAAAGCACTGTTATACTCTCCTCATCCTTGGCTACCAAACACAACAAATGGCGACAAGGATGTCTTTTCTACCTCTGCAGCAGCCTGCACCTTTTCTACCAAACCCTGGTGAGTCAACCATACCTTTTACTGCTTGGATCCATATGTTTGATAATTACATTATTGCTGCTGACTAAGGGGAGATTTCTGCAGCTAGAAAGCGTGCATACATTACCATTACCTGATGATATTTATGAAACTGCTCTTACTGCTATAAAGAACGTTTTTATGCCAAAAGTAAATTTGGTTGCTGAAAGATATAAATTCCGCCAACGTGGACAATGTAATGGTGAATCCACTGAACATTTTGTAGCAGCTTTGAGAGAGCTGGTTGTTACCTGTTTGGGAATCTAATAGATGAAATGCTAAGAGACCAAATAGTGGAAAAAACAAACTCACCAGTCACCACGTATTAGAGAGACTGCTCCAAGAGCAAGATGTAACCCTTGCAAAGGCTATTACAGTTGCTAGCCAAATTGAAAAAGCAGTGGCAGAGGCTAAAACTCTAAGCTCCCCATAGACGTAACGATATTTCCCTGCCGAACGACCGATCTTGGGGAAGTCCGACCAATCTGTCAAATTATCGTGCGGTTAGTGAGATACAAACGATCGTTCATCTTACGATTTTTCGTCCGACATTGGTCTGATAATTGATCGGCCAGGTTAGAAAATCTTTATCTGTCCCCATGAAATCTACCTATGTTTGCAGGGCAAAGCAGACTGCGATCCTTCAGTTTTGCTGCAATATCGCCTGAAATGGTCTTTTTAGTTGATGGACACATAAGGCATTTAAACGATAGTTTTGATACAATCGTAGTCTCACGATAACTATTGGATCTTTCAAAAATCTTTACGTCTATGGCCAGCTTAAGACAGGGAACTGCTGGGAATGTACAGCTTGTGAATTCAAAACTGTGGCCTAATAATACGCAGTCACAGGAAAAATACAGTGTCACTTTGCTACGGTCTGCCGTAGTTCTACTAAATATGTTCATGAACTCACTACTACAAATGTTACAGTATTAAGTGTGGATAAAGCTGGTACATTTATTCCAGACAAGTTTATATGCAGTCAGTGTCAGTACTGCTTCTGCTGACAAGGGACACTCCATTAACCTGATGCTTGATACAGGTTCAGCTGTTTCAATACTACCAAAGGATATTTTCTTGAAATACTTTGCAAAAGATACGTTTGTTGCACCTGCCCTGAGACTGGTCAGTTACTTAAAGGATCCAATCCCTGTGCTTGGTTGCTTGCCAGTGACTGTACAATTTAAATCAAATACTGCAAAAGTGACTTTTACATTGTGAATACAGGTACTGCTATACTTGGAAGGGATCTCTTTGCTGCATTAAACCTACAATTAGTGGATGGTCTCATTACTACAGCACCAGTGTCTGCCACACAGCCTGTGTCTAAAATGTCACCACAAAGCAACACATCACTGGGATGTGCAAAGAACTTTGTACACAAAGTTAAGTTGAGACCAGATGTAAAACCAGTAGGCCAGAAATTGAGGCGACTGCCCTACTCTATAAGGGAGACTGTCTCACACGAACTACATAACTACAGAGCAACGTGCCATGCAATGACCCAATCATCTCCAGCTGAATTATTACATAGCAGACAGATGCGCACTAAGTTACATGTTGCAGATGTCAAACTTCCACCAAAGACTATTCCTACAAAATCTTCTACTACTGACATTGTGAAACCTCACCAAGCCAAATGCAAGGCTTATACTGATAGAAAACGTGGTGCAAGAGAAGTGCACTTTCAGCCTGGATCTTTAGTCAGAATTAAGAAACCAGGAATACTGAGACAAGGACAATCTAAATTTACTACACCACTTGAAGTAAGACGCCAGCGAGGACCATACACATATGAACTGTCTGATGGACGCATATGGAATGCAAGTCATCTTGCTCCTGTTAGAGATGACTTTGGAGAAGTTCCATTTAATACAGGACATTATCCTACACTTGATGCCAACTGCAATAGGGCAGAAGAAAGTGAACCTATAAGGCATACTGAGAGAATCAGGAAATTACCTGCATGGACCAAATTGTGTCCGTAAGTTACCCTCCCATTTAGACTGTAAGCCCCAAGGGGTAGGGTCCTCCATCATCTTGTCTCCTCAACACTGTGTAATTATATTTTATATTTATGCAAACTGTATTTATTATAATGCACTTATTGTTACTTATTAATGCAGTGATCCCTTGTTTGTTACTAGTAATTTATTGTTGCTGTACAGTGCTTTGCCCTCAAGGAGCGCTATACAAATAAAAATATACATACATACATGTAAAGAATGTATATATTGCTTTAAGATACATACGGTTTAATTGTTACTGTTTATATATTTGTCCAAATGCTTTCCTACTATATGGGGAATATGTGGTGTTTATACAAATGGCCTGCAGGGGTCACTGTGCATACACAGGACTTTCTGTACAGCTTGAAAGTGAAAGTAAGACTTACTGCTGTTATGTAATGGCTGCATGAACCTGGTAATAAAGCATTATACTCTCCTCATCCTCGGCTACCAAACACAACAGGTGGGCACTGACATCTCATCTCATCATTTGCTGCTGCCTGAATCTGCAGGGAAAGAAGTGTAAGCTTGGTGTGTTACTTCACAGTTGGAATATTTGCCCTTGTGGAAAGAGGATGGGGCAGTTTATGTGCAGCCTTTGCCAAGGCACAAACAAATGTATATCATGGACACAATTTTGGGTGGAGGAGGCTGGGTGCCCACTTAGAAGGTGACAGTGGTCAGCTTGGATTCCCAACATAGTGTTAATGATGCTTTACTGTAATATAGGGATATTAGAAGTCCGAGGGGTTCTGTGGCCATGTTAAGGCTCAAGGCTGCAAAATCTTTAACATATTTTACATGAATTACACTTAAGTGAGAAAGGAAGCTCTTTATGTATATAACTATTGTGTTTTACCCCAATATATGAATGGTTGTGTACAAGACTATTGTGTGTTTACATGCGGGCTGCTTAGATTTTTTTTGCCAGGGAAATTTTTACTGCCAGTCCGGCCCTGGCATCAGGGCTGGGCCAAGGGGTAGGCAGAGCAGGCACGTGCCTAGGGCGCAAAGCTGGGGGGCGCTAGGCACATATCCCCTGTCGATAGGGTTGCCACCTGGCCGGTATTTTTAGTGGTTGATCCCAATGTTGGTAATAGGAAAAAAAGATAAATATATAGGAAGGCCGGTATTTTTTTCAATAAAAGGTGGCAACCCTACCTGTCAACTACCCCCAGTCCAGTGACAGTCCCCTCTCTAGCCAACTCTCTGCGCTTAAAACAACGGCCTTCCTATCTATTTATCTTTTTTTCCTATTAATAACATTGGGATGAACCATCAAAAATAGCCAGGCTGGTAAAATACCGGACAGGCGGCAACCCTAGCCCAATACGCATAGGAGAGCTAAGTCGGCACCGCAACAACCCGTTTGCCTAGAGCGCCTGTGTGTCGCGGCCTGGCATAGTCAGTTCCAAGAAATTCTGAATAAAAAAATGTTTTTTTTTTTTTTAAACGTTTGGTAACTTCTAGATTAGTCGCACACACGACTATACACATTTAAATCCAATTTCCAAGGCGCGACCTGAAACGTATATGAACACCTGCAGTAAATGTTCCTACTACGTATGTTATTTTCCATATTTCATGATTAAATGTCCATCCTCCGGCAAATAAAAATCTATTACAAGAGACCGTTGCAAATGAGGAAACCAGACCACTTACACCCTTTCCCGCTATCTTCAATAGTTACAACATCAACCCATAGCGGAAGCCTTTATGACGCATTAAGGGCGGACCCAGCCACTTCCTGGTTGGGGAAAGACTAATATGCTGGTGTTTTCCTGCAGAGGTAAGAAACACTTTTATTTTGTGGCTGTGGACTTTAGGATTGTGCATTGTGCTGTCTTTTGGGATAAGGGCAACGAAAACGTCCTATAACTGCCATTGATATGGTGACGTTAGCTGGCGGAGGGGGGTACAAAAACTATGGTAACAGCTGAAGTGAAGTTATCAGGGGTTAGTGTGAGGGCTAAGCTAACCATTATTTCCCCCCCCCATGGTAAAGCTGCTGTCAGTATAAGAAGCAAAGGGGGGATTGACCCATTATACTTCCGAAATGTCTTTGCCCAATGATCTTTGTGGGCAGCGGTGTTTTATGGCTTCTTTTGAGTAGGCTTTTCTGATGCCGCACCCACACCCTGCGAATACCATTTCCAGCGCCGGAACGGGAGCCGGAGACCGCATTGGTAGTGCGGAGAGCACAATTTCGTTGTCGGCGCTAATGTAAACATCGGAATTTCGCCTCCTGCAGTTACCAGGCGAGGCTGAACTCGCTTCCTGGCAGCAGCGCCCGCCTCTGTTTGTGGGTCGTGTTTCAACATTTCTGCTGCTCTGTTTCTCTAAGTGATGCCAAAGGGTTTAATCCGGTTAAAAATAGATATACTACAGCTGTTAATATAAAGGGGACAATTAACATTTGGTATTCGCATACAAATAACTCGTTTGAATTTTTTTCCATATAGTTTCTGAATAATAACTTTTCTTGTGCAGGATATTGTGGAAATTTGCTCGTGTTGCTAAGATCCCTCATCATTGCATCATCACAGCTGCCAATTAACCACTTCAGTCCCAAATCTGCAGCTGAAAATCTGGTATATATCAATTAGGTTTGGAAAGCCTGTTGGAGGAGTGCATTTGCGCGTAATTCAGTCCTCGTCTGGCATGCCTCCATATGCCCCAATGTATGGTCTGATTGCTTTAGCCCAATTTGGCCTATATATCGTTGGCCAAATCATGGCCCAGATCTGCTTGTTTGGCAACCTCACTAAACCAGTAATCTGACCATGTATGACCATCTTAATTTACCTTATCTGAAAAACTCAAATAAAGTACAGATGTGGTATCAGTTATCTAGAATGCATGGGACCTGGGGTTTTCATGATAAGGGATCTTTCCCTAGTTTCTATCTCTGTACTTTTTATACTAAAAATCATTTAAACATTATAGAAAACCAACACAATTCTTTTCCTTCCAATAAGGATTAATTATATCTTAGTTAGGATCAAGTTCATGGTACTTTTATAGCCATCCTGTAATTTGGAGCTTTCTGGATAACTGGTTTCCAAATAATGGATTCCATATCCTTACAATTAAATAAATGCAGGCTATGAGACATTTTCATCAATGGATCAAAACAAATTTCATCACTCTAATCAAGTGTCACTTGTCTTGTTCCCCCTAGTAATGCATTTTCAAACAAGAGAAGCAGATTCCAAGTGACCTGTGGTGCTTTCCTATTTAAGTTAATGGGAGATGATTGGGAAATATCCTACATTGTTTCATTACAAGCATAAGTATTTGCAATCAAAATGCCACAAGTGCCAAGTGTAGCAATGAAGCTAACTGTAGACATTTACCTTAAGTAACAGTGGCAAAGCTAAAAGGACCAGTAACATCAAAAAATTAAATTGTTTTAAAGTAATAAAAATATAATGTAGTGTTGCCCTGCACTGGTAAAACTGCAGTGTTTGCTTCAGAAGCACTATTGTTTATACAAATAAGCTGTTGTGTAGCCATGGAGGCAGCCATTCAAAGGAGAAAAGGCTCAAGTTACACAGCAGATAGCAGATAAGCTCTGTAGAACATAATGTTATCTGTTATCCATTACTTATCCTGTGCCATATAGCCATTTTTCAATTTCCCCAATTGCTACACAGCAGCTCGTTTATATGAACTATAGTAGTGTTTCTGAAGCAAACAGATAAGTTTTAACAGCGCAGGGCAACACTACATGATATTTTCTTTACTTTAAAACACTTTAATTTGTTGGTGTTACTGTTCCTTTAAAGGGATACTGTCATGGAAAACATGTTTTTTCTTTTCTTTAATGCATCAGTTAATAGTGCTGCTCCAGAAGACTTCTGCACTGAAATCCATTTCTCAAAAGAACACAGATTTTTTTATATTCAATTTTGAAATCTGACATGGGGCTAGACATTTTGTCAATTTCCTAGCTGCCCCAGTCATGTGACTTGTGCCAGCAAGGAGGGAACTGCTTTCTGGCAGGCTGTTGTTTTTCCTTCTCAATGTAACTGAATAGAATGGGACATGGGTTTTTACTATTGAGTGCTGTTCTTATATCTACCAGGCAGCTGTTATCTTGTGTTAGGGAGCGGTTATCTCATTACCTTCCCATTGCTCTGTTTTTAGGCTGCTGGCGGGGGAAAGGGAGGGCGTTATATCAGTCCAACTTGCAATACAGCAGTAAAGAGCGATTGAAGTTTATCAGAGCACAAGTCACATGACTTGGGGCAGCTGGGAAATTGACAAAATGTCTAGCCCCATGTTAGATTTAAAAAATGAAATATAGAAAAATCTGTTTGCTCTTTTGAGACATGGATTTCAATGTAGAATTCTGCTGGAACAGCACTATTAACTGATGCATTTTGAAAAAAAAAAAAATGTCCCCATGACTGTTGCTTTCTAGGTTTTACCAGTAGAAGCTCAATAAGCCTGTTATTGGCTCTCTATACAATTACAGTTTCTTATATTAGCTGATACTGGAGGAAATCCCATACAAAAGCCAGCTGCCTCCACAATAAATTTGTTATTTCTGCCTCAATGCTGCCCTATCCTAGGATACGCAAGATACTTTTAGTACAGTAAAGTAATAAAATGCCAAATAAATCCAACCTACAATGCTTCACATTACATCACTGGAACATACCCCTAAGAACTATGCTGTCTTATTTAAAAGCAAAGTACACTCTATCCAGAAAACATGCCCGGCCTTCAGATACCAATGATCTCAAACTTCCAAAATTTCCTCCTTCTTTACTCTGTTCTTTTGATCTTTTAGGTGAATGTCAAGTTTATCAGCTTCTCCTGCCCTCTCCACCCACAACTTGCTCACTTGATCCTATGCCCTTGTCATTACTAAATCAGTATGACAATGCCCATAATCTATTACTTACTTACTCATATATTCAATGAATCTCTAGCTTCTGGTATCTCCCCTATTTATTTAAATAGGCCTGTGTCAAACCCTGTCTCTCTTTTGCTACAGTCTAAACTCCTGGAAAACCTTGTCTTTCTTGTATCTCATCTGCTGGACCTAGGGTTGCCAAGTTTTTTGGAAAAAAATACCAGCCTTCCTATATATTTATGTTTTTTCCCTATTGATGACCAACCATCATTTTTACCGGCCAGGTGGCAACCTTAGCTGGGCCCTATGCAGTCTGGCTTTCAAACTCCACATTACACTTAGACAACCTTATGTAGGGCTGCAAACTATCTCCAGACTGCCAATGCTACACTAAACTACACTACTTTATTTTAATTTTCCTAGACTTATTTTCTGCTTTGATACTATTAACCACTATCTTCTTATGCAAAGTTTCTATTCACATGGTACCTGGGATCAAGCTGCTTCCAAGTTTTCTTCCTACCTTTCTAACCGCTCCATCTCTGTTGCTTTTTCTAAGAAATCCTCTTCCCCAGTTCCCAGTGTGGTAGTCCCTCTGGGTTCTGTACATTATTAACTATTATTATTAACATTGTATTTCTATAGCGCCAACTTATTTTGTAGCGCTGTACATGTACCAATCAACACACAGGTGCTTCTAGCTCAATTATAGCGTTAATTTCTTGGGAGTTTAAACGTTTACACAACAGATATCCCACACACGCTCACCAAGATATGGATGTGGTTCGGGTGCAATTGCCCCGAACCCGTCGCTTCACTTCAATCAATTGTTTTAATTCACGCACACTCACCATTCTCCGTTGGTGGCCTGGGTGGTGCACCCTGAAGCTGTAGCTTGGGGAGAAAATTATCCTTGTTTTCGGCACACACTCCAAAGGCATCACGGACACGGTATAAGATCAAATCCCATAATCATTATTCCACAGATCACACCTTATCCGTTTGGTGTGTTACCACACATAATCATAGGCATCATGAATACGTGTGGTAACACACAAAACAGTGTTCCAAGGGTAGCGCTGTACATGACCTTATGTCTTTTTTTGGTCTTATATGCAGATGACATCCAGAAAAATTAATACACCCCTTTACTAACCAGCTATCCCTTTCTGGATGAATCCATGCAATCTCAAACTCAACCCACCTAAATCAGAGCTCAAGGTCTTCCCACCTAAAGCTAGCCCTTCTCTTATGTTCACCATTACTATTAATGGCATGCTTGCTAACCTTGTTAATTCAGCTCTGGCTGGGCATTGACTAGCCCCTCTCTTTCTGCAAATCCTGTTAAAGGGGTTGTTCACCTACCGAACACTTTTTTCTGTTCAGTTGTTTTCAAATTTTTCCCCAGAAATAAAGACTTTTTTCAATTACTTTCCATGATTTTTCTTTTACTGTTTTCCCAAGATCTAAGTGTAAAGTTGAATGTTTGTGTCCGTGGTGTTCGAGTCTGGCAGCTCAGTAATTCAGGTGCAGACTCTAAACTGATACAATTTTGCAACATTTAATTGATCAATTTCTCAGCAACATCTCTGGAGTATTAGCAACAATTGTATCAACTAACAGTTGCCTGTAATGAAACCCAGAGATTCTGCTCAGCAGGGACAAATATAGGAAATATATCCATTAAATGTATCAGTTTAGAACAGTTGGGGGGGTCGGCGACCCTCCCTCCCAGAGCTGCTTTAGAAGGTGAAAAATGACACTTTACACTTCAATATTAGAAAAACAGTTATAAATAGAAAATAGACAGTAATTGTAAAAATGCGTTATTTCTGGTGATCTATCAAAAAACAACTGGTTGTTTGAAGGTGAACAAGACCCTTTAATACCAATGCCAAAACTTGCTGCTTTTTCTTCCGCAGTATTGCAAAGATATTTCTCTTTTGATTTTGCACTAAAGAAATAACCATTGCTGGCACTGGTGAGTGTGTGGAATCCCTCTGGTTAGAGATTTTGACTGAGCAAAGGGTTACAAAGTAAACTATCATTGGTGTATGCTATAAACCACCTCGTATAAGTGACGAGTAGGAAGCCCAGCTACTTTTTCAAATATAAGCGGCTTTACAACTAGGTCAAGTTAGTATGGGTGACTTCAGTTATCTGGACATTGACTGGGGTAATGGGGTTGCTAGTAGGTTTGTAAATATCCTCAATGACAACTTTTTATTCCAGCTAGTTCAAGAACCTACTAGGAATAACTCTCTTCTGGATCTTGTAATAACTAATAACACTGAACTCATCTCTAGCATTTGTGTGGGTGAGTATTTAGGAAATAGTGATCATAACATGGTCTCCTTTGAGATTCTGTTGCAGAGGCATTTCTATAAGGCAGTAACTAAAACAGTAAATTTCAGACGTGGAAAATGCTCTTCACAGGGTCAAGGGAGGAAGGGCAGTTGTTGTCCCGAAACGTCTGAACATGACTCACGTGTCTGGAGCACTACAATAAATCTTGGAATACCCCATTTTTGATTAAGGTATTGGCCTTTTTTCATTTTTCTTATACTGGCGGTGGGAGAGGCCAGCACCAATACCTTTTCCCCCATTTTATTAATAAATATACATGTCCGTAAATTCCCCTTGAAAGCAAGTAACGTTGTTGCAAAGCAAACCTTTTTGATTCAGTAGAAGTGTTGGTGTTGAGGTGTGTAAGAAAATATATGCTTTTAAGGCTTTCAAGTTAGCCGGGGCAGCCAAATCAGTTATAAGGTACAAGGAGGCCAATAAATCATGCATCAGGCAAGCTAAAATAGATATGGAAAAGGATATTACAGCAAGAAGTAAAAAGAATCCAAAATCATTTTTTAAATATGTTGATAGTAAAAACAACGAAGTAGGAAGGGATGGGACCCGTAATATTAGAAGGGGGTTGGCTGGTTGATGAGAAAAAAAAAAAATCTGAGATTTTTCATCTGTCTACACAACCGGGTAATGAAGGTTTACTTCTTAATAGTCCCAATTCTAGTAATACAGGTATGGGGTCCATTATCTGGAAACCCGTTATCCAGAAAGTTCCAAATTACGGAAAGGCTGTCTCTGATAAACTCCATTATATTTTTTAAAGATGATTTCCTTTTTCTCTGTAATAATAAAACAGTACCTTGTACTTGATCCAAACTACAATATAAGTAATACTTATTGGAAGCAAAACAAGCCTTTTGGGTTTATTTAATGCTTACATGATTTTCTAGTAAAGTATGAATATCCAAATTGTGGAAAGACCAGTTATCCGGAAAGCCCCAGGTCCCGATGATTCAGGTTAATACGTCCCGTACCTGTTCAAGTAATGATGCATGTTTCACACATGAGGATATTCAACACAGACTAGAACATGTTAAGATAAACAAAGGTCCAGGGCCAGATGGTATTCATCCCAGGGTACTTAGCGAGCTTAGTTCTGTGATTGCCAAACCTCTTAATTTTTCAGGATTCATTGAGTTCTGGCATGGTGCAGAGAGATTGGCGGATTGCTAATGTGGTGCCAGTATTCAAAAAGGGATCCTTTTCTCAGCCTCAAAACTATAGGCCAGTTAGTCTGATGTCAGTGGTAAGAAAGCTTTTTGAAGGGTTAATAAAGGATAAGATACTGGACTCCATAGCAAATCATAGTACTATGGTATTGTATTCACGCATGGTTTTATGCGTAATAGATCTTGCCAGACTAAATTAATTTCTTTTTATGAGAAGGTGAGTAGGGACCTCGATTCTGGGATGGCAGTGGATGTGATTTACTTAGACTTTGCTAAAGCATTTGATACAGTGCCACCCAGAAGGTTACTGGTTAAATTAAGAAGTGTTGACCTGGAACATAGTATTTGTACCTGGATAGAGAACTTGCTAAAACATAGACTACAAACAGTGGTGGTAAATGGAACATTTTCTAATTGGACCAGTGTTGTTAGTGGAGTACCACAGTACAATGACCTGGAGGTGGCCATTGAAAGTACTGTTTCTCTTTTTGCAGATGATACTAAATTGTGCAGAACTATAGGTTCCATGCAGGATGCTCCCACTTTGCAGAGTGATTTGTCTAAGTTGGGAAACTGGGCAAACTGGAAATGAAATTCAATGTTAATAAATGCAAGGTTATGCACTTTGGCAGAAATAATATAAGTGCAAGATATACACTAAATGGCAGTGTGTTGGGAGTTTCCTTAAATGAGAAGGATCTAGGGTTTTTTTGTAGATAACAAGTTGTCCAATTCTGGTCAGTGTCATTCTGTAGCTATTAAAGCAAATACAGCTCTGTCTTGTATAAAAAAGGGCATTAATGCTAGGGATGAAAACATAATTATGCCTCTTTATAGGTCCCTGGTAAGGCCTCACCTGGAGTATGCAGTACAATTTTGGACTCTAGTCCTTAAGAGGGATATAAATGAAGAGAGAAATGGAGAGTGTACTGAGATATGCATCTAAACTGGTTAGAGGGATGGAAGACTTAAATTATGAGGGTAGACTGTCAAGGTTGGGGTTGTTTCCTCTTTTTTCACTTGTGAGGGGACGATTACATTTTTACAAGTACATTAGAGGACATTATAGATAAATAGCAAAGGGGCCGTTTTACCCATAATGAGGATCACTGTACCAGAGGCCATCCCTTCATCCTGAAAGAAAAGGACTTTCATTTGAAGCATCGTAGGTCGTTCTTCACAGTGAAGACAGTGAAGTTGTGGAATGCATTGCCGGGTAATGTTGTGATTGTTGATTCTGTTAATGCCTTTAAGAGTGGCTTGGATGATTTCTTGGACAGACATAGTATCAGAGGCTATTGTGATACTAAACATATAGTTAGTATAGATATGGGTGTATATATAATTTATGCGAGGGTATGGAGGGGTGTGTATATGGATACTGGGTTTTCATTTGGAGTGGTTAAACTTTGTCTTTTTGTCAACCTGATTTAACTATGTTACTATGAATAAAAAGATAACTAACTCTAAAACCACAAATAATTAATAATTAAAAATAATTGCATTTTGTCTCGTGCTCCCTGCACTTCCATATAGTTCTCATAAACCTCAAAATTTGTGCTGTTGCATCTATTGACGCAGGGGAACTCTGGAGCTACCGCTGTCTGATCCAGGTGGTATCTCAAGGCTTTGGGGTAGCTAGATGTTACTGGGCACCACAGCATATTTAATTTAGCGTCCTGAAATATTGATAAGTTGACAGATTCTACCTAGATATTAAAATAGCGCATTAATTAGGGATGTACTGGACCCCCTATACTCCTGCTCCCCCCTGCAACCACATAATCAGCTTCTTCTGTAGTTATACCCCTGTCTTGAGGGTTCCCCTGTGTCAATCCACATAGGGTGCACACATCACTCATTTGCAAATTACACCAGCTGGACTTTGAAAGCTTTCAGTGCAATTGCATTCAGTTCACCTGCTATTGTCTCAGGCAAATTTCCCCCTCAAGACAGCAGTTATGCTGGAATCATCTGAAAAACCATTGTATTATGACTAAAAGGCATAGGAAATGAGTGCAAATTTGCACTTTGCGCACTGTTTGTCATTAAGGAAATGGCCCCTGATATTCATTGTGAAGGTTAAATGCCCCTTTATTACACGTGGTCATATTTAATATATAGTACTTGTAGAACCACGAAAAAGTTAATTCTCTGTCTTACTGGATAACCACTGGGTTACTTTTTTCTTCAGACCAGTAATGTAAAGGATTGCTTCAGACTGTGCCATTCATGTGTGAGCAGTCAAAAAAGAACAGAAAAAAGCAGACTGCGTGTGTATTCAGTACCAACAATTTTAGTAGAGCCTTGTTTTTCAGCAAAAATTGCTTTTGCTTGTGTCGCACCTTTGTACACTGCTTTGTACAAAGCACTTTTTTCCTGGTTGTTTCCTGTTGTTACTGGTAGTTTAGCAGCATGACACTTGTGCATTTGAGCATTCAAACAGTGCAGCAGATAATCATTTGGATTGAGATTGGGGCTTTGAATGGGTGGGTGTAGGACATTCACCTTATCACTTTGAGCCACTCCTGTGTTATTTTGGTCATTGTTTTTGGGCTCATCCTACTAAAACATAAAGTTAAGCTATAGCCTAGCTCTTAATCAGTTTTTATTAGATTGCAACAGGTTCTCGTGTAGTATGTTCGCTGTGTGTTGCACCATCCATTCTTTATTCTGTTTTGACAAAATGTTCAGTTCCCGTTGTGCAAGAACAGCATTAAATAATGAAGAAGACTAAACAGTATTAGGGTGGTTCACCTTTTAGTTAACTTTTAATGTTATAGAATGGCCAATTCTAGACAACTTTTCAATTCTTCATTAATTATATTTTTGTAGCGTTATTTTGGGCATTGTTTTGGGTTCATTATTCTACTGAAACATGAAGTTAAGCTATAACCTAACTCTCTTAAGCAGTTTTTTAAAAATTAGATTGCAATAGGTTCTCTTGTAATTTGTCCCATGTATGTGCGCCTTCCATTCTTTATTCTGTTTGACAAAATGTCCAATCCCTCTTGAGCAAAAACAGCATTAAACAATAACAATTAAGAAGGCAAAATATTATTATTAAAGGAGTGGTTCTCCTTTTAGTATGTTATAGAATGACCAATTCTAGACAACTTTTCAATTGGTCTTTATTATTTACAACAACAACAACAAACAACATTTGTAAAGCGCTTTTCTCCCGTAGGACCCAAAG
>CM044433.1:67331200-67356664 GCA_024363595.1 Xenopus borealis
ATCTCTGAGGCAGCACACAGACCATCACGAAATAGTGGTTCAAGGCAAGAGATGTAAAAGAACAATATTTACTCTCCTACTGCCCTTAGAGATTGAGGAGTGCATTTATAAATACAGACATTCCATTAGAATTTCACTGGCAGTATTGTATTTTGGCAGTCTGACAAAAATGCAGTTTGGGTGGGGATGCCTGTTTTCTTGAAATGCATACCTCCCAACATTTTGGAAATAGAAAGAAGGACAAAAAGACTTGGTTAAAAATGTTTTGACCATGCTCATTTTGTTGCCACACCCCCTAATTACCATGTTCATGTTACAAAATTTGGCAGGTTATGAAAGTTTGAACACATTTCTGTGGTTTTTATGTTATTACAGTTTTGCTAATGAAGGTGAATTGCCCTTTAAAGAGATTCTGACACCTGAAGTCAAACTCTTTTTTACCTCTATTATAATAACTGGCTTTGAAAGCTACTTCTAACTTTGCCATAAGGTATTTGCATGATGCTTTTACATTACCTGTCTGATCCCCCAGGTTCCTTTATGAGGGGGCTGCCATATTTGTGCACCCGGCATCTGTTATCATTAGAAACTGTAACTAACAGACTGAGATGGGACTGTTAGGTTGGCAAAGTAAGAGTGTCAGAGAGTCAGGCTTAGGAAATCCAACTAACAATTATATACAAAAACAAACCTCTCAGCAAAAAATGATCAACATGACCTATAGGTAACAATTAATGTACATTCATGTGTTAATTTTCATTTTTTAGTGTCAGTATCACTTTAAGATGCAAGTCAGTTTCCCCAAGAGACCTGCTTATCTTAAATTGTTACAATTGTTTCTTTGCTTATTTAAAATTGTTACAAAAGTATCTAAGTGCACATGCCACATATTCTGAGCTCTCTGCCAAAAGTTTTAGAAACTTTGTATCTTTCTCTGGCTGTTCACTGCAGGAGATCAACAGAGAGGACATTTTGGTAACTATCCAGGAATGAAGGTTGGGCCGTCAAAATCAGGACTGTCCCACGAAAATCAGGACAGTTGGGAGGCATGGAAATATAAGTATGGGACCTGTTATCCAGAATGCACAGGACCTAGGGTTGTCCGAATAACAGATCTTTTTGTAATTTGGATCTTCATACCTTAAGTCTACTAATCATGTAAATATTAAATAAACCCAATAGGCTGGTTCTGCTTCCATTAAGGATTGCTTCTATCTGAGTTTGGATCAAGTACAAGGTGCTGTTTTAAGGAAATCAATCAATCTGGATTATTTGATTATAATGCAGTCTGTGGGAGACAGCCATTCAACAATTTGGAGCTTTCTGGATAACAGTTTTACGGATAACGGATCCCATACCTGTATATTGATTTGTCTTGTTATTTTGTGCCATACTTTGCAATTTGTAGCAATACTATCATGACTGTACCCTTTGCAAATATTTCCACAAAACCTCTGTTCTGATCGCTCGTGTGCTTTGATAAATGATCGGAACAATAAAAAGACTCACTTGGTTCACTTAATGGGGTTCACTTGATATAGCTCCATTTGTTTGTTTATTCACCTTCTTCTGAATAGGCTATAATGTGTGAGCAATGTTGGATTTGCACACCGAGAGGTGATGGGGTCTCAAGCTGAAGGTAGAGTTAAAATGGAAATAATGACCATTTGCTCACCTAGATATACCAGTAAGCCGAGTTAGTTAGGGGGCAATTTGTAAAAAAGGCAAGTTTTAGGTTTTTTTTTCATGATTTGAGGAAAAAATGCAGTAATAAACCACAAGTATGAAAATATATAAGAATATTCAAGAATATTCTTTGTAACCTTGAATATTCGCCATTTATTAAAGAATAAAACCACAAAGTCGCCAGAAAAAAACTTGGCAAGTAAAATCTGGCAAGGTTGTATAGAAGTCAATGGGAATGTTCTTTTGACAACTTTATTTATTTTCCCGGTTTATTACAACATTCATGATTTTCAGCCTCTTTGAAGTTTTATCTGCATTTTTTTTCTTTGTCCGCTTTTTTTTCCACAAAATAGGATATTGAAAAATCTTCCCCTTAGAGGCACATTTATCAAGGATTGAATTTCACATTCATGTAAGTTTTTTTTTTTTATTCGATTTTACGCAATATTTGATTGGGGGACATTTATAAAAAGAATTGAATATGCCAAATTTTACCAACCTTAAAACTCATATTGAATTTGACTATACTCGATTTCACCTCCCCCATTGATTTATACAGTAATTCAGCAGGTTTTAGGTGGCAAATAGTCAAATAAAAAATCTTGAAGTGTCAGAATATGATGCATCTCGAAAATCAAATTAAAAAAACTCATATTGTTTGGCTAATTTCCTAATCGAATTTAACAGTTTTACCATAACAAAATTAGAAAATTCTAATTTTCAAAAAAAAAAATCTGCCCCTTAATGTCAGTGAAAACACATTTGCTGTCCTATATAAAACTATGACTGAATGACTATACACAGATACTGTTGTGCTCATAAGTTTACATACCCTGGCAGAATTTATGATTTCTTAACCATTTTTCATAGAATATGAATGATAACACAAAAACTTTTCTTTCACTCATGGTTAGTGGTTGGCTGAAGCCATCTATTGTCAAACAACTGTGTTTACTCTTTTTAAATCATAACCACTATATAAACTACCCTAATGTCCCTGATCAAAAGTTTACAAACCCGCATGATGTGACCTGATGCACACAACTTGACACAAAAGGGTTAGAATGGCTATTAAAGGTAACCATCTTCACCTGTGATCTGTTTGCTTGTAATAAGTCATTCATATTCTTTGAAAAATGGTTAAGAAATCATTAATTCTGCTAGTGTATGTAAACTTATGAGCACAACTGTATGCATTGCAGGGCCCTAACAAGTGGTCAATGATTCTTGATGCCAATGTTATTGATAGGCAAGAAAAATAAATGTACAGGTATGTGATCCATTATCCAGAAACCTGTTCTGAAGAATTATGAATTATGGAAAGGCCATCTCCCATAGTCTTAATTTTATCCAAATCATTCACATTTTTAAAAATGATTTCCTTTTTCTCAAGTGAGGGAATACAGGGTTATGTAAGATAGCTCATTATAAAAGTTGACTAGTCCGATTGCCTTTTTGGAGTCAGGAAGTAATTTTTTTCCCCCTCTGAGGCAAATTGGAGAGGCTTCGGATGGCTTTTTTTTTTTTTTTGCCTTCCTCTGGATCAACTAGC
This sequence comes from Xenopus borealis, assembly GCA_024363595.1. Lineage (NCBI taxonomy): Eukaryota > Metazoa > Chordata > Amphibia > Anura > Pipidae > Xenopus > Xenopus borealis. The sequence continues at coordinate 67,334,439 of CM044433.1, forward strand.
AGTTAGGCAGTTAAAATTTAAAAAAAGTTAAAAAGGTTGATCTTGATGGACATGGGTCTTTTTTCAGCCTAACTTACTATGTTACTATTACTATGTATAATAAACCTTATAGGAATTGTTCAGTATAGAAATAAAAACTGGGTAGTGCAAAATAAAAAAATGTTTTTAATATAGTTAGCCAAACATTTAATGTATAAAGGCTGGAGTGACTGGAAGTCTAACATAATAGCCAGAATCCAACTTCCTGCTTTTCAGCTCTCTTGTTTTCCACTGACTGGTTACCCTGGTGACCAGGCAGTAAGCAATCAGTGACTTGAGGGAGGGCCACACAGTCCACAACTGTTGCTTTTGAATCTGAACTGAATGCTGAGGATCAATTGCAAATAGGATTGCCAGCCGGTAAAACACCTGCCAAGGCCAGGGCCGGTATTACAAATTTACCTGCAATGTAGCTGCGGGTAACTTTGTAATACCCTTAAAAAGACCCATCGGCCAGCCCCCAATACCCTGTTAACTTACCTTTTGTCCCCTTCTTGAAAGCTCAGCTTCGTGGGCACGCCCAAAACATAATTGTTCCGCCCCTTTTTGCCCCCCCACCGGCCGGTAAAACATTTAAGAAAAGGTGGAAACCCTAATTGCAAACTCGCTGAACAGTTATGTCCCATGTGGACCCCTTCAAGTCGCTGACTAACTCAAAGTTATAGAGCTGAAAAAGCAGGAAGTTGGATTCTGGTTATTATATTAGACATCCAGTCCCTCCAGCCTTTATAGTTTGCATTTTTGTCTAACTAACTATATTGGAAACATTTTTTATTTTGCACAGCCTATTTTTCCAGTTTTTATTCTTAGACTGAACTGTTCCTTGAAACTTGATCCAAACAAAGATATAATTAAACCTTATTGAAGGCAAAACAATCCCGTTGGGTTTATTTAACAGTTAAATGATATAATAGTAGATTCGAGGTATGAAGATCCAAATTATGGAACAATATTTTTTTTCAAAAAAAGGCAGTAAGGTAAGCCACCAACACATCTTGGCCTCTTCAAAAATAAAAAAAAATGTAAGAAAATAATTACTGGTACACAAGACTCCATGCAAGTGGTATAAACCCTGTGTTTTTATTGAAGTGTAATGTTTCGGGGACATGCCCCTGTCATCAGACATTTCCTGAGTCTTGCATGCTGTTAATTCCTTGGAACACGCAGCTGCTTTGCTGCCGTATGTACTTCAATTCACATGTGCATATCAATTTATTTCTTGTTTGTGTGAGCTTCAAAGTACTCCTTTGATTGGTTTGAACACTAATTAAATGTATTTGTATCACTAGCATCACTAATTTAGTCGTTACGTTCAGGTATTAAGTCTGATAGTATAGGGCTTCATATTTAATGTACTGATAAAGAAGAAAAGCTATATCACATGAGGGACCTTGGTGAATTTGGTAGCTGAACCCCTAGGGGCAAATTTACTATTATTCCCCAAAATTCGACCATCGAGTGCTTATCGAATTGTTTTAGGCTATTATTTTGCTCAATATCCGAATTCTCGACGAATTTGTACGATTGGATACAGATCGTTCGATTTCATGAAAAAATCGTGAAATTTCCATTGAGAGTCCGAAAAATTTGTACGATTTGAAAGATCGAACGCTAGGATAGTACGAATGGTATTCGAGCAGGACAGCTCCCCATAGGCTTCTATTACAATTCGGTAGGTTCAATCTGGCGAAGTAGGCAGTCGAATACCTTTAAAAATTTTATTTCTTCGATCATCGAATGATCGAATATCCGATCATTCAATCTATTCGATATTCGATGATCGAAGAGGCCAAATTTCACGAAAAATTTGTACTATCGTTATTTGATCGAACTTCGATCATTTCACGTAAAATTAGTAAATTTGCCCCTTAGTGTACTTAATTTAATAAAACAACAGAACCTGAAAGTCTAGCATGGATTGTTTGTATTATACCATCTAAAACCCCAAGGTCAGATGGTGGGTGAGACTAGAGCCTAAAAATTAATATGGACAAAGCCCCCTGACTGTGGGGTGTACTTCCTCTATAGCTAATAAAAAACCCTCCTTCCCAGCCGCTCTCTTACCTGTGGTGAAGAAAGGAAAGCAAGTTGGGCGGGAGTGGGCTGAGGAGGACTGGTATTGGAAGTGGGCAGAGGATGGGGATAGGAGTGTGCTGCACCCTCAGAAGATTTTTTGCAGGGGGGCTGGATGGGAGAAAATACAGGTCTCGTAGCACTAATATATTACCATAAGTCTAATATAAATATGTCTTGTGAGTTAGGTTTGCCTTGCTTTGCTGCATTGGTTTAGCAGGATATCACAGAAAATGTTGCAATTAATTTACTCTTTTCTTCTGCAGTTTTCAGAATGTATTTTCCAGTTTACATCAGAAAATACTGGGCACTCCTGTTCTACCTTGCAAGCCATATCACTCGAACCTTTGGTAAGTTATATTGTGACTACGGTGATGTCTAAATACAAATACCGCCCATTCTGACTATGCTCATTTAGTTGTTTTTTGTTAAAAAGCTGAACACAACAGTCTAGTATTCAAATCAATGCTAGGGTAATTTGGACTCTACCAACCAGAAATTGCAGCTGAAACAGCTGAAATTGCAAATTTGAGAGCTGCTGAATAAAAGGCTAACTCAAAAACCACAAATAAAAAATGAAAATCAATTTCAAATTGTCTCTACATTGTACTGTATCTACATCATACTAAAATTTAACTCAAAGGTGAACAATCCAATTTAAGAAGCCAAATGACTTCTGCCTAGATCTCCCATGACAGAAAGTTGCTCAATAATGTATCTTAATTTGTGTCTGACACCAGTGTTTCATTTGTTATGGGGGGGGGGGGGCACATAGATAAGTCAATTGTAGTATGCATCAGATTTTTGTGCCAAAAGTAAATGCGGTTGCTGAAAGATATAAATTCTGCTAACGTGGACAGCGTAATGGTCAATCCACAGAACATTTTGTAGCAGCTTTGAGAGAGCTGTGAAAAAAGGTATTTAAAAATCTCAACTGTCAATCATATACAGTGCTGCCACATAGACATCAGCACTAGAAACAGTAAGCACCCACACCACAAGTTATAAAAAGCCATTGTTGGCGAGGGCCCCCTCATAAGCTAAAAAACTGTGGCAAAAAGCATTGGTGATCAGGGCACCCCTAGAAATTAAAAAAATTAATTGTGAACAGTGCCCCCTATAAGTAAAAAAAAAAATTGTGCCATGTCCCCCCCATAAAAGATATTTAAAAAAATCATTGGAGACTAGGGCCCCCCCCATAAGTTAAAAAAAAAACAACTTTGGGGCTGGGGCCCCCCATAAATTTTTTTAACTAAATAATTGGCCAGGGGCCCCGTAAGTAATAATAAAAAACTTTGGTGCCAGGGCCTGCCATAAAAGTTTAAAAAAAAAAAAAAATCTTTAGCACCCTGGCTTCGGTACTGTCAAGGGGGGCTCGGCTATTTCAAAAAGTGCCACACAGCCAGGCCCCCCTTTAGCCCCCGGCCCAGTACAGCAGTACCCCCTGTGCCTCCTTATGGCAGCCCTGATCATATATTGCCTGCTCCACTTTTATGCCTCAGCCTGCCTGCCTGCCTGCCTGCTTGCTTGCTATGATTGTGTAATTCCAAGACTGCTTTAGATCTACAGCTTTAGGGGTACAAAACCCAAACTTACCATACTTCTTTGTCCTATAGCAGAGCAGGTTGCTTCTACTTTCCTAAGAGATCCCTCCCTCTGTCTTTTTGGGGTGGCATTCCTAACACCCCAATTTTTCCATCAGCTTTGACAGGAAAAATTTTCAATGGCTGCACCTCTACAGCTGCACTCACCAAACTTGACTCACATAATGATGGGGTCACCCCAAATGAAACTGCTGTATTTGTTGGAGTATCAAATTTTGCCCATTGACATAAGTGGGAAATTTAAACTATTGCCAAACTTGAATCACATAGACATGGGGTCAACCCAAATGAAAAGGTGATATTTTTTGGATGCTCAAAAGTCAGTGGAGCTACACACACAGCCAATCAGATTTCACTCATTAACTTTCGATGGGGTAATTTAAATTGCTGTCACTCTTACAGCTTTGAGGCAACTATCACCAAACTTGAATTGCATAATCATGGGGGGTCAACCTAAAGGAAAAGATAATATTTGTTTGATGCCCAAATGTGGCCGGAGCTACAAACAGCCAATCAGAATTCACACATTAACTTTCAATGGGTGGATTTAACCTCTTGCCATTCTCACAGTAATAATGCCAGGGTCCCCAAACTCTTTACAGTTTGTCACTGGTGGACTGCAGGTGAAGGTTAGTAAAAGTAGGTGGAGCCGCCAACAACCAATCGCAATTTTTTCATTTTTCAGTGGTGAAATTTTAAGTGCTGCCATTCTCACACATTTAACCTCAGAGTCCCCAAACTTTGCAAAGTTTGTCACTGGGTGACTACGTTTCAATTTTAGATAAGTGGGTGGAGCAAACAGCCAATCGGATTTCACCAGCCAATCAGACTTTCAATGGTTTAAATTTAAACTGCTGCCATTCTTTACATATTAATTCCAGAGTCCACAAACTTTGCAGGGTTAGTCACTGGGTAACTCTGGTTCAAGGTTAGAAAAAGTGGCTGGAGCAACCGACAGCCAAAAGGAATCTATTAACTTTCAACAGGGAAATTGGATCTGCTACCATTCTGACAGTATTAATGCCAGGGTCCAAAACTCTTCACAATTTGTCATAAGGGGACTGCAGACTTTTCACAGTTAGTCACTGGGGGACTTAGGTTAAAAGTTAGAAAAAAACGGGGTGAAGCCAACAACAGCCTGATTTTGTTTGTTTTCAAACTTCTAGTTAAAGGGGTGGTTCACCTTCAAGTTAACTTTTAGTATATTGTAGAAGGGCCATTTCTAAGAAACTTTTCAATTGGTCTTCATTATTTATTTTTCATAGTTTTTTGATGATTTGCAATTTTCTTCTGTTTCTTTGCAGCTTTCAAATGGGGGTCAGTGACACCATCTAAAAACAAATGCTCTGTAAGGCCACAAATGTATTGTTATTGCCACTTTGTATTACTTATCATTCTATTCATTCCCTCTCCTATTCATATTCCAGTCTCTTATTCAAATCAATGCAGGGTTGCTAGGGTAATTTGTACCCTAGAAACCAAATTGCTGACACTGGAAACTAGAGAGCTGCTGAATAAAAAGCTAAATAACTATAAAACCACAAACAATAAAAATGAAAACCAATTGCAAATTGTCTTAGAATATCACTCTCTACAGTATACTAAAAGTTAACTCAAAGGTGAACAACCCCTTTAATATAGTGTAAGTAAAGTTGTGTTTACTTGGCAAACACAATAGAAAATAATTTGGAGCTGTTTGTTAGGGTGACAGGTCCCCTTTAAGCATTGCAATGTAGGAGGTTATGGTTAAAACCTGCTCCTATAAACATATGTTTTACTGTTATTTGACTTATTCTTCTGCTTCTTGTTCTTAGCACCCCCTATTTTTAAATGCTTCTCCTACTACCCCGAATGAAGCAGCAACATTAGTTGGATGACCCAAAGTGTGAGGAATACAAAGGGAGGTTGTGGGTGCACTCCTAGGGCTAAGTTAAAATATATAAGTATAATGGAAATGCTACTGACTTGGCCAATTAATCAATGCACATTCCCTCGTCCCCTGTTTGAGTAATGCAGTTTATATGCAAGTGCATGTATTTACAAAAACAGGGGTTTTTAGTGACAAAGATTATAAAGTTGATAAGCCACCATACCACGTCAAGTTAAACCCCACACAGTGGTCCGTACCTTGTTGACCTCTGATCATAGTATAAAAGGCTCTTGTACCTCTCTGCATACTAACATTGAAGTGAATGTGTCCTGGGCTACCAAACGCCAATCAGATTTTACCCTTAGGCATTGAACCTGCTGCCATTCTCACAATATAAATGCAAGGATTCCAAACTTTCAGTCTTGACTACATATTCAAGGTTAGTAAAATTGGACAGAGCCACCAATCACATATATTTCAGTGGAGGAATTTTAACTACTGCCATTTTCACATGTTTAATGCCTTGGTCCCCACATGTGTCACTGGGTCAGTGGGCAGAGCCAACAATAGTTAATCAGTTTTCACCTATAAAATTTCATTGGTTTAAATTTAAAAGGCAGTAACTCTTTAAATATTAATACCAGGTCCCCAAACTTTGCAGAGTTAGTTACCAGGTATTGTGGTTAAAGGTTAGAAAAAGTGGGTAGAGCCTGTCACTGGTTCAGTGGGCTGAGCCAACAACAATTAATCAGTTTTCACCTGTAGACTTATATTGGTTTAAATTTAAAAGACAGCCATTCTTTAAATATCAATACCAGATCCCCAAACTTTGCAGAGTTAGTCAACGGGTTAGTGTGGTTCAAGGTTAGAAAAAGTGAGTGGAGCCACCAACAGCCAATCTGATTAAATGTATTGGTTTAAATTCAGAATGTTGCCATTCTCATACTATTTACGCCAGGTTCCTCAAACATTGCAGAGTTAACCGCTGGGTGACAATAGTTCAAGTTTAAAAAAAAAAAAAAGTGGGCACAGTCCCCAACAACTTATCAGATTTATCATATTGATTTTAATGAGGAAATGTAAATTACTGCCATTCTCACATGTTTAATGCCAGTGTCCAGAAAATTTTCAGTTGGTAACTTGGGAACTAAGCTTAAAGGTTAGGAAAAGTGAGTGCAGCCACCAACAGCCAATCCAATTTTACTTATTGAAATTTATTGGTTTAAATTCAGAATGATGACGATAGAAATGAGGAACCGGCACACTGTAACAATGCAAATGGGGTGATCCCCTAACGTGTTTATTAACATCAAATGATGCACAAAGTTTTGCATAATTTGACGTTAATAAACCCGTAAGGGGATCACCCTATTTGCATCGTTCCTGTGTGCCAGTTCCTCATTTCTACAGTCTCCATTGGATTCTGGGGAGTGCCGTCTCCCCAGAGTACTGAGCACCGGCTCATTTGTTCACCTTGACAAAGGCTCGAGTGCAGGAGCCGAAACGTCGGACTAAGGAATAAACCTTTTACACTTTTTCACGGACTGAAAGCCCTGGTGTGCGGTCTTTTTATTTACATTTTGGATAACATTGTTTAGACCAGCACCCAGGCGGTTGGGAGTCAGTGGATGAGTGCTCCAGCTTTAAACACTTGATTATATATATATATGTATATATAAACGTGCGCCTGAGTGCAATCCTTAAGTATAAAATCAAACATGTCCATAGAAGGAGCACTCACAGGTCTTAAGTAGCAAAAAAATTTAATTAGAAGCACAAAAATCTAACGTTTCGGCTGGCACACCAGCCTTTCTCAAAGTGAGAAAGGCTGGTGTGCCCGCCAAATGTTAGTTTTTGTGCTTCTAAATAAAAATTTTTGCTACTTTGAGAAAGTTAGCAACGTTAGTTTTTTGTGCTTCTAAATACATTTTTTTGCTACTTAAGACCTGTGAGTGCTCCTTCTATGGACATGTTTGATTTTCTTCTTATTTTCTTTAATGAGAAATAAATCTGTCTCCTATATACTTTAATTAAAAAATACCTGACTGTATGCAGTGAAATTCTTCCTTCATTTACTGCTGTGTATAGGAATTTTCAGATGGTCCCCAACTCTTTCTCAGGGAAACTTATGAACAGCAGGGGGAGCCCCTGCCTTCCCATCCATCCAGAACTCAAGCAACTTTGTTTCCCTGTAGAGCAGTCAGAGTCTGTGTAGAGATATGCATTGGATTTTATTTTTGCCTTTACTATACCTCTCAACTGTCCATTATGCATATTGGGCATCAAACTATTCAGTAGACCTCCGAAGTCCATCTTTAGGGTGATTTTTCTTTGTACGTAAAACATTGTGCGAGATAAATGCAGCTTTTTTAGACGATTTTCAGAAATGTAAAAACCTCCATGTTTAGAAAAAATTTGCAGTTTGGTGTAGAACAACATCTTTATCTGTATTGGATTCATCAGAGTGTGTACTTTCCAAAAATATATGGCTCTGTGGGGTCTTTGTGCTGTTAGTAGGGTCTTTTGGCAGACAATGCTCAGTCTCACAAAAAAGGCGAATTGGCAGCAGAGAAAAGTCATTTGCACTATTTTTATTTTGGGTCAGCACATGCCAGCTGCTTTCGTATATCTGTGCATACTGGACATCAAACTGTTCCATAGACCCTTGGCATCAATATTTAGGGTGCTTTACAATTGTATGTAAGAAATTGGGTGAGATAAATGCAATATTTTTAGGCGATTTTCAGAAATGTAAAAACAGCTGCCTTTATTGCCAAATTTGGTTTCTTGGTGCTTTGGAGTAGAAAGACATGCATACACAATTTGGATTCGGGGGAATGTGTACTTTCTGAAAATGTATGGTTTTTGTGGGTGAACTTTCTTTTTTCTAGTTTTGCCCCCCCTCAAAATGATGTAAATCTGTTAATTTTGCAGTACCTGAAATGACAGACCATATGGGGGGTCTTCGTTTTGGGGCTTCTGTATGACACGTGCTTTAGTACACATATACATATTGTTCATCAAACTGTTCAGAGGACCCTAGGCTTTCATTCATGTTTGGGGTGATTTATCTTGATACCTAAAAGTATGTGTGGAAATACGATGCTGCAGGGTGGAAATTTTGAGTTGATTTTTGGAAATGTCACCAAATTGCCAAATTTAGGAAAGGTTTGTGGCTTGGTACTTTTGAGTAGTAAGACATGCATACCCATTTTGATTTTGGGGGAATGTGTACTTTCCAAAAATGTATGGTTTTTGGGGGTGAACTTTTCTCTAACTTTGCCCCCCTAAAAATGACGAAAATGTGTTGATTTTGCAGTACCTGGAAATACATAACTGATAGCTCACATGGGGTGTCTACATTTTGGGGCCTCTGTGCTACATACTTAGGTACACCAATACATATTGAGCAACCAAATGTTCAGTGGACTCCTGGCAATCATATTTAGGGTGTTATACATTGGTACCTAATGATGTGTGAGAGATACGATGTTATAGATTGGAAGCTCTGAGGTAATTTCTTAAAAAATTCACCAATTTCTATAAAAAAATTATAAATTTAGGATAGAATTACAACTTGGTAGTTTGGCGCACAGAAATATATTTACCCATTTTTGATTCTCCAGGATCTGTTCTTTCTAATAATGGGTAGTTTTCTAGGGTAAACCTATTGTTCGTTGAATGTTTGACCTTGAAATCAGAAGTATGCCGTTTTGTGGAGCGGTGCTTTGGAAATTTGGGAGTGTACTGCTTATAGATTTTGAAATATAAAAGTGAGAAATCTCCATAAAACAATATATATTCTGTATTGGCGTGTTCGGGACCCACTAAAATTTCTAAATTTGCTGTGTTCTCATTCATAAAATATGTTTCTGATAGATGTGTTTGTATCATGCAAAACTGTTTTTTTTTTGTTGTTTTTTAGAAGCCCATATGTTTTTTACAGGAGTGGAATTACCCCAAAATTCTAGCATATTTTGAAAGCTCAGGTTGTCCCGAAAAAAACGATATATTGTTTTCATGGGTAAACTAAAAGACCCCCCCAGGAAAAGCCCTTAAAGCGAAAGAGTACAAAATGTCTAAAAACTGCTTGGCAGTTGGACATTTAGGTCAAAATCATTCACACAGTGGTTTCACCTGGCTGGTAATTTACCCAACAATCAGTAAAAGTGATGCATTTTGCCAATGTTATAAAAAGGGAAGAAATATAAACATAGGAAGGCCAGTATTTTTTCCAACTTTGCAGCTTCAGCCATTTGGTTACTAGGGTCCAAATTACCCTAGCAACCATGCATTGGTTTCAATAAGAGAATATGAATATGGAATATGAATATAAGAGTGCTTGAATAGAAAGATGAGTAATGCGGTGGCAATAACAATAAATGTGTAGTCATCTGTTTTTAGGTGGAAAGCTGGAAAGAGTCTGAAGAAGAAGGCATAGAAGTAAAATACTAAAATGCAGACCAATTAAAAAGTTGCTTAGAATAAGCCATTTTATAACCATACTAAAGTCAGCTTAAAAGTGAACCACCCCTCTAAAACTTTCCTTTAAAGGAGTAGTTGGCATTAACCCTTTCAATGTCAGTCAGTTTGGTACTTTTATTTCCAGTTTTTTTTTTTTTTTGTAATATATTTTTTATTAGTTTCCAAAATAAAGAGGGGAGGGGTACAGAAATAAAGAGGGACGGGGAGGGGGAGGTTTACAGCCAATAACCGAATTTCTGGATTTCACATCTCTTATACATGTTAAAACAAAGCGTCATATTAGTACAGAACTGCAGCATTTTCCAACATACAGAGTCATCAGTGGGGAACACCAGGTTATGGTTAATATTTTGTCACATCATTAATGTTAATATGCAGTATCTCAGTTCCCTTAGTGTCTACATTCCCTTGGGTGTCTATCTTTTGGAGCCGCTGTTCAGCCAGAGATTTGGTTTGGGACTTCCCTATCAAGAGGCCATTAGTAATTTATAATCATCTGTGTCTTTAAATAAAAGCCATCTCCCCCAGATATCTCTATAATTCGAATATTGTTTGCTGGAAAAGGTGGATAATTCCTCAAATTTAGCTATTTCATTGACTTTCATTGCTCAATCTTTAGCAGTTGGGGAGTTGATTGATTTCCAAAGCCTAGGGATAATAACCTTAGCGGCATTTAGTAAGTGCCTCTCTTATGAGGTATCAGGGGGACTTTCTTCATTCTCCAATTCCCAAAACAAAAGGACTTTGGCAGGAGAATTGGGTAAACTCCTACCCAAAATTCTAGAGCTTAGCTGAAGAATCGATGTCCAATATTTTGCTATACCAGGGCTTTCCCAGAAGATGTGGATAAGAGACCTAACATTAGTTTTGCATCTCCAACATACATTACTAGAAGTGGGGTAAAAGCGGCTCAACTTAAGTGGAGTGTAATACCACCTTCATAATATTTTGTACCACCTTCATAATATTTTGTAGTTTAATTCTTGGATTTTGCAGCATCTAGAACTAAACATTAGATTAGAAATGCATTTTTATGTATGTCATCAGAAATTTCCAGGTCGAGGTCTTTTTCCCAGGCCATGATAAATGGAAGTTGTTTCTTTTCCGATGTAAGCCCTAGCATATTGTATATGAGCGATATTGTTTGTTTGGGAATGTTCGATTTAATGTTTGATCTGAAGATATTTATAATCCTGGAGGGTTACGTTTGGTCTGGCTTGCTTAAGTAGATCCAAACTAGCAAGATTCCCTTTCTCTATCACATGGACAAACTGTAAGTGTCCATCCACGAGCCACTCCTGAAAGGAGTTAGGTCTGAGTGCAAAAGCTGGATTGTTTATAATTGGCATTAATGGAGAAGGGAAGGAGGTAATTTTGGGGTTGCATTTAATTTGATCCCATGCTTTCAGGGTACTTTTTAGTAAAGGGTGCGAGGTATGTAATATCCTCTGGTGGACCTTGTCTATCCAGGGCAGGTGTATAAGATGAGTGCCCGTAGATTGTTGTTCGATTTTGATCCATTCTTTATTATCCAGGTGGTATGACCAGTCCAGAATCCTATTAAGTAGAACCGCCTTGAGATAGCGTGCACAATCTGGGAGAGCTAGGCCGCCTTCGGTCTTTTTCCTGTATAAGAGGGTTGCTTTAATCCTAGGGGATCTACTATTCCATATAAATTTGGTGATGAGGACTGGAAAGTCTGCAGCCAGTTACTAGAGTAGTGAAGTGGAATACATTGAAACATATAGAGCAATCGAGGCATGATGTTCATTTTAATGACATTAATTTGGCCTACCCAGGACAGAGGGTGCTTAGACCAATCTCGGAGGTCTTTACTTATGCTACTATGTAATTTCTTACAGTTGATCTCCACCCACTCTTCATAATTTTTGGTTATCGTGATGCCCAGATAAGTGAGCTGTTTGTTTGCCCAACTGTATGGAAGTTCTGGGAGAGTCCCTGAATCGTTCGGGGGTGAATGGAAATGTTTAATGCTAAGGATTTTGTGTGGTTGATTTTGAAATTGCTCAATTTCCCATATAGTTCCAATAGACTATTCAAGTTTGGTATCGAGATTAGGGGCTTTGTTATAAAAAGGAGTAAGTCGTCAGCATATGCTGCTATTTTACATTGTCTATCTTTAATCTTGATACCAGATATATCCGGATGTGATCTGATATGTATAAGGAGAGGTTCCAATGCAAGAGTCCCTATAGAGGGACTGAATCCACTTACAAATAGGTTCCCCCAGGCTGAATTTTGTAAGACATCTGAACATATAAGTCCAGTCGACCCTGTCAAATGCCTTTTCTGCGTCCGTGGACAGAAGCATGAGGGGAGTGTTTGAATGTTTTGCATGGTGAAGTATATTTATTAGTTTATTAGTATTAGCTCTGGATTCCCTACTGGGGATGAAGCCAGTTTGATCTAAGCCAATTAAAGGGCTAAGGACTTTTTGTATTCTGAGGGCCATTATGTTCGCTAAAAGCTTTACATCGACATTTATCAATGATATGGGCCTGTAACTACCCGGGTCTTCCGCATTTTTATTAGGCTTCAGTAGTAAAGAGATATGAGCTTCCAGAGAAGTATAGGAGAGGTGGGCCTCGGATTGTAGTGCGTTGAATGCCTGTGTCATGCTAAACAAAATGGAGTGCTCAACCCTTGCACAGACAACTCTAAATAGGGTAACAGGTGCTCAAACTGGATGACCTTCGCCTGCCCTTCAGGTCCAAATATTCCATGCATAGCAAAAACCAGTAGCACACTGATGAAAGTAAAAAAATAATTAATTAATTTGATTTATTCAGCCCATATGCATACAAAAAAAGGGCAACGTTTCGGACTCCACTGAGTCCTTTATCAAGCCTGATGTACAAGTGAAATCACAGTGTTATATAGAGTGTGATTAGTGGGATGGGCGTAAAATCCCGCCTCCTCATAATGACATCATATGTAATAAATAATTAATAAATAAATAAGTGCAGTGAAATATTGTGTCCATATAATAAAAAAAAAGTCTCTTAAAAATCCGTGTCGTGATCCATTCTGTCGGAGAATATAATATAATGTGTCTTCGTTCCTACAAGTTCATACTGTGAAAAATGCTTGGTCTGGTATTACCTGAGATGCATCCAAACTGATTCAGCACACCTAATTTTATGTGAATCTTGTAGTCAGCACTCAGTTACTTCTCACACCAATTAATACCTTACAAAAACAAGAAAGAAAAAGTGTTAAAAACAGTTACATGCTTTGTAGCGATTATATCAAATTCAGATACCTTGTATGCAGACTCACTTAAAAATAAACATCCCAGGGGTATAGTCTCTATTCAACCCTCATGGCCATATTGTATCCAATTTATGTATCCAATACATCTCTCGATATTTTAATTGTTGCAACCTATCACCACCTCTCCTTGGTACATTAACCTTTTCGATCACTTGAAACTTTAATTGGCTCACAGAGTGATTATCTTGTAAAAAATGACATGGTACTGGTAATGTAGAAATTTTCTTACGTATTGTCGATTTATGTTTTGAAATTCAATCACGTATACTTTGAGTAGTCTCTCCAATATAGATTAGCTCACAAGGGCATTTTAATAGGTAAATAACAAAAGATGTATCACAAGTAAAATACTCATTAATCTTAAATTGCTTGCCAGTGTGAGGATGGTAAAAACTATCACCCTTTGTTATTGAATTACACTGGGTGCAATGTAAACAGGGAAAAGTGCCATATTTCGGTGTTTGTAAAAAGCGTTGATTTGATCTCTTTAGAGACCCAATATCAGCTCTCACAAGCTTATCACATATGTTGTTACCTCTCTGATAAGCCATAAGTGGAAAACTTTGGAATTGAGGAATATGTGGACAACAGATTTGTAACAAATGCCAATGTTTCTTAATGATCCTTGACACGTGTTTACTTGCTGTGGTATACCTACTCACAAACACCGTTTTCGCATTTTCTTTTTTCTTTTTAGTACAGGGATCCAAAAGACTTTCTCTATTTGTATTCTCAAGTTTCTTCAAACCATCCTCTAATACTACATTAGGATAACCTCTTTCCATAAAACGTTCTGTCATATCCCTTAATCTAGTTGTGCATAAGGAATCATCACTTACTATATGTTTAACCCTTGTGTATTGTCAAGGGCAGGGATTTTTTAAGGGAAGGAGGATGGAAACTTTGGAAGTGTAATAGATTATTTTTGTCTGTTTCTTTTCTATATAAATCAGACTCCAGTTTTGTGTCTACTGTTGTCAACTTCACATCCAAAAAATTAAGCGTATTAATATGATAAGTATATGTAAATTTCAATGACGGTTCAATATTATTGATCTCTTCCTGAAAAATATTCAGGCTCTCAGAGTCTCCATTCCATAGAATCATGAGATCATCTATGTAGCGTAGATATAAAAGGCACTTTTCCTGATATAGGCGATTAGTATAAATAAATTTATCTTCAATGTATGCCATATACAAGTTGGCATATGTTGGCGCTACGTTACTTCCCATGGCTGTGCCCCGTTTTTGGATGTAAAATTTATCTCCAAATAGAAATTAATTTTGGTGTAACACAATTTTCAAAATATCAATAAAAAAAAATATTTTTCAATCTCTGTATATTGTGTCTGATCAAGATAATATTGAATGGCTCTCAGACCCGTCTCATGTGAAATAGAGGTATACAAACTAGTGACATCAAAACTACTAACCGTACTAAGTATATTTAACAAGTGAGTTGAGTCCTTCACATATGATTTAGTATTTTGTCTAGATAGATGGCCATGGGACTTAAAACAGAATCAGTACCTGCTACTATCGGTCTTCCTAGGGGATTCATTAAATTTTTATGGATTTTGGGTAAAACATAAAAAACTGGTGTGATTGGATTTTGCTGTATCAAAAACTCTTTCAAATTATCATCAATTAAGCTTTTATCATGTGCACTATGAACTATATTTAATATACTATGTTGTATAGAGATCAACAGATTATTGGTCACTGCTTTGTATACATCTGCATCAGATAATTGTCTTGTTATTTCTGCTACATAATCTTTAGTATTTAATATCACCAATGCTCCCCCTTTATCTGCTGGTTTTATAGTTAGCTCTTTATCCTTACTCAATTCATCAAGGCATGACCTTTCTTTGAAAGTAAGATTTGGTTTCGTGCCCATCATAGGGTTATGTTTCAATTTAGCCTTTAAATTTTGTATATCTTTGGTTACTAATTTAACATAAGCTTCAATCACATTATCATTAGATGGTGGGATAAAGTTACTTCTATTACGCAAACCTGATACTTTCAAAGATAGTTGTGAGTGGCCTAAACTAGCATTACTAACATGCCCCATAACACTTGCAGGTATTTTAGCAAAATGATTTTTAAGTTGTAAATTCCAAAAAAATTTTTGTAACTCAATGTCCAACCCAAATGTGTCACAATTATGTGTAGGGCAGTAGGATAAGCCTTTCTGTAAAACAGTTAGTTGTGTAGCAGTCAGTCTTTTATCAGAGATATTATATACGTTTCGTCTGGCTATCCTGTACGGCTGTCTCCTCTGTCCCAAGGGGGATGCTGGGAATTGTAGGCGCTTCTCCTGGGTCATGTGAGGGATAAGTAGGTCAGAACATGTTTTATAGTAGCCAATGCTATATCCGTCTGGGCCCGGGATTTTTCCTGGCGGGGACGATTTAATCGCTTGGGAGACTTCGTCAGACGTAATGTTTGCCTCTAGGGCTAGTTGTTGGGCTGAATTTAGGCACGGGAACGGGATGGTTACTGAATTCAGAAATTTATCGATTGCTTTTATGTGAGGGAGTCCATCAACTTCCTCTGGGGTTTTGAGCTGATATAATTCATAATAGAACCTATGGAACACCTGTGCTATGTGAGGACTGTTGTAGTGCTTTGCCTATCTTAGGCTGTATGCTATGGATATGGTTTCTAGACATCTGAGCACGAAGGAGACGAGCCAACAATCTGCCACATTTGTCCCCGTGTTCATAAAATCGGTGTTTCATTCTCAGTATGACTTTTTCCATAAAAAGCTCGTGATGATTTGCCAATTTTGTGCGAAGCTCAGCTAATTGCGAGAGAGTTGCTCTATCATGGGTATCTTTGTGGGCAATTTCCAATTTTTGGATTTCAGAGAGCAATTTCTCGTGTTTCACCTTATGCGCCTTTTTCCTCCTAGAGCATAGTTGGATAAAGATACCCCTGATATAACATTTATGAGCCTCCCACACAGTGACAGGGTTAACCTCATCTGTTATATTTTCCTTGAAAAATTTTTTTAGGGAAGATTTAAGTTCCTCTAGAAATACCTTATCTTTCAGCACTGCCTCGTTCAATCTCCATGTGCCTTCTCTAGGAGAGTTAGCGTTCAAGGAGATAGACAAGGATATTGGTGCATGGTCTGACCAGGATCGTGTATAGATTTCTGCATTGCCTAGTGCCCCTATGTGGTGTTGGGATAAGAACAGATACTCAATTCTAGTGTATAGGTCATGTCTGGCAGAATAAAAGGAGTAGTCCTTCCCTGTGGGTTTGACTAGTTGCCATGAATCTACTACCTGTAATTGGTGTAGATCTTTGATTATATTTCGGGCGACATTGGCTGGTACACTAGACTTGCCTGTAGAGCAGTCACTGACCGGGTTGATAGGGATATTCAAGTCCCCGCCTAGGACCAAAAGACCCTCTGTGAATCCCAATAGACCTTCTGCGATGCTATGGAATGTTACATCTTGGTAAACATTAGGCAGATAAACATTTGCAAACGTAATTTTCTGTGTGCCTAGGGTGCCTTTAACAAAGACGTATCTCCCATTAGGATCTTTTTTTGTGGATAGGACTTTGAAATTAAAGTTCCTACCGAAAAGGATAGCTACTCCCTTAGTCTTATTGCTTTGGGGGATACTGCTATATATCTCTGGGAAATATTTGTTTGACCACCTGGGGGCCGAATTCAGTTTGAGGTGAGTTTTTTGCACAAAAGCTACTTGAGCTTTTAAGTGTCTCAGTTCTACACTGAGTAAAATGCGTTTGTTGGGGGAATTAAGACCATTTGCGTTTAGGCTATAGATAGATTATTGGCGGAGAAGGGAAGGAAAAGGAGTGAGTCCAAGTTGAAGTTGGGTGTAGAAGAGAAAAAAAAAGAATTAAGGGGGGGTGGAGAGAAAGGGAGAGGCGGAGAGGGGATAGGAGGTGGTAAATATAAGAGGAGAAGGAGATAGAAGTGAGATAGATAAAGGAGAGAGATGAATAGGTTAAGCAAGTGAAGATAAAGCAAAGATGGGATGAGGAGAGGCTTGTCTCCTCCTCAAAGGTTGTTGCTCTCTTACTAGTAGGGGCACTTCAAACTGTTACCCCTGGCTAGTGATGTGCACCTTGAGAGCGTGAGGGGGGTATGTGTCCGAGAGCACACCGGTATGTGTGTTGCTCCGGCACTTCTCTTCTCTCAACATTTATACCTTGTTTAATACCAATAGTAGATGATTACATATATGCGTTTGTACTTGTCACGAATACAATGTCTTGAGGGAAAAAGTGTACATACAGAAAAGCATACCTAGAAACTGCAATTGCCTAAATAGTTTGCATGTACTGAAAAAGGAGTGTGGTACCCCTAAGGCATAACAATATTTTGTAGGTATGGAGAGACTTTGAGCCGCGTGGGCTTTGTCTGAAAACTTTTAACTTAGACAGTTCAGAACTTATGTCCACCAAAGGAGGCACCATGGATATAGGCGTTTGTGGTGCCAGCTAGTGACTGATAAGTAGGCAGAATCAGCCGCAGCTGAGTCGGGGACGTAGGCATGTATTTAGGCTGTGCTCCGCATTAGAAGATCTTCTAGTAGCACTATCTTGCTGGCAACATAGGTTTTATCAGTGAAAAAGTTATAAGAGAGTCCCTTAAAGGGAGAGCATATCATAAACTTTATCAAATCCTTGTTGTAACTGAGGAAAATCAGAGTGGGGGGAATCAACTATTAATTATCTAATAGCCAGAGGTTCCGCTGGATCACTGCCCGGGCAAGGAACAGATTTCTAAGGAGGATCAACTTGTGCCGTATAAACTAGATTAAACAGATAGGGGAAGTATATTACCAGTACCGGATTTTCTTATAGGATATCGCCAGTGTCCTGGATACACTCGCTGAAGAGCGAAGTGAATGCCGAGGTCAGGCCCTTTCCTTCAGCCGTCCGCTTCTGGATCCTCCAGGCCGTAGATATATTGGGACCAGGATGAGAGATCCGGGGTTGCAATTTTTAATGTTTTGCAGAAATTGCTGGCATCTGAGGGTTCGCGTAGATATATCCAAGACCCATTATGGCGGGCTGCCAGGGCAAACGGGAAGGCCCATCTATAGATAACTTTTTGGGACTTAAGATCCTCTGTAATTCCTTTTAGGAATCTGCATTGCAGGATAGTGGAATGTGCTAGGTCCTGAAAGAGCTCGATCTTATTGCCATCAACCGATAGGTCTCCCGCCTCTCTTTTTGCGAATGATTTCCTCTTTCTGGGCAAAGCGGTGTAGGCAACACAGTAGGTCCCTCGGTTTCCCTTGTCTCCCGAACATTACTCTGTGGAACCTTTCTATGCGAATTGTTTCATCAGGCCCCATGCCTAAAAGTTGGCGGAATATGCCTTCAATGGTCTGGCAGGCCTCGGATATATCAAACTTTTCTTTTAGCCCTCTGATTCTGACGTTGCAGCGTCTGTTGCGGTTTTCCAGATCTTCTGTCGCCCCTTTTCAGCAAATATATCTGTCGTTCTTGGTTGGTGGCTCTTACCGCCAGGTCATCTGTCTTTTCGCTGAGTTCTAACTGCGTAGATTCTAGAGCGGTCAGCTTTCCCGCCAATTTAGAGGGTTCTACCTGTAGGTCTGTTACTTCTTGCTTTATGGATGTCTTGATGGCTTTTAGTAGCTGGGCCAAATCGGTTTTGTTTGGCAAGTTTGCGAATAGCGTTTGTAAGGCTGGATTGCTTGGAACGTTGTTTCGTTGGCATCACGCGACTCTTCGTCCTCCGCCATATTGGATTCCCCAGTTTTCTCCTCTTCATTCGATTTTTGGAAAAATGTTCAATATCTTTGTAGCAGCTGAGGTCTTTGGAGTATTGCTGACCGGTAAAGCTTTCTGATTCCTCCTCATTTTAGTGCGTTGCAAGGGGTAAATATAAGGTTTAGCTTTAATGAGTGCCGGAGCTCCACAAAGCACATCTCTACCAGTGCACCATCAGGCCAGGCCCCCCTTATTTCCAGTTTTTGAACATTGCCAGACAGGTTTTGAACATTTTTTACTAAACAAAATGTTCTGAATACCAGGAGTCTACCAGGATGCCCAATATGCATAGATATACAAAAAATATTTGGTTATGTATGGATTCCAAATGAAAATAGTGCTTATACCAAACCTCAATGCTATGCTAAAACACATAAGGAACAATACAGGGATAGAATTGCATAATTAGGAGTCAAAATAGTCATCCCATAGTAACGCTGCCATTATATGTAATAGATAAAGTATATGTGTGCACATTTTATCAGAAGGTAATCAAAACAGCAAGATCAGATGCATGTGGATGTTCATGCTTATTGGGGTTTTTCAGTCTGATTCACTTTGTTAGGGAATAATCCAAAGACCACTGAGATCACCGAGATAAAAGGTTTGAGGAAGTTTATTAATTATATAATAAACATACATGAGCTTCGTGGGTTCTGTACAAAAAAATAACTCCTGAACGAACAAAAGACCATACATTATATACCCTTCTAGTAAGGAACTTAATGGGAATGGCATCTCTAAGGAGGATAGGGAGTACTGGTACAAGTACCTATCATAGTACACAATTATCTAGTGTTAGCTAGTTATGTGAATGAGAAGGGAGTAGCACAGTGGGAGAGCTTCAAGGCCAGGGCACCTGGTTGAAGGAATAGAAAAAACATAACAGAATAATAAGAACCTTCTCAGATGAAGGGCCCCATGGGCACTTGGAAACTGCTCAGTCCACCACGGAGGGGGCTTAGGAATGTGAGGGCCAAACAGGGCCTGCAAGACATTTCCCTCGACAATTTAAAAGACACTTTTCTCCTTGCCTCCAGGCTATACATTGCAAGTTGGAGCTTATAGTAGAATAACATGATGAAGATCTTTAATGAAATCATTGAGATGTACAACCAAATGACTCTGGTAACACTTGCCCATATGCCACAATCTCTGGAAGGTAATTTGATATAATTGGGGTGATTTAACTCCCCAAAAAGGTCCCTTAGGGCTCTTACTTATGGGCATTTTAATGTGATTTTCAAACTACAAAAATGCATTTTGGGCATTTATATGCATTTATTAAAGCAACTAATGGCTCTTCCTCAAGAGCACTTAAACCTGCACTCCACTGCATTCAGTTTAAATGCTTTCAGCTACAGTGGAGCACAGGAAGAGACACACAACTATTTAAAATTGCCCCGGTACTGGCACAGGACCATGTAAACCCCAAAACACAGAATGTTGCATTCCACCTGCATTCAGAGCTTACATGTATCTGTGTCAGTATGGGCCTCTTTAAATTAATAGTATGATTTCATTCCTGTGCTCTCCTGTGGCTGAACACAGGTTTAAGCGCTTGTGAGAAAGAGCCCTAAGTGTGTTTATGCCAGTTACAAATGCAACCCTCCATTTCATTGATATCTGAACTTGTGTCAAGTGAAAGAAAATGCAGCTTGTGGCATCTTGATGAAACACTCAAACCTGTACATCAAATGTGTATGATAACTCATACCTTTGGTTTAGTATATAGATTTGTTGCCTGTGGTAAATATATCCTGCCATTGGTGACAAGTCTGCCAAAAACGCATTCCCCCTTGCCTAAAATACATTGTGCAGCAATCCAAATGAATCACAGTAACATTGCATTTCCTGAAGCTGGATCACCACTATGATGTTTTGGCAAGGAGAAAATATTTTTATGAGATTTCTTGCCCATAGTAAACATGAACTACATGTATGGGATGCGTTATCTGGAAACCATTTTCCAGAAAGTTCTGACTCATGGAAAGACAGACTCTGTTTTATCCAAATTTTTAAAAATGATTTCCTTTTTCTCTGTACAGGTATGGGATCCGTTATCCAGAAAGCTCCAAATTACATAAAGTACATCTCCCATAGACTCCATTTTATCTAAATAATCCACATTTTTAAAAAGGATTTCCTTTTTCTCTGTAAAAATAAAACAGTACATTGAATTTGATTCAAACTAATATATAATTAATCCTTATTGGAAGCAAAACCAGCCTGTTGGATTTTTCAATGGTTACATGATTTCGTAGACTTAAGGTATGAAGTTCCAAATTATGGAAAGACCAGTTATCTGGAAACCTCCAGGTCCCAAGCATTCTGGATAATAGGTCCCATACATGTACTAATAAAACAGTAGCTTGTACTTGGGTTTATTAAATGTTTACTTAATTTTCTAGAAGACTTAAGGTATACAATACCTGGAAAGATCCGCTATCTGGAAAACCCCAGGTCCTGAGCACTCTGGATAAAAGGTCCCATACCTGTACTACAACAAATCTCCACGTGTGCCAGTATTCTGGGAATTCTTCTGCTGGTGTTGCTGGTATTGTGTGTATAAATGAGATTAGATGCCAATTTTATTTAAAGGAAAACTATACCCCGAAAATGAATACATGAGAAACAGTTTATATCAAATTAAGTGACATATTAAAGAATCTTACCAAACTGGAATATATATTCAAGTAAATATTGCCCTTTTACATCTCTTGCCTTGCACCACTATTTCGTGATGGTCTGTGTGCTGCCTCTGAGATTTCCTGCCCAGAAATATTTAAATTCTAACTGTAACAGGAAAAAGACAGAACGCTGTTTTTTAATTGGCTCATGTGACATAACTTTATAGTTTGTTTTGTATGTTTGTGTGCACCGTTGAATCATACGATCCCAGGAGGCTGTCCTTATTTTTTTAAATTAATAAAATTACCTAATGGCACATGCCACTAAAAAGTCTATTATTATAAAAATGGTTTATTTACATGAAGCAGGGTTTTACATATGAATTCTTTTATGCAATATCTTTTTATAGAGACCTACATTGTTTGGGGTATAGTTTT
>CM044433.1:67360662-67384015 GCA_024363595.1 Xenopus borealis
ATGCAAATTAACCACACTGACTAGGGATCAGAAGCCGACTGACAGGAGAAGCAGCCAATCGGAGTTAAGCTTCAGAAATTACTGCATTTGTGCACTTCCTGCTTCTGCCAGGAGTGTTTCTGATGTAAAACAAGGAAGTACAGCAGTCACTGAAGCGTTTTTGAGGGGCCCATGATGAAAGAGCCCCATCTGCAAAGGGATCCATCTGAGGTGAATATCTCCTCAATTGCACATTTTTTGTTAAACATTAATATGGCAAAGCTTGTTATTTTTACATGAACGGTTACATTTTTGAATGTTATATGAAGGTGAACAACCCCTTAAATCTATGTACTGGCGGGAAAAAACTGAAAAACATTGGAGACAATGACGTGTGATCATAGTCAGAAACAAGTGAAGTTACAGTTAAGTATATCACTGTACCTTACAATGTGCATACAATCCATATAATTTAAATGCCTTCATCAGTTGATACAATAAAAAACCCTGCGTAAAGGGGACTCGTCACCCAAAAAAATTATGCCAAATCCTATTTTATCATGTTAGTCAAGCAAAATGAACTTTGATTACACTATATAAATTATTTCAATCTTGTTTCCTTGAAGTGGGAAGCAAGCAGGAGTCATTTTGTTTACACTGTTGTTAAGGCAAGCTTTGCTCAAAATCTTGTTAGTGCACCAGAATGGGGGACCTGATGTCCATCCTCATTCACTGGTTATACAATTAAAGGAATT
Source organism: Xenopus borealis (assembly GCA_024363595.1). NCBI lineage: Eukaryota > Metazoa > Chordata > Amphibia > Anura > Pipidae > Xenopus > Xenopus borealis. The sequence continues at coordinate 67,361,397 of CM044433.1, forward strand.
GTTCAGTATAAAAATAAAAACTGGGTAAACAGGCTGTGCAAAATAAAAAATGTTTCTAATATAGTTAACCAAAAATGTAATGTATAAAGGCTGGAGTGAGTGGGTGTGTAACATAATAGCCAGAACACTACTTCCTGCTTTTCAGCTCTCTTGTTTTCCGTTGACCAGGCAGTAACCAATCAGTGACTTGAAGGGGGGCCACAGGGGCAATAACTGTTGCTTTTGAATCTGAGCTGAATTCTGAGGATCAATTGCAAACTCACTGAACAGTTATGTCCCATGTGCCCCCCCTTCAAGTCACTGACTAACTCAGAGTAAGAGAGCTGAAAAGCAGGAAGTTGGATTCTGGCTATTATATTGGACATCCAGTCACTCCAACCTTTATACATTACATTTTTGGTTAACTAACTAAATTCAAAACATTTTTTAATTTGCACAGCCTATCTATTTGTCCAGTTTTTATTTTTACACTGAACTGGTCCTTTAAGTGGTGAAGAGAGAAGGGGAATTTGGGGAATGCAGTGACATTTAGTAAGTGCTAAATGGAATGTGAAAGTAATTGCCTGCCCTGCCTCTATGGCTACTATGAATACTTTAATAAAAAAAATTATTTGGATTTCATGTTTAATATGAAAAGGACTTTTATTATACAGCTTTTTATGTCTAGGTCTAGATCCCCTTTAAACTTTTCCTCCATAATTATACACATTGTAACAACAATGGTTAAAAATAGGGATAGTTAAAGGGACAGTAAAGCATTAATAACTGGGAGTTCGATCTTTTTAAGTTAGACCCTAAAACTTAACTCAAAGAGTGATACAATAGTAACCGATAATGCGGGTTATGTCTGTCACTGATTATACAAGATGAAATATATAATGAAACTGATGTTGACATGTATATATGGATTGTATGCAGATTGTAAGGTACAGTGATATGCTTAATTGACGGTTGCTTGTTTCTGACATGATCATCTCTGCAGTTTTTTTCCTTCCATAGATTTAAAGCATTTTTACAGTCAATTTGATACTTTGAGATAGGCCTTAGTGAAGGCCGAAACGTAAGTCCTATGGATATTAGTAACAGCACTCACGCTTCGCCCCTCGTTCAGCGGTGCACGTCCTTGAGGTTCCCGGTAAATCCTCCACGATATGTAGACAAAAGTACTGGACAACACTCGCTTAAGATGCTTCAAAAATATTGTATTGTAGTATAATTCACATCACCACATTCTTACACATGAAAAAGGCGACATTTTGAGCCTGCATAGGCTCTTTATCAAGCTGTGTGAAGCAGTGGTATACACCAAGAAAAGTCTGTTAAAGAAGTGACATAGCAGCGTAATAATCATTACCCACGCAGGATCTCCACCCTGTAAACTGTATAGATCATGAAAAAGACACACTTCAATAATAACCACATTGTTACATTGTTGAAACGGAATATAGAATATATGTCTTGTAGAAAAAGATACAAATCATAAAAAGAATTAAAAATTGTAATCCTTGTTTAACCCAGCAAGGTGGAGTGAATTTAACCTTTTAATCCACCATACCTCCCTCTCTTTTAGTTTTAAAGGGGTGGTTCACCTTCAAATTAACTTTTAATATATTGTAGCAGGGCCAATTCTAAGAAACTTTTCAATTGGTCTTCATTATTTATTTTTCATAGTTTTTTAATGATTTGCAATTTTCTTCTGTTTCTTTGCAGCTTTCAACTGGGGGTCACTGACACCATCTTAAAACAAATGCTCTGTAAGGCTACAAATGTATTGTTATTGCCACTTTTTATTTATCATTCTATTCAGTCCCTCTCCTATTCATATTCCAGTCTCTTATTCAAATTAATGCAGGGTTGCTAGGGTAATTTGTACCCTAGAAACCAAATTGCTGACAATGCAAACTAGAGAGCTGCTGAATAAAAAGCTAAATAACTATAAAACCACAAACAATAAAAAATGAAAACCAATTGCAAATTGTCTCAGAATATCCCTCTCTACATTATACTGAAAGGTGAACAGCCCCTTTAATTCACGGTTCCCACCTCTTTCTAATGGGGGTACACGCACCAATACCATAAACCTTAATTGATCAACCTTATGACCCTTTTCTTTGAAGTGACGGGACAACCGTAAAGCTGTATTGCCCAATTTTAGGGGTGATTTATGTTGGGATATACGTGATTTAACTTTCTGTATCGTTTCCTCAACATAAATCTTCCTAGATGGGCATGTAATCGCATACACCACAAATTGGGATAAGAATGTAAGATATCCCTTAATCTCAATTGACTCTCCTGTTCCTGGATGTACAAAGGATTTGCAGACAAGGATACATGCCATTGTTACGTGGCCCCAAAAATGTGTTACTCTGTATGGTATTTTTTGGTACTTTTGATCTAGTTAATTTGGCCCCAATGGTTGTATCTCTTTTTTAGAGAATCCCACTAATTTGTCTATTCAACCCTCCATATTGTGTTACAAAAGTTATTCTTGGACCCTTTACTTTCTTATCCTTTTTCTGATTAATCACTGCCTCAGCTCTATCAAGTGATTTTGATGGCTAACCTCTCTGTTTAAATGTATTTCTCATTTGTTTAAGTTGAATTTCCCTAACTGAGGGATCACTAACTAGTCTCCGTAGCTGTGTAAATTGAGTAATTGGGATTGAACTCTTGGTGTGTTTGGGATGATTGCTATCAAAATATAATATCTGGTTGCGGTCTGTTGGTTTGGAAAATAACCTTGTTTGTATCCCTCCATCTCTATAAACTAGTACATCAAGAAATTAACTTTCTTTTGCATCATATGTCTGAGTAAATTTGATTGAGGTATGGAAGCCATTGAGACGTTCGTGAAACCGAGATAGGGAGCCAACGTCACCCCACAATACAACAAATATATCGTTGATGTATCTCCACCAGGCCACACAATGTATCTGGTTTCACAATGTATAAACAGTTCTTCAAGCCAAACCATAAAGGTATTGGAGTACAATGGGGCGACGTTAGATCGCATCGCGGTTCCACGTAACTGCAAATACTCCTGGAATACAAAGTAGTTCATTCTCAATATAATAAAGGCCTCAAGAAAAAATTCAACTTGTGAATTATGATATTGGTCACTTCCAAGTAATAACCACTCACATGCTCTCAACCCCTCCTCATGGGGTATTGAGGTATAAAGGCTGGATTCATCATATGTCACCATGCTGGTGTAAATTTATGTAAATTAAGACCATCCAGTCTCTCTAAGAAGTGTCCACTATCCGTATTGTAAGACAAAGAGTTTGTAACCTAAGGTCCCAGAAAAATGGGCAATGGGTAAAAAACAGACTCAATGCCCAATACGGACGGTCTGGTGCATTGACCGGGTCCTTGTGGATCTTTGGGAATGTATATACCATGGATAAATATATATAATAAAATGCCCCGCCCCCCCTAAACAGGGCAGACATTATTTGTCCATGTATAGCAATGTGGACGACTAGGTTATCATCTTTCCTGGTCTAGCCATTACTTCAACTCATTTTCATCTTGCTCATTAGGGCTCATTTAGCCTTTTTTTCACAGAGTTTCGCCTAAAAACACTTTCATTAAGGACCTTACATCAAAATGTGCTCCTTACACTTTGAGGGAATATTAAAGGGGACCTGTCACATAGACATAAAAACATGTAAAATAAAAGTCCTTTTCAGATTAAACAAAAGATCAAACTTTTTTAAAAATTTTAAATAAAGCATACATACCTGTTTTAATATATTAGAGGTAGGGCAGGCAATACTTTCACTTTCTGTTTCCATTCTGCACTTTCTAGGTGTCACAGCACTCTTACATTCCTCCTCATTGTCATAATTGTGTAGCTTGTGCGTGAGTATCAGGCCTCCCATTGTGGCACATTAACCAGACTGTGGGAAGATGGAAAACTAGCTTTAATTACAGTGTCCATATAAAGGAGTCTGCCTGCTGAAGGTGGCAAGATCTAAATAGTATAAGTAAGGTTTATTTCACTTGATTAACACCATAGAAAAAGATTTTTAATTATTTCATAGGGTGACAGGCCCCCTTTAAAGGGGTGGTTCACCTTCAAGTTAACTTTTAGTATATTGTAGAAGGGCCAATTCTAAGAAACTTTTCAATTGGTCTTCATTATTTATTTTTCATAGTTTTTTAATGATTTGCAATTTTCTTCTGTTTCTTTGCAGCTTTCAAATGGGGGTCACTGACACCATCCAAAAACAATTGCTCTGTAAGGCTACAAATGTATTGTTATTGTTACTTTTTATTACTTATCATTCTATTCAGTCCCTCTCCTATTCATATTCCAGTCTCTTATTCAAATCAATGCAGGGTTGCTAGGGTAATTTGTACCCTAGAAACCAAATTGCTGAAACTGCAAACTAGAGAGCTGCTGAATAAAACGCTAAATAACTATAAAACCACAAACAATAAAAAATGAAAACCAATTGCAAATTGTCTCAGAATATCACTCTCTACATTATACTAAAAGTTAACTCAAAGGTGAACAACCCCTTTAAAATATATATTCAGCTGGAGATGCTTGGGTTGTTGCATGGCACATTGCTCTGTAGTTATGTAGGAACTCTGTTGTAAATACTTTCTACGATTTCCCAGTAAGGTTTGCTGTCTGTAGTGCTTCTTTCAGATTTCGGTTGAATCGCTCAGTTTCTCCATTTGCTTGTGGGTAATACACTGAAGAATTACTATGCACAATATTCCTCTCTCTAAGAAAGAATTCAAACTCAGATGAGAAACTGTGGTCTGTTGTCTGATATTAACTCCTTTTGATTACCTTCTCTGCTGAAGACTGTAGACAGAAATGTTGTTACTGTAGCTGATGTTATATGATCAACAAAAGGGATTTCTGGCCATTTACTGTAAAAGTCTATCAAGGTTATAGCAAATCTGCAGTCTATAGGAGCATCTGAAAAAGGGCCCACAATATCAATAGCCAGTTTTCCCATACCGAATCAGGGAATGGTACTGGCTGAAGTGGTGGTGTATGTGTGATAGATGTTTTGTCATGATTCTGACAAGTAACACAAGAATGTATCCCAGTTATCACATTGGCTTCCATTGCTGGCCACCTGTATAGTTCTCATAGTCTTTGTACACCTCTCTCGTGCAAGGTGTATGAGATTTTCTCTTAAAGTAAAAATTAATTTTAACATATGAATGTACATTAAATGTTACCTATAGGTCATGTTGTTCATTTTTTGCTGAGAGGTTTGTTTTTGTATATAATTGTTAAGTGAAGTTCCTAAGCCTGACACTCTAACAAACTGGCTGTCCCATCTCAGCCTGTTAGTTACAGTTTGTAATGATAGCGGACTCCTGCTGCACAAATATGGCAGCCCCCTCATACAGGAACATGGGGCAACAGACAGGTAATGTAAAAATATCATGCAAATGCTTTATGGCAAAGATAGAAGTAGATTTCAAAGCCAATATTATAATAGATGTAAAAAAGAGTTTAATTTCAGGTGTCCGTATCTCTTTAAGGTCTCTGGTACCAGTAAGCAGTGAGCTCCACGGACAACATATCTACTAAGGACAGTTCATGTCTAATCCTGTAGTAAGGTTGAAGATCAGGACTGAGTTTCTTCTCAGCATTTGGCCATTTGCTTTGTAACATGTCCCGTAGTTTTACTTGAATTGGACATGTGAGGCAAGCTTGCAGCAGCTGTAACTGTAGATGATAATATATCAATCAATTCTAAAACTTCTGCCTCATCCAGTTTATCAGAATCTGCAGGTAAAGTTAAACGTGACAATTAGCAGTAACATTTTTTAAACCTGGTTTGTATTGCATTTTGTAGTTGACATTCAATAGCCTTGCTGACCATCTAGCTATACGCATTCCAGCTCTCTAGTCCCTTTGTTGTAAGCAGTGTAGTTAGGGATATAATCCATGCATAAGATAAATTCTCTACCTTATAGGTAGGTTCTCCATTTTTCTGTTGCCAAAACACATACTAGAGCTTCTTTATCAACAGTTGAATACTTAAAGGGATACTGTCATGGGAAAAATTTTATTTTTCAAAATGCATCAGTTAATAGTGCTGTTCCAGAAGAATTCTGCATTGAAATCCATTTCTTAAAAGAGCAAACAGATTTTTTTATATTTCATTTTGAAATCTGACATAGGCTAGAGGCTAGACATAGTGTCAATTTCCCAGCTGCCCCAAGTCATGTGACTTGTGCTCTGATAAACTTCAATCACTCTTTACTGCTGTACTGCAAGATGGAGTGATATCACCCCCTCCCTTTCCCCCGCCCAGCAGCCTAACAACAGAACAATGAGAAGGTAACCAGATAACAGCTACCTAACACAAGATAACAGCTGCCTGGTAGATCCAAGTACGTCCCACTGCATACTATTCAGTTACATTGAGAAGGAGAAACAACAGCCTGCCAGAAAGCAGTTCCATCCTAAAGTGCTGGCACAAGTCAATGACCAGGGCAGTTGGGAAATTGACAAAATGGCTAGCCCCATGTCAGATTTCAAAGGGCAATGAAACCCCCCAGGCGCTAACTCCCTCCCCCCCCGGGCTACCTGCCCCTAAGTCCCTACTTGCCCCTCCTTCTTGGTGCCCTCCAGAGTAGTTCACAGGATCCATCTTCTTCAATATCTTGTCAGTAGGACACATTTGCCGGTTTGTCCTATTGCGCATGCGCCCGAAGTTCACAAAGTCTTCCGATTACGATTTCTTCATGAAATCGGAAGACTTTGTGGACCCGTCACCCAGACACAAAAATCTGTATAATAAAAATACTTTTCAAATTAAACATGAAATCCAATTTCAAATTTTTATTAAAGCATTCATAGCCGTTTTAAGCTCATTTAAAAATCGCAGCTGTCACAGGCCCTTTCTCAAGCCATAATTTAACAATGTCCACACGTGTTTAAATACTCACTAAAAAGGAGGAGTTACAATGTCCCCCTCCATTTTACCCATAATTCACAGTGAAACATTTCTCCCATAATTCACAGTGAAACATTCAATTGCAATATAAATATTAAAATTGTAATAAACAGTAACATTAAGTGTTATGTGATTTATATCTCTCCACTACTAAAAATTATAATGTTAAAAAAAAATTATTTGTGAAAAATTAGAAGACAATTAAATAGTTTAAAACATAGTTTAAAACATTACATAGTAATACTTAACCCTAGATTTGCAACACACTAAATAGCAACAGTGTATTCAAGATAGGAAGTCTTACTTTACTTTGTCTCTATATTTTTTTTTTTCAAAATAATTTTTATTGTTGTTTTCGTACAAACATCGCATACAACGACTTATGGCATTGTGCATAAATTGTAACACGGTATGCAATAACAAGCATATATAACAAAAATACAAACATAGGGGGGGGTTGTTTCCCTTTACTCTTTCCTATTACTCTTGATAAGGTTAGTCTACCTCCAATCCTTCTTGTGTTAACCATGGTTCCCAAATTTTTTAAAATTTAGTCATACTTCCCCTTTTTTCAAAAGTTAGCTTGTACAGTGGGAGTACCGCGTTCACCTGTCTCCTTTTCATGGTGGGGTTATCTCTGCCCATCCAGTGCATAAGAATTGTTTTCCTGCCATAGTGGTATAATATTTTAATCAAGGTACGTGTACCCTTACTTATATTTGGGAGGTCGCCAATGGCATCCAGTAGTACCTGCTGTGGTTCTATCATTGGCGGTAGTCCCAGGTCATTAGTCATGTATCTAGTTATTTTATCCCAGTACTTTTTGATTTTTGGGCAATCCCACCACATATGTATCCAGTGAGCGGGGGTTTGATTGCATCTGTGACAGGCATCGTTTTCCCTTCTCCCTATTCGATATAGTCTCTGAGGAGTAATATACACTCTATGTAGAAATTTACATTGGATAAGCTACTTTGTCTCTATATTTAGACATTGACTTTAATTATCTTTGGCTCCAATGTTATATTCAGGACACAATTAACCCTGAATTATTTTGTGTCAGGAGCTCCCATATCTTTAAATCTTATAGTCCTAAAAATGCAACATAGAGAATATTTTTATAGCAGAATAAAAACATGTAGAGACCAGCATTGACATGGTCTGGGTCAGGCAGTAATCCCTCTTGTGAAATTATATGACCCAGAAATTACAGCTGAGTTTGTCTGAAGTGGCATTTGGAAAGGTTCAATTTCAGTCCTGCAGAATCAATGCAATCCAGGACATTTTTAGGTACTTGTCATGAAGATCCATAGTTGGAGCATAGACAATTATATCATCCAAGTAGCATTGTACACCAGGTATGTTTTGGAGTATAGGAGACATCAGTTTTTGAAAACAAATCAGCGCTGAAGCCAGTCCATAAAGTACACATGTGAACCGAAACAACCCATCATGGGTCATAAATGGTCTCTGCTTTGTTCATGCGGTAATACTTGATTAAATGCACTCTGAAGATCCAGGGTGGAAAAGAATTTTGCTCTTCGGAGTTCTGAAAATATATTCTGTATGTGTGGCAAGGGATAATTATCCATAACAACTGCTTTATTAGGTTCACGGAGATCAACACACAATCGAATACCTCCAGTTTTCTTTATTGTTACAGCCATTGGTTAAGCGCATTCTGATTTTTCAATCACATCTTGCTGTACCACTTCCCTTATAGAATAGGGCAATCACCTCAATTTCTTACTGGTTTTACATCTGGTCATAACCTGACTTTGTGTACAAAGTTCTTTGCACAACCTAGTGAAGTGTTGCTTTGTGGTGAAATTGCGGACACTGGCTGTGTGGCAGGTACTGGTCCTGTAGTAATGGGACCATCAACTAATTGTAGGTTTAATGCAGCAAAAAGATCGCTTCCAAGTATAGCAGTGCCCTTAGTCACAATGTAAAAGTAAAATTTTTACATTATTCGATTCAAATTGAACAGTCACTGGCAACAAGCACAGGAATTGGATCCTTTAAGTAACTGACCAGTCTCAGGGCAGGTGTAACAAGCAGATCTTTTGCAAAATATTTCAAGAAAATATCCTTTGGTAGTATAGAAACAGCTGAACCTGTATCAAGCATCTGTTTAATGAAGTGTCCCTTGTCAGCAGAAGCAGTATTGACATTGACAGTTCATATAAATGTGTCTGGAATAAGTTTATCGGAAAATATTTAGGAGATTTTCGTGACTTTTAGTGCATGCACAGTTGTCCAGGACCAGAAATTTACTACAACTGTGCATGTTCTAGAGTCCTGTGCGGGTCCATTTCCCGGAGACCCGATCCGCACCGGCAACCCGACCCCCCACCTGCCCGAAACCGCTGCCCGAAACCGCCACCCGAACCTGACCTGCAAGCACCCCATATGCAACCCGGACCCACTACCGGCAGAAGTCCAAGAACCAGGAAGGTAAACCTACAGTTGTTATGGCTTATTAGCAGCACAGGCTTCTTCCAAAGACATGAATTAAAAGCAGCTCGGGGGTCCTATATACACTTATAGTAACCATAGAGTGCTTGTAAAAAACACAGGCTGCAGGATTAAAGTTATGAGGCCAGCACACAGGCAGCCATGTCTTGCCTGCAGCCCAGGCCAGTGTTCTACACAGAGGCCCAGTAAGCAGTTGTTATACGTCTCAGACTCACCCTAGCAGGCCAGAGGGGGTAGCCCTTCATTTTGGTGAACATCAGGTCCCCACATTTGTACTCCCTCTGCCTGTTGGAGTGAGACATGGTGGAGTGCATTCGGATACATCAGCAGACTTCAACCCCTCCTCAGGCCGCAGGCGGGTGCAGGGAAAGACGTAGAGAAATAGGCAGGCACTGGAGCTCACTCCTTGCACAGGAAAGTCAGGCTGACGCTAAAATCCCCAGAGCGGAGGCGGCTGCTACTAAAGGACACAGCTTGAGGCCTATACTGACTGCTGTCCAGAGAAGGTGATGGTGTCTGTGTCCGGCGGTGCCCATCCACTTGTTTGTGTTTGAATCTCTCCTCTCTCGCATTGATTTGCTCCCTCCTCCGTTCCCCAACCCCCTTTCCCTTCTCCTCCTACAAGCCAACATGAGCAGTGATCGATTGCTTACGCCTGGCAGGTCTTCAAAGTGCCCAAGAATTTCCCGCCTCTGGTTGACGTTGCCAGCCCGCCTAAGCTGAATGTAGCGCCATGGATTGGTGTCAAAGAAATGGCTGCGTTAATATAGTGATCACGTGCTAGGGTGATCGGAAGTAACCCTTCATGAGCAGTTGCTAAACGTATATCCGCGTCAATTCTGTGTGTTTCTCATAAATAAAATTGTAGTTTTACAATTACCAACTCTGTTGTGTCAGCAGTAACAACCATTCAGCAATTAAGTCTGCTTACACTACAGTGAGGAGGAAAATTGCCATCTAGATGATCTCCGATCCTCGACCCGGAATCCTGCAGAACCACTGACCCGCACACGGAACTTCCACCCCCAACCTGCATGGCACCGCAGCTCCCGCGGGTACCCGACCCCCTGCAGAACTCTAGCATGTTCCGAAAACACTGCTCTGATTCCGAAGAAAAGTGAAGAAAGAAGATAACGATGTGAACTCCTTAGAACAAATTCTGCACAGAGGGGTAAGTAAAAATTAGGGGAATTTGCCCGGGGGGCAGGTAGGCTGGGGGGGAGGGGGGTCTACTCAGTGTAGGGTTTTTTTTTTTGGTTCTCCTTAAATACTGAAACATTTGGAGCATAGACTACATGAACATCTTTAGCAGAACTATGACTAGTTTTAGAAAAATGTCCTACCTTATTACATTTACATCACTGTACAACTTTTGCTGGACGTAGCATTGTGTTGTACTGAACCACAGCGGAAGCAGTATTTTTTTATTGGTATTTGCTGCACGGTTTTTCAGTGTAGGTGAATCCCTTTCCTTAGCACTGTATTTTGACATTATTAGGCCCAGTGCTGGATTTACAAGACTGTATATTCCCAGCAGTTTCCTGACCTGAGAATTTTAGCCTCTGCCACTGCTGTTTCAATTTGGCTAGAAACTGTAATAGCCTTTGCAAGGGTTAAATTCTGCCATGGAACGAGATCGTCTTGAACCCCCAATAGGGCGACCATGCCAGAGACCCCTTCTAATCTGATACTAGGGCAGTTGTTTGCTCTAACAGCCCTAGAATTCCGACTAAGTCACCACATTTAAGAATAAAAGTGTCCTCCTATATCCTCTTGCGATGACCACCTCTACAAACTTTTAGTCAAAACGTGTTTATCTATGATTCTCTACCACAAATGAGAGAGTCTGCTTTGAAATGTTTGTCTAATTGTTTGATATGTTTAAAGCAAAATAAAACTTAAAAAAATAAAAATAAAAATTCTGCTACAGGAGCAGTCTCTCTCCAATGCAAGGGGAGTTTGTTTTTTTCACTATTTGGTCTCTTAGCATTTCATCTGTTAGATTCCCTAACTCACAGGTACTGTAACAACCAGCTGTCTCAAAGTTGGTGGAATTTATATCTTTCAGCAACCACATTACTCTTGGCTTGTTTTGGTAGCCCATGATGCATTCAGTAAAACAGCCATTACACTTCAACAGCACCTTCAACTCTAACACTTTAAACAGCACAGAAAGCACTGCATGCACTGCACAACTCCTGTGCACTGCGACGCCTACAGGCACCTTGCACAAACACCACAATAATATCAGTTAAAAGACACATCTAGGCTCTTCTTAAAATTAACTTATGTATCTTACAATACAATGCAATAGAATATTTCTTTCAATAAAGAAGGATGTGGGGATCAACTGGAAACTGGGCAACAATCTGGAAAATGAGGTTCAATGTTGATAAATGCAAGGTTATGCACTTTGGCAAAAATAATATAAATGCAAGTTATACACTAAATGGCAGTGTGTTGGGAGTTTCCTTAAGTGAGAAGGATCTTGGGGTTTTTATAGATAACAAGTTGTCTAATTCTGGGCAGTGTCATTCTGTAGCTACTAAAGCAAATAAAGTTCTGTCTTGCATAAAAAAGGGCATAAACTCAAGGGATGAAAACATAATTATACCTCTTTATAGATCCCTAGTAAGGCCTCATCTGGAGTATGCAGTGCAGTTTTGGACTCCAGTCCTTAGGAGGGATGTAAATGAGCTGGAGAGAGTGCAGAATTGCAACTAAACTGGTTAGAGGGATGGAAGACTTAAATTATGAGGGGAGACTTTCCAGGTTGGGCTTGTTTTCTCTGGAAAAAAGGCGCTTGCGAGGGGACATGATTACACTTTACAAATATATTCGAGGACATTATAGACAAATTTTAGGGGACCTTTTTACCCATAAAGAGGATCACTGCACCAGAGGCCACCCCTTCAGACTAGAAGAAAAGGACTTTCATTTGAAGCAGCGTAGGTGGTTCTTCATAGTCAGGACGGTGAGGTTGTGGAATGCCCTGCCGGGTGATGTTGTGATGGCTCATTCTGTTGATGCTTTTAAGAGGGGTTTGGATGATTTTTTGGACAGACTTAATATCAAAGGCTATTTTGATACTAAACTCTACAGTTAGTATAGCTATGGGCATATATGGTTTGTGTTTGAAAGAGTGGAGACGTGTGTGTGTGTGTATGTATGCTGGATTTTTAATTTGGAGGGGTTGAACTTGATGGACTCTTGTCTTTTTTCAACCCAATTTAACTATGTAACTATGTAACGTAGACTATGGGTTTCAGGGTATTTCACTTACTTTTTATAAAGCACTGCACAGGACGTCAGGGATAATATTAAAGTTAAACTTTAACTAAACTATTAGTATGTTTGTTATATGGAGAAAGCAACTTTTCGGTAAGTTTTCTTTTTTATGATCTGTTCTATATTAGCCTTCCTATTAAAGTGGAACCATCGAGAAAATTAAAATGTTATATAAACTTCATCATACTGAAATAAGAATCTTTATAAATACAATCAATTTAAATATTCTGCATCGCTTCTGAAATAAACAAGTTTATCTTCACTATACCTCTCTCAGCAGCTTCTCTTCATTCTATATTCTTGCAGCAGTTGGGTGACAGATATTCATTGACTGTTAAGGTGGCCATAGACAGTGGGATCTCTCCAAATTGAAGTGGGCGATATCGGGATGATCCGATCATAGGCCCTATGTAGGTGAAACGTGTGGTCTGATCGCCCGCGATCTGACTTTCGGACAGATATCGATCAGGGAAGCCCGTTGAATGGCCCCACACATGGGCCAATAAGCTGCCGACTCGGTCTGTCGCCAACTTTTATCGGCCCGTGTATGCGGCCCTTTAGGGGTAGATTTATCAAGAGTCGAATTACGAGGTGAAATAACTTAGAAATTCGACCAGTCAAAGTGTTTTTTCAAATCGAACAGGCCCGTTTTCAATCGAATTCAAATTGTACAATTTAATTGTTTGAGTCGAACGTTTGCCTACAAAAAAATTTTGACTTCTCAGACTTAGACAAAAGACTCCATATGGGTTTTAGGAGGTACCCCATAGGCTTAAAGGAAAATATCATGTAGTTTTGCCCTGCAGTGTTAAAACTGATGTGTTTGCTTCAGAAACAGTACTATAGTTCATATAAACAAGCTGCTAAGTAGCAGTGGCAGAAATTGAAAAACGGCTACATGGCACAGGATAAGTAATGTTCTACTGAGCTTATCTGCTATCTGCTGTGTAACTTGAGCCTTTTCTCCTTTGAATGGCTGCCCAATGGCTACACAACAGCTTATTTATATAAACAATAGAAGTGCTTCCGAAGCCAACACAGCAGTTTTACCAGTGCAGGGCAACATGCTTTACATTTTTATTACTTTAAAGGAACAGTAACACCAAAAAAATGAAAGTATTTTAAAGTAATCAGAATATCATATAGTGTTGCCCTGCACTGGTAAAACTGTTCTGTTTGCCTTAGAAATACTACTATAGTTCATATAAACAAGCTGCTGAATAGCAATGGTGAAAATTGAAAAACTGCTTAATGGCACAGGATAAGTAACGGATATCAGATAGCATTATGTTCTACAGAGCTTATCTGCTATCTGCCGTGTAACTTGAGCCTTTTCTCCTTTCAATGGCTGCCCCTCATTGCTACACAGCAGCAGCTTTATTTATATGAACAATAGAAGTGTTTGAAGCAAATACAGCAGTTTTACTAGTGCAGGGCAACACTGCATTATGTTTTCATTATTTTAAAACAATTACATTTTTTGATGTTACTGGTCCTTTAAAACAATTTTTTTTGATGTTCCTGGTTCTTTTAAACAGCAATTCGGCAGGTTTTTAAACTGCCTAACTGCTAGTTGATCCAAAGGAAGGCAAAAAACCCCATCAGAAGTCTCTCCAATTTGCCTCAGTGGGGGAAAAAAATTTCTTCCCGACTCCAAAATCGACTAGTCCCTGGATCAACTTGTATTATAAGCTGGGGGTGCTGCTGTCCAGGGTCCCCCCACCGGCCATCCAGGGCCTCTGCTTCTCCTCGCTTCCCTTCCCTAAGTTCCCCTATCTTAGCTAGTCTGGGGCTGCCGGGTGCGCAAGCGCTGATGATGTCGCTGCTAGGCGCCGAGCACTATTGCGCGGCCCTGCGCCACTCATAAGGAAATATTTTACTTTGAAATTGAGTGGGGATTGGGAAGGGGGGTCTAGCCCGGGTTTTTTCCCGGTATCTTGCTGGACCAGTCCGACCCTGAATTGAAACAATTAGAACAGTAGAAGGAACTGACATTTTTGTGCGAGATTAGTGTGTATTATACATGCAACTTGTGAATGGTGTTCAAATTTGTTTTATACACAATTTCACACAATGCTTGTGAATCACAAATCTAATCTGGGAATGTTGCTGTTTTGGAATAATGATGTTTTGGAATAAATATGTTTTTCCCCCTTTCTTAACTTTGGGCAAATTTTGGGCAATTAACTTTTTTTCCTCTGGAAGCAAAAAAGAATACTGATTTTGATGTTTTTTTCAGGACTGCGTCACTTCACTATGTAACTTTAATCAGGCTTTGGGGCATATTTATCAAGGAGTGAAGTTAGAGATCGACATAGTCCACTAGAGTGAAATACCACCACTCTCCATTAATTTCTATGGGATTTTTGAAAGAGTATTTATCAAAGGGTGAAAGTAAAAGTTCACTCTTTTTGATAAATATGCCATAGAAATCACTGGAGAATGGTGGAATTTTACTCTAGTGGACTATGGCGATCTCTAACTTCAATCTCTGATAAATATGCCCCAAAGACTGAATGATGTGCAGTACTGTACTGTACATGCTTTTATGGCATACTGTTATGAAGGGTTAAACATAATTTCATTCTGACAGGTGATTGCGGACCTCCTCCAGCGCTACCTCACACAGAACCTTTTGATGACATATCTTTTCCTGTTGATGAATCTGTGGTGTATTCTTGCAATAAGACAGCTGGATACTATGAAATCCCTGGAAAAAGCAGAACTATAACCTGTCAAGATGATTTCACATGGTCAACTGTCCCAGAATTTTGTATACGTAAGCATGTATTATTTAATACTTTGTGTTATGGAATACAATGCATGAGAGACAAAAGTAATTTAAATACCATTTAAATCTTTTCTTTTAGGGATGATAATAATGTTGTTTACAGGACTGGATCTAGATTTATTTAACATTATGTGGTTTCTAATAGATTTATACTTAAACTTGCACTTTACAGGGACACATCTAGACTCTTCTTAAAACTACTGTACCTTTCAATACATTCACTAATAGAATGATGGTATTGAATCATCCTTCAGCGAGTCCTTCCCGAAGGCATGGGCTCCGATGCTCAAATGTCCCTGGCCTGGCCGAAGGACAGCATAATGGGTGGGTTCGCCGAAGCCCCACCATCTGCGCTCCCCTCGAGGGGGTTTTAGGTAGTTTGGACTCCCCTTCACCTTGCGGCTAGGGGGCGTCCCGTCTACCCTGGGTTCTGCAGAAGCTTTCCCCAGGCTGTAAGTTTTGGCCTGGGGTCAAAGCACAGAGGACTGTGACACCCATCCAAGGTACACAAACTAAACACAAAAAAAGGTGCTGGAGTGTGTGGGTGCAATACCATTGATTGCCTTCGTAAGGCTCTAACTGGCGGCCGGAAAAAGAAAAAAACTTCCCGCCCGCCTAATGGCTGGGTAAAAGGAAGTGATTAGGCAAAAGGTACATATGCATTTGTGCAAGACCCAAAAAAATTAGTCAAGCATCCCTCCCGGTAGCACAGGACCTCAAGCTTTAATCAAGTTTCCGCTTGCCAGCCTAGACCAGAGGACCAAGTATGTCTCCATCTTCACATAAGGTCAGATACCTAGCCAAAAGGCCCAGTAGGACAACACTTGATCTTAGCCAGCCAGAGGACCAAGTGTTTCTCCAACTATACTTGATATCATTAGTGCAATAGAATATTTAATGCAAGTAAAATAGTCAAACCCTTTTTTCATTTGAGTTGTAGGCTAACAGAAAGAAATAAGATGTGGTGATCAACAACCTAGGCCATAGGGTATATCATTTATTTTGATTTAAAAACTTTTTCTTATAAAGCACTGCACAGAAGGTTAGAGATATATTCAAGAAGTTAACCTTTAACTTAACTATTAATGTGTTTGTTATATGGAGAAAGCATTTTTCTTTTTATGTCCTCTTATTTATTAACCTTCCTAGTAAGCATTTTTCCAGCCTGCAGTTGGAAATTTATTTGGTTGTCTGGATCACAGACCCAAAAGGTATTTTTACATACATACATAAATATTCTGTTCTAAATTAAATAATAATGTAATGAATGCATTTTCCTGATTTTCATCATTAAACAAATTTGTTCTTGATTCTAATTATCACTTGTTCACATCATATTTAAATTCTCTTTTGTACCTGCGGAGATATATATATATATATATATATATATATTTATTTTTTGATGTTTAGTCTAGTCTCTGGATCAACTTGTACTACGAGCTATCATAACCTTATATTACTGTAAGGAGCGCTTACCCTGGTGGTCTAGTGGCTGGCCCCCGAGCACGCGGGAGCGCCCGCCGTGCCTTTGGCGGGGACGCTCGCCGCGTGCATCCTCTCTCCTTCAGTGCCGGTTCCCTAGTGCGCGCTGCGCGCGCACTTCCGCCTTTTATAGGCGCATGCGCGCCGGCGTGATGACGTCACGCGCAATGGCGCGAAATTCAAACTGTATTTAAAGGGATCCTTTAGTGCAAAACACTGCCCGTTGTTAGGTTCTATTTGTTAAGTTCCTGGGTATATTTCCTTCTGTATCCTGACTGATCTACTGTGTTTGACCCTTGCTTGCCTGACTATTCCTGCTTTCTCCAATCCTGACCTCTGGCTTGTCTGATTACTCTGTCCTCTGGTATCCTGACCTTTTGCCTGTTACTTGACTACTCTACACTCTCTAATCCTGATTCCGGCCTGTCTGACTATTCTACGCAGCTTGTGCTGTTCCGGCCTGCCTACTCCATTTGGTGGTATTCTTCTATCTAATTCCCTGGTGAGACGATCGTGCCCCTGTGCTAGCCAGAACTTTTGCTCTACACCTCTCGATAAGTCCAGGTGGCATCTGAGTAAGCTGAGGGCTCCTCCCGAGGCCAAAGGCGGTCACTTAACTGGTGAAGCCGAGCTGAGACAAAGGTGTTTGGCACCTGTTCTGGTATTGGGTGCCGTTCGTGACAATTACCTTCCTTTCTGAAAAGCCATCTAACCCCTTCCTAAAGCTATTTAATGTATCAGCCAGCACAACCAATTCAGGGAGGATTCCACATCTTCGTAGCTTTTACTGGAACAAAAAAAAAACCCTTCTGAATATTTAGACGGAACCTCATTTCTTCCACTAGCAATGGGTGACCTTGCATGAGCTGGAAGGATCTACTGGTAAATAAAGCATTAGAGAGGTTATTATATGATCCCATTATATATTTATACATAGTTATCATATCCCCCTTAAGCTCCTCTTCTCCAGCATGATCAACCCCAACTTGGACAGTCTTTTGTCATAATTAAAATTTTACGTACGCTTTACCAGTTTAGTTGCCCTTCTCTGCACTCTCTCTAATAATGTCCTTTTAGAGCACTGGAGTCCAAAACAGTATGGGATATGCTAGATCGGGCATTACCAGTGCTCTGTAGAGTGGATGAATAACCCCTTCCTCCTGTGAATCTATGCACCTTTTAATACAGTTCAAGATTCAAGATCTTATTTTCCCTTGATGCCACTGACTGTCATTGTTTGCTAAACCTACGTTTATTATCTACAGGGACTCTAAGGTCCTTTTCCATTATGGATTTTCCTATTGCAGTCCAATTAAGATATGTTACTGACAATGCAATCCCCTTAGTCATTAATAAACACGTTCAATAAAAGTGGACCCAATACCGAGCCTTGAGGGACTCCATTAAGAACCTTACTCCAAGTAGAAAATATACTGTTAAAGGAACAGTAACACCAAAAAATTGGTGTTTTAAAGTAATGAAAATATCATATAGTGCACTGGTAAAACTGCTCTGTTTGCTTCAGAAACACTACTATAGTTTATATAAACAAGCTGCTAAGTAGCAATGGCGGAAATTGAAAAAAGTCTATATGGCACAGGATAAATAATGGATAACGGATAACATTATGTTCTACAGAGCTTATCTGCAGCGGTGTAAGTTGAGCCTTTTCTCCTTTGAAATGCTGCCCCATTGCTACACAGCAGCTTATTTATATAAACAATAGAAGTGTTTCTGAAGCAAATACAGCAGTTTTACTAGTGCAGAGCAACACTGTATTATATTTTCATTACTTTAAAACAATTTCATCTTTTGATGTTACTAGTCCTTTAACAACCACCCACTGTAGCCAAACCTATAGCCAGTTTCCTATCCATGTGCAAATAACCTAATTTAGCCCAACAGGCCTTTTGATTTTTGCGATTTTGCTTTTAGCCCTCAAATTCGGACGAAATTAGATAAGTATTCGACTATCAAATGCTTATCGAATAGTTTTGGGCTATTTTTTCTTCGATATTCGATTTCACGATAAAATGGTGCGATCGAATACCAATCGTTCGATTTCATGAAAAAATTGTGAAGTTTCCAACGATTGTTCACAAAATTTGTACGATTGGAACGATCGAGGCGTTCGATCATACGAATGGTATTCGAGGGGGATTCCCATAGGTTTCTATTGCAATTTGGTAGGTTCAATCTGGTGAAGTACGCAGTCGAATAAAATTAAGTTAAAGAACTTCGATCATCGAATGGTCGAATGATCAAATATTCGATTATTCGATCTATTCGATACGCTCAAATTTTGGGTATTCTATTATCGAAGTGGCCAAATTTGCATATTCGAATTTCCGTTAAAATCGTACGATCGGAATTTGATCAAATTCAATCGAATCTGCCCCTAAGTGTGGTGCGAATGCTTCATTACATGAAGTTCTGTATGTAGTTGAACCGCACCTCACACCTTTCGATGATACCCCTGCTTCAGTGGTGTTGATCACTCAAGACGGCCGGCAACCGTCAGTATATAGTAGAAACGTTATGAGAATCGCACACACCAATTGTATTGCAGGTGGGGAGCATCCCCTATTTATTGTGACCACCTGGGTATGCATGTCTTTCTACTCAAAATGACCAAGCTGCAAACCTTTCCTAGATTTGGCAATTTGGTGAAATTTCCAAAATTCACCTCGAAATTACCACCCTGCAGTATGGTATTTCCACACATACTTTTAGGTATCAAGATAGATCACCCCAGATATGAAAGCCTAGCGTCCTCTGAACAGTTTGATGCCTAATATGTATAGGTATACCCAAGCACGTAGCATATAGAAGCCCCAAATGAAGACCCCATATGGTCTATCATTTCAGGTACTGCAAAATGAACAGATTTCCATCATTTTGAGAGGGGGGCAAAGTAAGAAAAAAGTAAGTTCACTCCAAAAAACCATACATTTTCGGAAAGTAGACATTCCCCCGAATTCAAAATGGGTATGCATGTCTTTCTACTACAAAGCACCAAGCTGCAATCCTTTCCTAAATTTAGAGATAAAGGCAGGGGTTTTAACATTTCTGAAACCCGCCTAAAAAAATTGCAGTTGGCCACATTTATCTCACCCAATTTCTTACATACAACTGGAAAACTCCCTAAATATTGACACCAAGGGTCTACAGAACAATATTGCATTTGAATTTTCTCTGCTGCCAATTTTGCCTCCTGTGAACATAGACCCATGATTTCATATTATTTACCAAAAGACCCTCCTAACAGCAAAGACCCCCAAAACCATATATTTTTGGAAAGTGCACATTCTAATGAATCCAACGAATATAAAGATGTCTTTATACACCAAACGACCAAACTGCTAAGCGTTTCTAAATGTAGAGGTTTTTACAATATTTCTGAAAATCGCCAAAAAATGTTGGTTTGCCGCATTTATCTCACACAATGTTTTACGTACAAAGACAAATCACCCTAAATATGGACGTCGGAGGTCTACTGAATAGTTTGATGCCCAATATGCATAGAATTACCAAAGTATGTGGTATGTACGGACCCCAAATGAAAAACATGCATCTAACTTTTCACGATGGCCAACTTAGCTGCAGAAAAGAGAGCCCCAACTGTGCGTTATTTGCTGTAAGACCCCCAAACTGTAAAAAGACCCCCAGAAAAACCATATATTTTTGGAAAGTACATATTCTAATGGATCAAACAAGGGAAATATATCTTTCTATACCAAAGCACCTAACAGCAAAACTATACTAAAGATACTTAAGGAACAATAATGCAGGGATAAAATTGCAATAAAACCACAAAAAAAGTCTGCAAATTAGTGGCCCAAATCAATTATCCAATAGTCACCAGTACCAGATACGTGCTTTGCAGTTAAAGCCCTTGCCTGCAAGAACGTACCAGGTACATGCTTGGCAGGCAAAGGGTTAAAGGACCAGTAACATCATAAAATTCAATTATTTTAAAGTAATACAAATATAATGCAGTGTCGCCCTGCACTAGTAAAACTGCAGTGTTTGCTTTAGAAATTCTACCATTGTTTATATAAATAAGCTGCTGTGTAGCCGTGGGGGCAACTAGTCAAAGGAGAAAAGGCTCAAGTTACACAGCAGATAGTAGATAGGCTCTGTAGAACATAATGTTATCTGTTATCCATTACTACATTACTACATAACTATTGTAGCGTTTCTGAAGCACAATGATCAGTTTAACAGCGCATGGCAACACTACATGATATGTACATTACTTTAAAACACTTTTTTGGCATTACTGTTTCTTTAAACTATGTGGATGAAGCGTGTTCAATTTCTTTATCTAAGATACCTCTTTCTGTTTTAATTTTAAGTCCCAGTCTCCCCCTCTTTATAGAAGGGGCACAGTCTCCATGCTGTGTGGCCTTTTTTCTTAAAAGCGTTGTATTCCCTACATTGATTGTGGATCTATGTTGAGAGATACATGACTTAACTTTTTGCCCTGTCTTTCCAACTTTGATTTCCCCACAGGAAAACATTATAGCATATACTGCATATTGTGAAATGCACATGTAGTATCCTCGCATATGATATGATTTCCCCGTTCCCTGATGCTGAAATGATTTCCCCTTAATCACATACTGTACCAACATTGTTTGCAATTCAGACATGAATACATGCCACAATTTCTAGTCCCAAAATAAGAGTCCTTCAATTTGGTTTCTTTCTGCACTTGCGTCTTAGTCACATGTGAACCAATAGTCCTACCCCTTCTGTCTGATATTAGAGCTGGCGATGCAAATTCATTTACCATATGATATGCTCTACATAATAGATACCAGTGTTATATAGTCTGTTCAGTTGAGAACAAATAAACTCTTTGGATGTCATTGCACACACCTTGTTTGGAGGAAAAAATTACACTGTAAATCACCTCAAAACACCACACCAACAGTGAAGTTTGGAAGTGGGAACATCATGGCGTGGGGTGGTTTTCAGCACATGGTACT
Source organism: Xenopus borealis (assembly GCA_024363595.1). NCBI lineage: Eukaryota > Metazoa > Chordata > Amphibia > Anura > Pipidae > Xenopus > Xenopus borealis. The sequence goes on from CM044433.1 coordinate 67,383,374, forward strand.
GGCAGACTTGATATAATTGAAGGAAGGATGAATGGAGAGATTGGATGGGACATTCTTGATAAAAATCTGCTGCCATATACCAGGATGCTGAAGATGACCCAAACACACAACCAAGGAAACTCCCAATTAGTTTCAGAAAAAGAAAACAAAGCTGATAGAATCACACTTGGGCAATGCAAGCAACTAATTTCTCCATACCTTCTTGAAGATGTCATTACCAGCAAAGGCTTTTGTAACCGTGTTCAATACTTATTCCCTGTGTCATCCATTTTATTACACATAACTTAATTTACTTGTTTTTATTTCTTTGTATGTATGGATTACTTGGTTTCTTGCCTACATCTGGTGTGCAGGTGAATTTCATGTAAATAGCCCCATTAGAAATATATATCCACTCCACTCATTAGTTAATTGACCCAGGTGCAACTCACAACAAAAACGTTTTTATAAGTAAACAAATAGAGCGAGTGCACACTGGGGATAATAAAACATTACGATAATTTAGGTTTTAGGAGGAGGCCAAAACGTCGACCTGTTTATAAATAAATTATCGGCATTTTTTAAAAAATGTTTCCCCAGTGTGCACTCACTCTATTTGGATATATATATATATATATATATATATATATATAGACAATGTAG
>CM044433.1:67400128-67410243 GCA_024363595.1 Xenopus borealis
AATCCTGAAGAATGTAAAGCCTGTCAAAATATAGATTGGTATTATCTTTCCTTTGAGACAAATTAAATAAAACTAATGTTTTGTTTTTAGATACAGGATGATCTCAAAACAGAGAACCAAGTTTTGCGAAGCAAATGGGAAGTGGACGTCTGCCTTTCCTAAATGTGAAGGTAACAGTGTGACTTCCTTCTAAGGATTTCTCATGCTTTGCACAGAAATGCATTGGGATTCTATCACTGGTTGTCATTTGTTCAGTAAGACAAAACTTCCTGAGCATTGCATATGGTGTTCAACAAGGGTGAAACAGATTACTGTGAGATGCAGTGGGGATCATTTATAAACACTAGGAAACTTTTGCACCTGGGCAGTAATCCAAGACAAGGAACAGTATGTCTTTTCATTGTCCTAACTGACTGGCCAAGTGATGTTTACCTAATTTTAAAATATCTAATCAAAGTGTGTACTATAGAGCATCTTATGTCATTGGATGTAAAGACAAAACATAAATGTTAATGCCAAGGGTTTTCTTAAGTATATACATAATAGTTTGCAATTTATATGCATCATAGTAAACCCCTAATAGTAAGGAACCCCTTAAGGGTATACAAAAGTTTTAGAAAGTACAGTTTTAAATATGCAGTAGCAGCCTGTTCAGGTTGCTCTGAGTAAATATGCAGGAGTGTATTGATGCAAGGGAACCCTAAAATTACTGTAGGAACCCTGGGATTGGTGTTAGTTTACTCAGGCAGTTTCCCCTTTGTATTTGGACACTTAAGGGTCCTTTAGTACTCAGGCAGCTATGTCCCTTTTCCTGGGTCCACATTAGTTCATGAGGATTGTCCACTAGATGGCAGTAGTTTAAAGTATAAAAGGGTTTAGCCCCATGTGCTCAGGGTCTGTCCTGGGATCTTGCCTCACTGGGAGGCATTACAGGCCCAGGCTTGCCAGTGGAAAGTTAGAGAAGATCTATTTAGTGATAGTAAGCATTGTAATAGTCACTCTAGGAGTGAGAATAAGTACAGGTAAGCTAGTGAGCATCATCTGCTGCAACAAGGAGAAGTAGTGGGGTTTAGGACCCCGTGGTGTGTAAACCACTAGATCAGGGACTACAGTGGGTGTGGTGAGGGCAAATGAGGGTCCCAAGACCCAAGATCCCAGGCTGAGTACAGTGGGGGAGGTGAGGACCAAATCGTGTGATTTCCCAGGCTGTGAAATCCAGGACCTAGTGCTATCCACCTGACTGGAGACATTACCTAGTGAGAAGGAAACTAGCCTTTGTGAAGTGTGAATTATTGCTGCGGGCTATTTGTATTGCATATTGCCTATATCATCCCACTGGAGGGGTTATCAAAGTATTCTACTACTCTGTTCAGTTCAATAAATCAGTTGGAGTTTGCTGCAAAGAACTGTGTCTGTTTGAATCTCCTGCTGCACTGAACAACACCAGGTACCAGAAGTTCCCAGGGAGGGGTTTTACAGTTCAGCCTGTCCTGACCCTGGGTGGAGGCACGCCATTTTAAAGTATACCTGCTCTCCCATATAGCAGTGGCACAGGACTCCTGTAGTGCCACACACAACTAAATGCGTGCTAGATCTCATGCGATAGCAGAAGAGGGCTATATTACCTTCAGCTTAGACTTGGCAGTAGTTTTTAGGGTTCTGCTAATGAGTGCATCAACAGTTGATATTGACTTGTGTCAGGCAGATTTTACATTGTATGGTATAATGATAATCAGCTACACACAATTGCTGTACTATGCATGTTAATGGAAACTTAGCACAGCCACACTGTTGCCTGATTTCTGGGGGCTGCACTGTAGAAAAAATTGTAGCAATAACAACTGCATTTGTAAATTAGCTATTCTTAATATAATTGTGAGTTATTTCTTTATTGACATTTGTGAACACAAACTCAATTGTTATCAGTACATACAGTATCTCAATTTACAATTGGTTAATTACTACCTATTTAATTGTGTTTCATGCCATTTAGAATGCAAGCCATTTGATACTGGTTTACCAAAACCATCCCACCATGGTTTGTACATTTGTTTGTACACTTGTTGATTTGTTGAAAGAAATAATTTTTTACATTATTTTTCATAGTAATGATCTGTACTGCCCCAAGTGAATTAATTGATGGGTTATACAAACCTAAGAAGGAGGAATACAGCTACCAAGAAGCTGTGACATTTGTCTGTAACAATAATTTTGCACTTATTGGTAATCGTTCTGCATACTGCACAAGTGAGGGAACCTGGAGTTCTGAAGCACCTGTTTGCAAAGGTAAAAAAAATTATAATAAAAAATAGCCTGCCTAACTGATTTCTTACTAAACAATTTAGCATTTTTGTTATCTTAACAAGATACAGTTTCTAGATCATCCTTTTAATGAGGTACATATTTAATCTACAGTCTGGCTAATTAGCATTTAATCAAAATGCATTAGTCAACAAAACCCATTGGACCCTAACCTGGTCCATGTCCATATTTATAGACACGCTCCTGACCTGCTCCCTGTAACATCACAGAAGGGATATGAACATGCAGATGTTAATGTATTAAAAGCTGTGCATGGATGTGGAAGTGGGGCACTAAAAGGTCACATGGGGGATTGGTGTCGGACAATGGGTAAAGTTCAGCCCGAACCCATCTGCGGCATGAGCATATTGTGTTGAAATCTGCCCAAACCTGCCCGACACCTGGGTCCTACAGGCTTCGGCTGGCTTGCACATCACTAAAATGCATGCTGTGAATTGCATTTTGTGAAGACATGTAGTGTGCCTTTAGATTATGGCTCATGGCACAAGTGTCTTTTCTCTGTGTTTTTGCACCAGCAGTAAACGGTTAAATCCCAATTGTGGTACCTGTCATTGATTTTAATGACAGTCTGCTTGATACCAGTTGTATAGGTGGAGTTCCAGTATAGCCATTGGTACTGGCACAGTTGTGTTATCCAAGGCTTTCCAATTTGCCTTCCTGACTCCAAGATGGCAATTGAACCAATTTTAAACTTGTACTATGAGCTATCTTTCATAACCTTGTATTCCCTTACTTGCTAAAAAGCCATCCAACCCCTTCTTAAAGCTATTTCATTTATCAACCAGATTCAGGGAGATAATTCTACATTTACTTCCTTACTTCTATTTGGAATGGGTGCCCATCGTTTCAGTTGGAAGGAAATAATGGTAAATAGAGGCATTTGAGAGATTATTGTTTCCCCTTGTATATTTATACATAGTTATTATATCACCCCATAAGCGTCTCTTCTCCGGCATGAACAACCCCACCATGGCCAGTCTTAGCCTTTGAGAAAGTGAACATTTGAGAAAGGCTAAGGTTCTAGCCGAAACGTCAGCACTTTTTTGCTTCTAATAAATTATTCTTTACTTTTTTGTAAGACCTGCGAGTGCTCGCCTTGTTTTTTGGATATATATATATATATATATATATATATATATACAGACTGCAAACAGCGACAGCACACCCAAGGAGACATCAAAACAGCAAAAAGTTAGATGAATTGGGGTTTATTAGTATCCGACGTTTCAGTTCCACCTATTGAATTCCTGATACACCTACTAGAACTTAAGCTCCCCATAGACGCAACGATCGTTCCCTGCCGAACGACCGATCTAAGGGAAGTCCGACCAATCTGTCAAATTATCGTGCGGTTAGTGGGATACAAACGATCGTTCGTCTCACGATTTTTCGTCCGACATTGGTCTGATGATTGATCGGCCAGGTTAGAAAATCTTTATCGCTCCCCATGCAATCTACCTATGTTTGCAGCGCAAGCAGGCTGCGATCCTTCAGTTTTTGCTGGCAATATCGCCTGAAATGGTCTTTTTAGTTGATGGACACATCAGATCGTTTTGAGACAATCGTGGTCTCACGATAACCATTGGATCTTTCAAATATCTTTACGTCTATGGCCAGCTTAACTCTCTCCAGGAATTTCTTTAGATTTGAACAGTCTTTCTACCTCCAGGTGTCCGGGACGGCGATGGGAAGTGCATTGGCACCCTCCTATGCCAATATCTTTATGCTGGAATTTGAGACAACAAACATCACTCCTTTAATAGGACGGTCAATACTTATCTACTTTCGCTATATTGATGATCTATTCATGATATGGACAGATACTGAGGAGGCATTACTATCATTTCACCAAGGCCTGAACTCTAGCAACAGCCCGATCAAACTGACCATCAACCACAATACAAGTGACATTGACTTCCTTGATCTGAATATTTTCTTAGAAAACCAGGGGGTGGGCACTAGACTCTTCAGGAAGCAGACCGACTGCAATTCCATTCTTCATGCGGCTAGCCACCATCCGGGATCCACAATCCGTGGTATTCCATATTCCCAATTTTTAAGGGTTATACGGAATAACATCAACAGGGATACAGCTGCAACACAACTCCGCGAGATGTTTGACAGATTTCTTGAGCGTGGATACTCTGAGGATGCACTTTACTCACAACTGTCAAGAGCTTTGCGTCATACACAAGCTGACTTGCTTGACACATCCAAAACAACTTCCAGCAACACTGAGATTCCCTTGATTTTTACCACTACCTTCTCGACAGCATCCCAACTTTTGTCTGAAAACATTAACAAATATTGGCCCATGTTGAACATGGATGAATCTTTAAGCATCCATTCGGCGGCAAGACCAACCATGGGCTTTAAAAGGGATAAGAACTTGCGAGATATGTTAGTGAGAACTGACTTTAAAGGCCCCACTACAGCAACCAATTGGTTGACCTCTCAGAAGAAAATGGGTTGCTACAAATGCCCGGACTGTGTGACTTGCCGATGCCTCCTAACTGGCCCAGACTTCCCACACCCCCATACGGGCAAAAGATTCAAGATTTTACATAGGTTGGGCTGTTGCTCCACCTATATCATATACATCATTGTGTGCCCATGTGGGATGTACTACGTTGGCAAAACTTGTACAACATTAAAAGAAAGGATAGGCAATCATCGGTCAGCCATAAGTAAGGCTCTGAAAGAAGGGAAGGCCCTACAACCGGTAGCAAGACATTTCCTAAACAAAGGACACACGTTGCCCACATTCCGATGCATGGCAATTGACTTCCAACCCCCCCTTTCCAGAGGGGGAAACAGGGATCAAACATTGCTTAGGAGGGAGTCCAGATGGATACACAAATTGGACACTGTATACCCCAGAGGACTCAATGAACAATTACCACTGGGTTGCTTTTTATAAATGCCTTGGCTTCCTTACTTATCCCTGAGTACAGCAAATATAATTGCCTAATTTGGTTACTGTATATATCCTGTCCTTTGTTCCCTTGTATATACATTGTATCTGGTTCTTATCTGTACTCTTTCATTGCCTTATGAGTTTGTTTTTTGATACAGCACTAATTGTGCGCCCTTGCAAATGGGTTATGTACCTCGGGAGAAGGTAGACTTTATTGCCTTGTCCCCTCGCACCCTTGTGACCTGACGAGCTGACCCGCATTAAGATGCGCTTCAGCCGTTGAGTCTGGTGGCGCTCGGGCCTGAGATCATTCCCTTTATCTACATGCTTTGTGCAAGCGGTCTGCCTCGGTTCCGTGAACAGGTGCGCAAGCTCCAGTACTGCAGCTTATTTGAGCACCAAGAAATGTACAGACGCTAAGCACAGGACGTACCCCGTTTCCATGGGTCTACTCCCAGGTTACCAAGGGGTTGGTCCGATCTCTCGTCAGCCTAGTGGCTCCTCCCTTCGGTACAGGCTGCCCCACAGCACCCATCAATGCGGGATTGTTTCGTGTATAGATGACACGCCCCCTCTGCAGCGTTTTGACACATTATTGTTATTTTTAGCGCATCCGTTTGGCATACCCAGGTTAGGTCTTTCTCTATACAATCTCTATTGGCAATGATTATTTGTGCACACTTCTATGTTATTTTGTTGATTATTCTCTCACGTTGTGTTTTTCACCTCACTTCCTGGTTTTGGCGCCACTTCTTCACATTTAAATACCTGAGTCTGCACTACTGATTTGTGTTTACCCAGAAGAAAGTTCCTGTGTGGAACTGAAACGTCGGATACTAATAAACCCCAATTCATCTAACTTTTTGCTGTTTTGATGTCTCCTTGGATGTGCTGTCGCTGTTTGCAGTCTGTCTACATTATTTTTGGACTAGCCCCCAGGCTTTAATTTTTTTGCTTTTGGTGTGCGGAATATCCTTGCATTATATATATATATATATATATATATATATATATATATTGCTCTTAAAGGGGCAGTTTACCTCCCAATAGTTTGTTTGATAACATTTTAGTTGTCTTCTTTTTATAGATGTTAACTGCCCAGAGCCAAAAGTTCAAAATGCAATTAAGAGTTCAGGATTTCAAGGTCCATACCGTATGAATTCTGCTGTGTCTTTCAAATGCAATGAAGGCTTCATGATGAATGGATCTGAAAGTATAACATGCAATGTTGAAAATACGTGGGATCCACCATTGCCCAAATGTCTAAGTAAGTGTTAATGCAATTGTCATTCCAAATTGTTACTAAAATGTCATTTTATAAGTCACTTTAAATCTTTCTGACAAGACTATCTGACAAGATTTATATCAATTGCCAAGCTGTTTTCAACACGTTTGTGTGTTCTCTTCAAAGGACATGCAAACCCTATAAACCCTTACCATGTCTTTATATTAGGTACATATTCCCCACACAAAATGCATCACTGTCTCTGTATTTTCCCCTCCTTTAGCCTGCATCGTTGTGTTTTCCTGAATGCAAGATCTGCTTCGACAGGACATTTTCTATCGGCTACATCATCATTAATATTTAGATATGCAGCCATGCCTAATGACCTTGCTCAAGGTTTTTATGTAATGTAACTTTATTAGCATCTATGTGTAATTCTACTCATTCCTACATGTATAATCCCACTCATATCTATAACCCCATGTTCTCATGCATGTAATCCCACTAATTCAAATGCATAATCATTGTTATATGTGTAACCCCACTCACTCATGTAATCCCACTCACTCATACATGTAATCCCACTCATTTGTACATGTAATCCCACTCACTCATACATGTAATCCCACTCACTCACATGCATAATCCCATTTATGCATGTAATACCACTCTCTTGTAATCCCACTCATACATGTAATCCCACTGACTCACACTCATGCCTTTAAAGGACAAGGAAAGCCTAAAATAGAATAAGGCTAGAAGTGCTGAATTTTGTATACTAAACATAAACAAGAATTTACTGCACCTAAAAGCCTAATCAAACAAATGATTTATGCTTTCAAAGTTGGGCGCATAAGGCTGTCATCTTGCAACTTTGTTAAACATCTTTGAAAAACAAGACTGCGCACATGCTCAGTGTGATCTGGGCTGCTTAGGGATCATCATAAATTATCAAAACAGCACAAGTCAAATAATATCTGCCAGAAGCCAATACAGCAAGACTGGTTAATAATCAGAATATACAGACTGCACTGGGCCCTGTGTTGTCATGTAATCTAATGTAGATTTTATAGTTTTTGTATTGTTTAATACAAATTTTCTCCAACTCTGCAGAACCAGAGGCTGCAGCCAAATAATCCTCCAAATAGAATCCCAGTTTATCTGTTTAAATCTGGCTCCATGATCTTTGTCCCTGCAGGGGATGTAAAGGCAAAAATAAAATCCAATACAAATCTCTACACAGTCGCCGACTGCAACCTTCTGGAGTTCTGTAGAAGTAAGGTGGGTGCGGGGGCTCCCACTACTGTTCATAAATATGATTGTTTCCCTGGCCATCAGTTAGGGACCGTCTGACAATTCTTATAAACAGCAGTAAATGAAGGGAGAATTTAACTGAATACAGTCTGGTTTCTTATAAAAACGGTACACATTTTTTAATTAAAGTATATTGGAGATAGATTTCTTTTTCATTAAAGAAAGTAAAAATGTTTTTGTTTTTGTTTTTTTTGCCTTTCCTTGTCCTTTAAAACCACTAATTCATACATGTAATCCTGGTCATATGTGTAGTACCACTCACTCATACATGTAAAATCCCACTCATACATGTAATCCCAGTCACTCATACAAGTATAATCCCACTCACTCATGTATAATCCCACACATACATGTAATCTCACTCACTCATACAAGTATAATCTCACTAACTCGCATGTATAATCCCACACATACATGTAATTCCACTCACTCATACACGTATAATCCCACTCACCCAAATGTATATGTAATCCCATTCACTCATTGGGCATATCTTCCCCACCCAGGCCACATCATTTTGTATTGCATATAACCCCTCTATCTGCCAACGCCATCACATTTTCCTAAAACAAATAGCAGCTTTCACCTAGCGGCCATTTTCCCTCTGACACCTCATCAGTAACATTGACATGTGCAAACAGGACACGTATGATGTAAAATTCATTCAATGAGGAATACTGAATACTCTCAGAAATTGTGTATAGGGTATTGATTTCAAAACAGCAGGGGGTGGAAATTGTGAGCATGCAGTACAGTATTATAATCAGTATCCTTCCTATTTAGAGTGGTTCCAACACCCTCCGCTTCAGAAAATTTTCACTTATACTGTGACATGTATATTCTATGTATAATCTAATTTCGAGTCAGTCCCTGAGCTCAGTAACAGACAGTACCACAGAGCATGTGCAGTGAATCAACAGAAAAGAAAATGGGGAGCTACTGGAGCATCTTTGTAGACACATATCTACCATGCTAAAGGACTGTGGTTGCCTTGGGCTGGTACAACAGCTCAAAACATAATGTACAACATGTCTTACCTTTATATGGATAAAGGGAGAGAGATTATCAGAGATTGGGAAAGAAAAGTTCAGGTTGCAAATAAAGTTGGTTGGTTTCGGGGGAGATACACACAACATACTGTAATCCTATTTGCTAAAACAGGCCTTCCAAAGATAGTGAACAGTACAACACTAAGTAGAGGAGGAAGGCAGAGGGTGTTGTGCAACTACACCACTCTATTGCGTAATAGAAATAAAAGTAAAATAAAAGTATATTCCAGGGGGGGGGGGGGCTGAAACTGAATGCGATAAGACGCATTTGACAGGAGATCTGCACCCTGGTCTGCCAAAACCTAATTACCCGAATTAACAATGGAGCAAAAAGAACTTCCCTGAGAACCTTTACCCGAAAGAGCACTTATGGGTCAAAATAGAGCACAGAAAAGAGCCTCGGAGGCAGCAGCAAGGTTGGAGAAGTACACCAGAGAACCACATACTGAGGAAAGTGGAGCCAAGCAGACGACAATGCAACCTCTCCCTCTGTGCCTGATCAGGAGCCAACACTTACCGACTTACTTACTAGAATCTGAGCATCCAAAGACGCCTGCTCTAACCTGATGGGCTCCAAGACTGGTGAAATAAAGTGTGGAAAATGACATCTGCACTTGAACAGCGGGTTGCATCGGTGGAGGATATATGTCACCCACTCCCAAGCCAAGTCCAACAGCTAAATCGGGCAATTGAAGCGAGCAATTAAAAAACAGATGACTCAGCCAAAACGATTTATTGGCTTTCCGGAGAGAGCTGAAGGAGAGAACCAGAGTGCTTTTCTTATACAAGAGAAAAAGTGCTTCTATATACTGTAATGCGAGTTATCTATTGGTGCTCACAACGTGAATCTGACTTAAATCAGAAAAAACAACTACAATTCATGAACAAAAGAATACCACGTTGCTGTCAACCCCCAATTATACTGAATTACTGATTTAACTTCAATTAAGTGACAAAAGAATATCTGATTTAACTTCAATTAAGTGACAAAAGAATATCAACTTAAACCTGACCCATAAGTCAATTCATTCGGAAATTCAATTCTGTTAAAGTGCTAATGTGCTTCTTATAAAACGTTATTAAGAAGAAGAATAATTCCGTGATTAAATCACTTGATTAATTCATTGAAATTCATTAGAAATTGTGCTAAAAATAGTGAGACGTAATGCTTATCAATTAAGTAATTAGGAAAAATTAAATCATTAAGAAAAATTAATGTAAGGACGAATTCAGTAATTCATGGGTAATACCCTTAAATGATTAAAAGATAACTCAGCTTGCCGTTCAG
>CM044433.1:67420015-67460222 GCA_024363595.1 Xenopus borealis
GTTATACATAAGGTGTAGGAATGGGCAAGATCGAATTAAGTGGGTGAGAAATGTGGTACTTGTAAGTAGTATTGCATTAGGTAGTTAAGAGTGAGGGTAGGCTTCTCAAAAGAAGTGCATTTTAAGAGATTTCTTGAAACCAGAAAGGTTGGGAGAAAGTCGGACAGACCGTGGGAGAGAATTCCAGAGGAGGGGTGCAACCCTTGCAAAGTCTTGAATCCGAGCATGTGAGGAGGTAATGAGAGAAGCGTTGAGTAGCAGGTCAGTACTATGATGGATACTTCAGGGATATTACTGGTGTTAGTTGGAGGAAAGAGAACCATTTCCGTTTTAGGGAGGTTTAATTTAAGGTAGTGTTGCAACATCCACGTAGAGATAGCGGACAGGCAGAAAGAGATGCGAGTTCGGAGTTCTGGGTTGAGATCAGGAGATGAGATAGATCTGAGTATTGTCAGCATAGAGATGGTAGTGGAAACCATATGAGTTAATTAATTTGCTGATGGAGGAAGTATAGAGGGAAAATCATAAGGGTCCCAGGACAGAGCCTTGAGGAACCCCAACAGAAAGAGGTAGGGGAGAAGATGCTACTCTATTGTAAGAGACACTGAAGGAACAATTAGTGAGGTAAGAAGAGAACCAGGACAGGGCCTTGTCACGAAGGCCAAGTGAATGGAGGGACCGGAGAAGGAGAGGGTGATCTACAGTGTCAAATGCAGCTGAGAGATCAAGTAGTATTAGTAGTGAGAACTGATTGTTGGCTTTAGCTGTTAAAAGGTCATTAGTTAGTTTGGTCAGGTCAGTTTGAGTGGAGTGTTGCGTCTTAAAACCAGATTGTAGGGGGTCCAGTAGATTATTGTCAGAGAGGAATGAGGTTAGTCGGTTGTAGACTAGGTGCTCAAGTAATTTAGAGATGAAAGGTAGCCGAGAGATAGGTTGGAGGTTGTCAAGATTTGAGGAATCAAGAGAGGGTTTTTTTAGGATGAGGGTGACAAGAGCATGTTTTAGTTGAGAAGGAAACTGTCTAGCTGAGAGCGAGAGATTAAATAGATGGATTAAGGCTTTGATTAGACAAGGATTGTTATTTCGGAGAAGTTTTGAAGGAATTTGATCAAGTGGGCAGGTCGGAAGAGGCCAAAAGTTTTGAGACTTCCTCATCAGTGACGGGGTGAAGGAGCTCAGGAGAGACTGGGGAATGTGCAGGGAGGGTGGTCGGAGTCTAGGGGGTTGAGTAGTGTAATGTCCCTTATGATAGTGTTGATTTTGTTTTTGAATTGCTCAGCAATATCTTGAGACAGAGGTGGTGGAGATGGGAAAAGGAGAGTGTTTAAAGGTGGAGAAAAGTTGTGCTGGTTTTTAGAAAGGGAGTTAATGAGTGAAGTAAAGTATGTTTGTTTGGCTTGGGAGAGGCTGGTGTTATAGGAGCGCAGGGCAGATTTGTAGCTCCAAAAGTCTGATTCTGAGTGGGATTTGCACCAGCGACGCTCAAGTGCATGCGAGTGTCTTTGGAGTGCTTTTTGTACTCAATATATATACTGTAATTGTATACTCATTGACAAATGTGTTTCATGCAAATGTTTTTGTATTGATATTGTTCACTATTGTTTTCTTTACCAGGATTCTGTACCTTACCATCACTTGAGTTTTCAAAGCTGAAAGAAGAACAGTCATCTAGGAAACATTTCTTTGCAGGCACCACTTTGGAATATGATTGCCTGGCTGGGTACAGACTCAGACCAAAAACTCAAGCAACAATAACTTGTCTGGAAACCTTTCAGTGGTCTCCTTTGAAAACATCATGTGAACGTATGTATCTGCAGTTATAAAGGTCTTATCTTACGGATATCTAAACAGTTATGACCATTTATCTTTCTTCATCTTGAAGAGCTAGCAGATTAATTATTCAGTGCACAAAAAGCTTTACATGATAACAATCCTATAGTAAATAAAAGCTGGGTGTATTGGGAAACACTCCATTAAAATACTGTAATAGGGCCTTATAGGGAATTAAAGTCTCAATAACTAAGGGTTCATATTCTGCTCAGCCTGACACCAAGGGCACAGAGTTTTTAAGGATTGTAGCTGCGTCCCACAGAATCAGTGTAAAAAAAAACCCAGGAGAGATTTATTAAGCTCAATTGGGGTTTTTTAATTTGCAACTGATTTTTTTTTCTAGCTCATAAAATCTGGAGAGCTTTTATATTTTTTGGGGAAAACATGTTTGTGGGAAAAAATCAATCAGTTAAAATAAAAAACTAGTTAAAGAACCTGAGCTCTGAACTATTTTACTTACAGGGGCAGGTCCCCAATATTAGACATACAAGTAGCATAAGACTGTAACTGAATCTGAGAACCTTTGTGGGCATGATTATGCTATTACATTGGGTACAACTTATACAAGGAAAAATACCCTTTTTAAGTGAACCTTGTCTTTTTTGTTATCATAATGGCATCTAATGATCTGATCTCTATGGTGCAAATTCACTAAAGCACAAAGTGTGTAACGCTTGCTCTAAATCGCCAGCGTGACGTCAATGCGCAACTTCGCCAATTCACTAACAGTGTCCCTGGCGAAAATTGGCTAGCAAAGGACATCAACTAGCGCAACTTCGCACCCTTACACAAGGCGAAGTTGTGCAGTGATGAAGGGACCTAACTACGATAATTCACTATGATGAAAATTTTTGTGAACGTTACCTACGTTACTTCACCAGGTCAGACCTGGCGAAATTCAATACAATAGATAGGATTTAAAAAAAAAAACTTTTTTTTTCTAAGTCCCAAAAAACGCTGGCGTCTTTTACCTTTTGTTGGGTGATAGTCTGAAAAAGAGCAAAATTTTTTTTTTGGTTAACTTCTTTACCCCCCTACATTTCCTAACGTATGGCAACTCAACTATACAGTGGGCACGTGTTTAGGGCAATAGGGCAACTTTATTTTATTCATTAAAGGTTTCCTGGGCTTGTGTAGTGTAATTTAGTGGCTGTAATGTACACCTCTATTATACGCTTAAGTCCGCGCCATATGCAAATGATGCATCGCTAGCGTAAATGTGCTTAGCCTGGCGAAGCAACAGTAGCGCAACTTCACTAATGTTCGCCACCCTGAGCGCAAATTCACATCTTAGTGAATTTGCTTAGCGTTGGCGAAAATTCGCTTGGCGAAGTGTGGCGAATGTCAGTGAAGGCAACGCTAAAGCATTTTCATGCTTTAGTGAATTTGCCCCAATGGGTTTTCCCTGTAAGAAAAAACAAGGAGTACAGTAAACAGTTTACCAAAGGTGTTTATACTTTTGAGGAAATTAGAATGGTCCCAATATATACTTATAAAAGTGATTGGATAGTAGCTGAAATAGCACATGGGTTCTCCATCTCACTCACCTGCTGTGGAGGCCTGCGAGACAAAGATGTCCATAAAAGACTTCTAGTCCACTTCCTCTTTAGATTCTGGATATCCAGGGCTTAAAGGGAGAAATTAGTTTTTTTTTTTAATGCTCTATTATCGGGGTGGGCCAGACCAAAATGAGAATGCTTCTGCTCACAAATGCATCTTATGATGTCCCCTTTACTCTTACTTTCCATTACTTTTCTGTTTATTGTGGTTCTGTCCTATTCATCCTTCAATCATTTTTTTAAACCACTTCCTGGCCCTTCCTTGGGTAAAATGGACCCTATCATAGTGACCAGATTCCATACTGGACAGCTGATGGACAAAAATAATAAAAAATAAATTATTTCTTTAGTCTCAGTTGTTCATTATACAGCTGTCTGTCTTGCCAAAGTTTTTCTGGGTGCATTATGTTAAAGGGAATGTCAACCTAAAAAAATATTTTTTGCCTAATTAAGAAAACAATTCTTAGCAACTTTGCAATATAAATTCATTATATATATAACATATATTTTATTTTCTATGTTTTTTTAAGTTATTTGTATATGTATTAACAGACCTGTCTTTGCTGGGGAATGAAGACTTTTGAAATACTGTTTAAAAAAACAAACAACCAAGAGTTAAGCAATTTTTTTATAAATAACCGCACTGAAAATTTTAATAAACTTGTATTGAAGTTGTTTATTTCTTTTATTAGGCAAATTTTTATTTTGAAGTTGACTTGCCCTTTAAAGACCTGTTCAATGTAAAATAATATGATGGTAGGAATTTCTGCTAAATCTTTTGTTTCTGTGTTGTTTTTTTCCAAGCAATAATGTGTGAACACCCTGGAGAGTTCAGTAATGGAAGGGTCGAGTCACAAGGCCCACACAAATATAATACAAGAGTTACCTTGATCTGTGATGAAGGGTGAGTTCTATACGTTCCTGAGAAGTTTTTGATGTGATGAACATTATATAGCTTTTATTTCTGTCTTATTTTCTTCCTTTTACATTGCAAAAACGACCTATCTAAGGCTAAATGCTGTAAGTAATATACAAAGCATACTGCCAGCACTTTGATTTCTGGCTCAGTGTAAATTTTCTTTACATACTATGTCGTTGGGAGTCAGAGGGCTATTGAATAATATTTAAAAACAAAATGTTTCATGATGCTGCATACAAAATTAATTGTTTTAATTGATAACTTGGCCAGCAGAACTGCTTTTATTATAAGAGTAAGTGTATGAGATTTTACTGGTTTCCATTGTTGCAGCTAGTCACATAAGTCATGCATCATTTATTTGGCTATATGTTTTCTAATTAGCATTCTGTATTTCCCAGAATTTTGGAAATAGAGGGACAAAAAGATTTGCTGTGCTGTGTGGAATGCAGCAATTTTTGACCACATGCATTTTGTGGCTGCACCCCTAATTACCATGTCCATTCTACAAATTTCGCAGGTTATGAAAAGTTGAACACATTTCCCTTAAATAGATACATAAGTATCTATTCTGGGCTCTCTGCCAAAAGTCAGTTAAGTTAGAATCTTTTTTTTGCTCTTCACTGCAGGAGATCAAAGAGAAAGTTGGACATTTCAGTAACAATCGGGACTGTCCTGCAAAAATTGGGACAGTTGGGAGGTATGGCATTCTAATCTTGGTGGGCTTTGAAAATAATTTATAGTTAGCGCCTTGACTGCCAAGTGTAGCAGAAGTACATTTTACAGTCCTGGCTTATATTTTACAGGGGACATTAATTATTCAGGCACTACTTCTATTGAACAGCTTAATGCACATTATGCACAATATCTGGCCTATAGGGACCTCAAAATAAAAACCGTAGAAATAACTTTTCTTGGTTACCACTTCACCTTCTGCAAACACAGCACTATGCCCTGTGTATTGTTAAAAAAGTTTCTTAAAAAAAAAAAAATGCACAACACTGTGGGAAATCTGTTCTCCAGAATGAGATGTCATCTCATTAATGAGTTTGTGCTGCATGAATATTAGTTGTTGTGCTATGAATAGACTTTGGGGAAGCCCCAGCAACAAGTTAACCAAGTATTCTCTTTCTATAAACTCCTCTATATAAGACAGGGCAGTTGGAGCTCAGCACTGCCACTGAGCTGTAACACCCTTTAAAACAGAATGGAGTTAAAAAAAGCAGATTCTGACAAACTGACACATTTTTGTTTTATAAAAGAAAATAATATATTTAATACTTTTCACGACAGTCAAATGTTAAAGGGGTTGTTGACCTTTGCGTTAACTTTTAGTATAATGTATAGAGTGATAATCTGAGACAATTTGCAATTGGTATTCATTTTTTATTGTTTGTGGTTTTTTAGTTATTTAGCTTTTTATTCAGTAGCTCTCTAATTTGCAGTGTCAGCAATTTGGTTTCTATGGTATAAATTACCCTAGCAACCCTGCATTGATTTGAATAAGAGACTGGAATATGAATAGGAGAGGGACTGCATAGAATGATGAGAAATAAAAAGTGGCAATAACAATACATTTGTAGCCTTACAGAGCATTTGTTTTTAGATGGTGTCAGTGACCCCCATTTGAAAGCTGCAAAGAAACAGAAGAAAATTGCAAATCATTAAAAAAAACTATGAAAAATAAATAATGAATACCAATTGAAAAGTTTCTTAGAATTGGCCCTTCTACAATATATTAAAAGTTAACTGGAAGGTGAACCACCCCTTTAAAGGCTGTTTGGAAATTGGTAATAACTGTTAAACTTACAAACCACCATGAATCCTTCAGGATTCCCTAATTCACATATCAATAAATCTGTCCTTATAAGGAAAATGCCCCCCACCTTTTGACTTGAACTTTTTCAGTAGGGCTTATGTAGAAAGGTAGAAAAACACTATAATACAAATGTTTTTTTAAAAAAACTTTACAAACATGCCTGATTCCACAGACTGGAACAACACCATTATACTTGTACATGCAATTTTTCATGGCCAAATACCTGCCTGATGTAACTTGCTGATGCAGCCCATTCAGCAGCTAATCTGCATGTTTGTGGGGGGCCATCAGACAGACCTTCCCAATTGACATATGGCCATAAACATCCTGCTTGTATGAGGACCACTTGCATTCTTCTGCTGTGATCTGATTGAATCAGCCCGAAGACGCTCAATATTTTCTTTCATTGTAGAAAGAAAATTCACATTATTGAAAGAGATCATGAGCACTCTTTTTGAGTCCCAACTCAACAGCTGCTTTTTCCCTACAAAATAACTTTCAATTTTACACTAGATTAAAGTTTATTCTTCCAGATTTAGGAAACAAACTGGTCCACTGTCCATATAGTCCATATAATTGCTCTTGGATAGTACCTAAGTATCACTGTAATAGATACATATCTTGATTGATAGAATATGGATGTAATTGTGGTAATTGTTCATTATAAACATAAAAACTTGATAAATAGACAATTAAAAAATTAAAAAAGATATATATTTTCTATGGAGTTAGTTGGCCAAAGAATGGAGTGACTGGATGTCTAACATAATAGCCACAAAAGTACTTTGCTTTTCAGCTCTCTTGGTTTCCACTGGTTGGTTACCAGGCAGTAACCAATCAGTGACTTGAGGGTGAGCCACATGGGACATAACTGTTGCTTTTGAATCTGACCTGCATGATAGGGATCAATTGCAAACTCACTGAACAGTCCTGTGTGCTCCCCCTTATAGTCGGTGACTAACTCAGCTGAAAAGCAGGAAGATGGGTTCTTTTATGCTAGACATAAACTCCACTCCAGCCTTTATACATTACATTTTTGACTAACTAACTATATTATAAGCATTTTTTGTACAGCCTATTTACCCAGTTTTTTATATTTACACTGAACTGTTCCTTTAAATGTTTTGACTACACTCGGATTCCGTCTGGATTTACATGACAATGATTGAAGAGCATTCAAACTTTTCCAAGGATAGGATAAATTGGTTTTTTAGTATCAGAAAAACTGTTCATACTTACCCAGCATTATTACCTGCTGTTGTTTACATCAAGAGAAAACATTTTTATAACAGCAGAGCATTGTCCAGAAACGGTTTAATAAGCTCATGGGTCCATCCAATTTTTCAGATGAAGATGGTCATTTAAACATAGTGCTGAAACATTTAATATAATTGAAGTACATGACATTCTAAGTGAAGTTATAGATATGGTATAGCTATGTCTGAAGCATACCATGTCTATAAAATCTTGGCACCTATCCTGGTCTTAAAATGTACGTCTGCTGTCAACAGGAACTGCCTACTGTCATTTGCTAAAAGAGGTACAATTTGTGTTAAGTATCCTAAGGAAGGTTTCGTTTTAGTTAAGTGGGCATAAATAGATTTATTTGAAAAGTAATTTTTAAAATCTGTTTTTTCTTAGATATACAACAAATACAAGTTACCTAGAGTGTCAAAGTGATGGAACATGGTGGGGGAATTATCCTCCTGTATGTGAAGGTAATGTTTCCTGCAAAAAGATAGTTCAATTTTGTTTGCCTGAATTCTTTTTTTTTAAATTGGATGAAACAGTGCTGAACTGCAACTCTGTACACACTATCTTCAAGAGGTTGACAAATTGCCAGGCAATATTTATGATGCAGCCCAAAAGATAAGAGCGTACATTCCCAAAATCTGTATAGGTACTGCATAAATACTATTATAATATATTATAATGCCAGGCTGGTCAACAAGTGATATCACATCTGTGGTTGCCAAAGACCATACTGTAGCAGCATTCATTGAACTGTAGGGCTGTGTAAACTTTATGGATCTTGACTAGTTCACCAACGCAGTAACGGAACAACTACATTCAAGCGGACAAAGAACTAATGCAGCGTTCCAGATGTTGCCAAGCTCCCAAATTGAATGCCTAAGAGCACATAGTAACGAGAATGTGCAGAGCATCTGAGAGTAAGGAATACTGTGTAACGTGTCGAGAATGACAGGATGTGATTTATTGCCATCAGTATCATTTCTGTATGTGGTAGTTGACAGTCTGGATCCTGACAAAGTTAATGTGAGGTCTAAGAAAGCAACTGAGCATTCATCAATGTTGGCTGTGAAACTAATAGTTAAATAGTTAATTACATAGTTAAATCAGGTTGAAAAAAGACAAAGTCCATCCAGATCAACCCTTCCAAATGAAAGCCAGCATCCATACACACACTCCTCCATACCCTCACATAAATAATATATACCCATATCAATACTAACTATAGAATTTTGTTACAGTATCCTTTGGTATTATGTGTCCAAAAAATCCGATCCACGTTTAAAGCAATTAATAGAATCAGCCATCACAACAACATCTGGTAGTGCATTCCACAAGCTCACTGTCCACACTGTGAATAACCACCTATGCTGCTTCAAATGAAAGTTATTTTCCTCTCGTCTGAAGGGGTGGCCTCAGGTGCTGTGATCCTATTTATGGGTAAAAAGGTCACCTGCTATTTGTCTATAATGTCCTCTAATGTATTTGTAAAGTGTAATCATGTGCCCTCACAAGCACCTTTTTTCCAGAGAAAACAACCTCAAACTTGATAGTCTACCCTCATAATTGAAGTCTTACATCCCTCTAACCAGTTTAGCTGCACATCTCTGCACTCTCTCTAGCTCATATCCCTCTTAAAGGAATTGTTCAGTATAAAAATAAACACTGTGTAAATAGATAGGCTGTGCAAAATAAAAAATGTTTCTAATATAGTTAGCCAAAAATGTAATGTATAAAGGCTGGAGTGAGTGGATGTGTAACAGAATAGTCAGAATCCAGCTTCCTGCTTTTCAGCTCTCTTGTTTTCCGCTGACTGGTTACCTGTCCGTAACCAATCAGTGACATAAGTGGGGCCCACACGGGCCATAACTGTTGCTTTTGAATTTGAGCTGAATGCTGAGGATCAATTGCAAACTCACTGAACAGTTATGTCCCAAGCCGCTGACTAACTCAAAGTTAAAGAGCTGAAAAGCAGGAAGTTGGATTCTGGCTGATATAATAGACATCCAGTCACTCCAGCCTTTATAGTTTGCATTTTTCCATGACTAACTATATTGGAAACATTTTTTGTTTTGCACAACCTATCTATTTATGCAGTTTTTATTTTTACACTGAACTGTTCCTTTAAGGACTAGAGCCCAAAAGTGCACTGCATACTTCAGGTGAGGTCTTACCAGGATCCTATAAAGACGTGTAATTATGTTTTCATTACTTGAGTTTATGACGTTTTTTATGCAAGTACTTTATTTGCTTTAGTGGCCAAAGAATGACACTGCTCGGAAGTAGACAACTTGTTAAATACAAAAAACCCTGGATCCTTTTCAGTTAAGGAAACACCCAACACACTGCCATTTAGTGTATAAATTGCATTTGTATTATTTTGCCTAACCTTGTGCATAACCTTGGATTTATCAACAATGAGCCTAATTGTTCAGACAGCTGCCCAGTTTTTCAATTTAGTCAAATCACTCTGCAAAGTGGCAGCATCCTGCATGGAACCTATAGTTCTGCACAATTTTGTATTTTCAATGTCCTCCTCCAGGTCATTAATAAACAAGTTGAAAAACAAATACAGACCCCTGCGGAACTCCGCTAACAACACTGGTCCAGTTATAAAATTTACTACCGCTCTTTGTAATCTATCTTTTAACCAGTTCTCTCTCCAGGTACAAACATGCCTTAAAGGGGTGGTTCACCTTCGGAATAAAGTTTGTAAATTCATTCATATGCACATATTAGTCATTTCACTAATATACAATAATTAGCCAAAATGAACTATTACAGAGATAACTAACCCGAAATACGAAACTCTACCACAGTAAAATCTCCTCAGGCTGTCTTTTTCACTGGGTTCGGCGACACTGCTCACAGTCCTCCCCCCTCCCTTCAGTGCTCATGACGTAATTTGTAGTGTGGGCTTCGGCTGCCTCAAGTGCTTAGTTCGTTTCTATGGATTGTGCACTGAACCAATAGCGAACACTGAGGGAGGGACAAAGCACAGCAAGGCAACCCAATCAGGGAGGGAATTTCTAACACTGAGGATCTGTGGGCTAAGAAAGGACTTTGAAAACACGCCCACACATTTTGCAACAATGAAAAGACGGCAGGCAAACAGCAGGATGTTGAGGAAGTTAGCTGGGTGACGGTTAGAAAATCTAAGGTGGGCAAAAGGAAAAGGGAGACTGATCCTGGGTTTATAGATCCCAATAGCTTTGCCAGATTGTGTGAAGATAATAGGAGTGTGAACTCTGGATTGGCAATTCTAGATTGGGCTGACCTCTCTAACAGCTGGTAGACCAGTTTCTCTAGTAGTTGTGGGGAGGAGAGCAGAGTCAGGCCTAAGCAGATTGTGGTTGTAGGGGATTCAATTATTAGGAAAGTGGATAGGGTAATCTGTCGTCCGGATCGCTACAACCGAACAGTTTGCTGTCTACCTGGTGCCAGGGTTCGGCATATGGTTGATCGGTAGGGATGGCGCGAACGTCAGAAAAAAAGTTTGCGAACATGTTCGCGAACTTCCGGAAAATTGCGAACGGTTCGCGAACGGTTCGCGAACCCCATAGACTTCAATGGGAAGGCGAACTTTAACAGCTAAAAAAGACATTTCTGGCCAGAAAAATGATTTTAAAGTTGTTTAAAGGGTGCAACGACCTGGACAGTGGCATGCCAGAGGGGGATCAAGGGCAAAAATTTATTATAAATGGTTATTACAGCAGTCAGCACACAGATGAGAATGAGATCAGAAGAGATCAGTGCCCACAGCAGCTACATACAGAGCACTGCAGTAGAAGGTAGATTACTAGCCAGCAAAGCTACCTAACCTAAAATGTCCCTCAAATCCCTGCAGACTTGGCCAGTTCATGTATAAATACCCCTAGCGTTCACAAAAGATGGCCAGTTCATGTATAAATACCTCAGAGTTCACACAAAGATGTTAAAGTGGCCAGTTCAGGTATAAATACCCCTAGAACTCATAGCAGAATGGCACAGTTATTTTCCATGATTTACTGCATTCACAGCTCCCTGGCTTTGACTGGAAAGTGGACCAGTAGCCAGCACATCATCCAGGCACAACTAAAATACAAAAGCAGAGCCACTGACCATGTGGGTGGGAGGGTGGTGAGCAGACTGCAGGCTGCAGTATTTGTGTTATAGCAGCTCCTTCCTTTTTCTTTTTCCCTGTGCTGAAATCAGGGAACTGTCCATTGGAAGGGGAGTGGTCCAGGGGGTGTGGGGGTGGTCCAGGAGGGAGAGCTTCCTGATTGGCTGCCATGTATCTGCTGGTCTGAGAGGTGAGAGGGCAAAAAAAAAAGCGCCAACTAACGCGAACCCAAAATGGCGAACGTCGCGCGACGTTCGCGAACTTCCGGCGAGCGCGAACAGCCGATGTTCGCGCGAACAAGTTCGCCGGCGAACAGTTCGCGCCATCCCTATTGATCGGGTAGGCAAATTATTGGGTGGGGCTGGTCATGACCCAACTGTCTTGGTACATATCAGTACTAATGACAAGATAAATGCTAAATGGAAGACCTTAAAGAGTGAGTTCAGGGATCTAGGCTCTAAGATTAAGGGAAGGTCTTCCATTGTAATTTTTTAGGAAATTTGTCCTGTGCCATGTGCAAGTTTAGGGAGTCAGCGGGAGCTTAGGGAGTTAAATGCGTGGCTCAAGTCTTGGTGTAGGAAGGAAGGGTTTGGGTTCTTTGAGCACTGGGCAGATTTTTCTTTGGGGTACAACCTATACAGTTGTGACGGATTGCACCTCAATATAAGGGGGTCCACTGTGCTAGGGAAAAGAATGGTCAAGAGGTTGGAGGAGTGTTTAAACTAGGCAAGTGGGGTGTGGGTGAGAGAAAGAATTATTGGGAAGCTAGGGTAGATGGGGTAGTGGGATTAGTAAGGGGCTATGGGGGAGGAGTGAGGGGGGCATACAGTTTACCAGCTAAGGAGGTCCCTCTGTTACAAGGAAAACAGACTGTTAACTTATAATTCCCCTCAAAGTAATGTACACTTAAAAAGTAACTGTAGTAACCTATGCTGTATGCTGGCAAATGCAAAAAGTTTGTCACGTAAAATGGGAGACCTAGAATTAATTGCATGTTCTAAAAATTATGATATAATTGGTATCACTGAGACTTGGTGGGATGAAATATGTGACTGGACTGTGAATTTAAATGGTTACACCCTTTTTAGTAGGGACAGAGGAATTAGAAAGGGGGGCGGAGTGTGTTTGTATGTAAAGCCTGAATTAAAGCCATGCACTAAAGAAATAACCATTACGGGTACTGGTGAGGGTTTGGAATACCTCTGGGTAGAGATTTTGACTGGGCATAAGGTTACAAAGAAAATTTTCATTGGTGTATGCTACAAACCACCTCGTATAAGTGACGAATATGAAGCCCAGCTACTTTTACAAATAGAAGCGGCTTCACAACTAGGTCAGGTTATTGTTATGGGTGACTTCAATTATCAGGGCATTGACTGGGGTAATGGGGTTGCCAAGACAGATAAAGCTAGTAGGTTTGTAAATATGCTAAATGACAACTTTTTATCCCAGCTCGTTGAAGAACCTACTAGGAATGACTCTCTTTTGGATCTTGTAATACCTGATAATACTGAACTCATATCTAGCATTTGTGTGGGTGAGCATTTAGGAAATAGTGATCATAACATGGTCTCCTTTGAGATTCTGTTCAGGCAAGCTAAATCGAAGGAAAAGGATATAGCAGTAAGCAGTAAAAAGAATCCCAAATATTTTTTTTAATATATTAATAGTAAAAAATTGAAACAGGAAGGGGTAGGACCTTTATTATCAGAGGGGGTTAGCTGGTTGATGAGAACAAGCAAAAAGCTCAGATTCTGAATGTATACTTTTCGTCTGTCTATACAAATGAGGAACCAGCTAATGAAGGTCCC
This sequence comes from Xenopus borealis, assembly GCA_024363595.1. Taxonomy (NCBI): domain Eukaryota; kingdom Metazoa; phylum Chordata; class Amphibia; order Anura; family Pipidae; genus Xenopus; species Xenopus borealis. Next base: position 67,433,304 of record CM044433.1, read on the forward strand.
AATTCTAATAATACATCTAATGATGCATGGTTCACACATGCTGAAATTCAAGAGACTAGAACATGTTAAGATAAACAAAGGTCCAGAGCCAGATGGGATTCATTCCAGGGTAATAAACGAGCTTAGCTATGTGATTGCCAAACCTCTCTACTTAATTTTTCAGAATTCATTGAGGTCTGGCATGGTGCAGAGAGACAGCCGAATAGCTAATGTGGCGCCGCTTTTCAAAAAGGGATCCCATTCTCTGCCTCAAAACTATAGGCCAGTTAATCTGACGTTGGTGGTAGGAAAGCTTTTTGAAGTATTCATATAGGATAAGATACTGGACTTCATAGCAAATAACAATTCTATGCTTTTGTGCCAGCATGGTTTTATGCGTAATAGATCTTGCCAGACTAACTAAATTTCATTTTATGAGAAGGTAAGCAGGGACCTTGATTCTGGGATGGCTGTAAACCCAATCTGTTTGCTTCAGAAATACTACTATAGTTCATATAAACAAGCAGATGAGAAGCAATGGCGGAAATTGAAAAAAGGCTATATGGCACAGGATAAGTAATGGAAAACAGATAACATTATGTTCTACAAAGCTTATCTGCTGTGTAACTTGAGCCTTTTCTCCTTTGACAAGGTGCCCCCATGGCTACACAACATCTTATTTATATAAACAATAGTAGTGCTTCTGAAGCAAACACTGCAGTTTTACCAGTGCAGGGCAAAACTGCATTATGTTTTTATTACTATAAAACAATTTCATTTTTTTATGTTACTGGCCCTTTAAGAAATCATAAATTCTGCCAGGGTATGTAAACTTATGAGTACAACTGTATGTGTAGGCATATATATTTGTTTCCTCTTTTAAATATGCAAGTATATCAATAGGTCTGTATAGGTTATGGTTACCATCCACCTCCATTTGACAGAGACCTACCCTGTTTCAAAACCTATGGCTCTTTTAAGTAACCCAAGGGAGCATTCTGCTTTATAACTGTCCCCTATCAATCCCATAGCAGCCACCAAGCCAGTTACAGTCTGCTACGATATTATTTGCTCACTGTGTCTACCCAGCACACCTGTGTTCTGTGTTTTTTTTTGCGAAAAGAAATCTTATTGGATGTCAGTGCTGTCTTGTTACAAATTTCCAGTGCAAAAAACGCATCCAGTAGGTGTGCTGCCTTTAGCGCTGAGCTGTAGGAGTGGCTGTCTGGTTTATTACTTTAAAGCAGAAAGAACAGGATCAGGCACAATGACCTATGATGGAGGTCTACACATCAATATAACTATAGCTTTGTTTCTTTTCCCCAGAAATTAAGTGTGAGCATCCAGGAAAGTTCAGTAATGGAAGGATCGATACACAAGGCCCATTCAAATATAAGACTAGAGTTAACTTTATCTGTGATAAAGGGTGAGTTATTAATGTGACATTTTTCATGTGATGCCCGTTATATGATTTTATTTCTATCTCTTGAAATGTGGATATTTATTATATGAGTACCTAGCAAAAGGCAAATGCTATAAGAAATATGCTTAGTTCAGTGCCAGCCATCTCTGAAACTGTGTAATTTATCCACCAATTACGTAAATGCTACATTGTAGGGAGCCATAGGGTTCAAGTATAGTCAGTATTTTCATTTTGGAAACAAAAAGAGCAAGGGTCCCTTGGTGCTGCAAACAAAATTATTTTACTGATAACTTGATCAGCTGAGGTACTTTTATTATTGGAGTATGGGTATGAGATTTTACCTTTTTACATTGTTGCAGCTCCCACTCATATTGATAAATAAAAATGTGCAGTTAAAGGACAAGAAAAGGCAAAAAAATAAAATCCCATTTTTACTTTCTTTAAAGGGGTTGTTCACCTTTGGGACAACAAAGCTAGTTTAAAAGCCCATGTCATAAAAAACATTTTGGTAATGTATCTTTGTTTCAGAGAAACTTACCATAGAAGTTGATTATCTCTGCAAAATCTATCAGTTCTCACTCCTATGAATCCATTTGTAACAATACAAAAACTATAAAATCCACATTAGATTACATGACAACACAGGAACCAGTGCAGTCTGTATATTCTGATTATTAATCAGTCTTGCTGTATCAGCTTCTGGCAGATATTATTTGACTTATGCTGTTTTGATCTTTTATGACGATCCCTAAGCTAAGTCCAGACCACGCTGAGCATGTGCACAGTCTTGGTCTTGCAAAGATGTTTAACAAAGTTACAAGATGACAGCCCCCTGTGGCCAACTTTGAAGGCATAAATCATTTACTTGATTAGACTTTGTGGTGTAGTAAGTTTATGTTTAGTTTACAAAATACAATATTTCTAGCCTTATTCTATTTTAGACTTTCTATGTCTTATTCGTAATATAGACATACACAGAATTTGAAGTTACCCAGGCTTCATTGCACAAAGATTTAGCAATCTCCCTGAACCTCAAGATAACTAGTTCAGATCAAAAGAATAAGTAGGAGATTAAAACTTAACTTTTAATAATTTAATAAAAACAGATCTATGCATGCTGCCCCATATAAATACAGACACACTCATGCCGCCTTATATCAGGAAGACGTGTGGGACAATGTCCCTAAAAAACATTTAACTAAAACCACAGGCAAACAGTGGACAAGTGGTAATGTCTCTATGCTGCTACTGTGCCAAGTGAGGCGGTCATGGATAAAAGGGAGAAAAATTCACCGGCACAACAGGATATTTCAAGTAGGGCAAAACCCTTACTCGTTTATTTGCGGATGCAACGTTTCGGGGCGTAACCCTTTTGTCAAGCATACTGGAAATAAATGAACATAGCTTTTTATACTGAAAACCATTAATTAAAACAATTAGTGAGACATATTAAGTGCAAAGCTAATACAACGGGCTGTGAATACAAGACAATTTATTGCTAAAACAAGTGAAATATACAAAATGTTTAAAATATCACATAAAATCTCAATGGAGAATCTTATCAGCATACAAAGAATGTCTTGTATTATAAAAAAACAGTGACAGTTAAAATTGCCCTTTTTATCAAAAAGGAAACAACCTTATACAAAGTATCAAGTAGTTCCATAGTGTGGTGTTTATACAAATGACCTGCAGGTGTCACTGTGCAAAGGACTTGTACTGGAGTTCTGTACAAAGTAGGAAGTAAGGCAGTTATGTAACTGTTGGATGAATCTGTTAATGGAGCAGTGATACCCTCCTCAGTCTCAGCTACCAAAACATAACAAATGGCGACGAGGATGTCTTTTCTACCTCTGCAGCAGCCTGCACCTTTTCTACCAAACCCTGGTGAGCCTACCATATCTTTTACTGCTTGGATCCGTATGTTTGATAATTACATTATTGCTGCTGACCAGGGAGAGATTTCTGCATCTAGAAAGCGTGCTTTACTTATTCATTGCCTGGGAACAGAGGGACAGCGTATATTCTATACATTACCATTACCTGATGAGACTTATGAAACTGCTCTTACTGCTATAAAGAACTTTTTTGTGCCAAGAGTAAATGTGGTTGCTGAAAGATATAAATTTTGCCAACGTGGACAACGTAATGGCGAATCCACAGAACATTTGACAGCTTTGAGAGAGCTGGTTGTTAACTGTGAGTTTGGGAATCTAACAGATGAAATGCTAAGAGACCAAATAGTGGAAAAAACAAACTCACCATGCATTAGAGAGAGACTGCTCCTAGAGCAAGATTTAACCCTTGCAAAGGCTATTACAGTTGCTAGCCAAATTGAAACAGCTGTGGCAGAGGCTAAAACTCTCAGTCAGGGAACTGCTGGGAATGTACAGATTTTGAATTCAAAACAGTGGCCTAATAATGCGCAGTCACAGGAAAAATAAAGTGCTAAGGAAAGGGATTCACTGCGAAACCGTGCAGCAAATACAAATAAAAAATACTGCTTTCGCTGTGGTTCAACACAACACCTTGCAAACTATGCTAAATGTCCGGCCAAAGCTATACATTGTCGCAAATGTTTGAAACCAGGAATACTGAAACAAGGACAATCTAAATTTACTAAAGCACTTGAAGTTAGACGCCAGCGAGGACCATATACATATGAACTGTCTGATGGACGAATATGGAATGCAAGTCGTCTTGCTGCTGCTAGATATGACTTTGCAGACATTACATTTGATGAAGGTCATTTTCCTACCCCTAATGCCAACTGCAATAGGCCTGAAGAAAATGAACCTATAAGGCATAGTGAGAGAATCAGAAAACAACCTGCATGGATCCAGGACTACGTGATGTGAATAATGTATATTATTGCTTTAAGATGCATTGATGTTGTTTATTACATCTGTACAAATGCTTTTCTACTATAGGGGGAATATGTGGTGTTTATACAAATGACCTGCAGGTGTCACTGTGCACAGGACTTGTACTGTGCATACACAGGACTTTCTGTACAGTTTGAAAGTGAAGTAGGAAGTAAGGCAGTTATGTAACTGTTGGATGAATCTGTTAATGGAGCAGTGATACCCTCCTCAGTCTCGGCTACCAAAACATAACACATAGAAACTTAGTGTCAAGGATTAAAGTGTGTCCAAAAGGTACAGTACTTAGCAAATCTTTGTATCAACTGCTTAAACTCCTGTGCAAAAAGTAATTAAAATGTCCAATAATTGGAAAGTGTCCAATATAAAAAAGTGTCCAGTGCAAAAAATAAAAATTACTGTATTAATTAACTTAACTTTCAGGGTCCTATATTCTAAGAGGGATCCAGCCAGATGATACATTTTTTGTAAAAGGTACATTGGAAACCCAGATGATTACCTTCGCATCTATCTATTAACCCAATGACCGGCAGGATGAAACATTCCATGCAATTGCAGAGAGCTTAATGGGATTCTCAGAAGGCTGACTAATTCTTGGAGGGGATTTCAATGTCCCCCATGGCACCTCAAATCGAATGCTCAGTGGAAAAATTCTGTGTTACCCGCAGAACTACCAATAACATCATAAACGATCTATATCAGCTACAAGTGGTAGATGCTTGTAGACTAGTAAAACCCAAAGAAAAGGATTATACTTTTTATTCAGCGATACACAGCTTATATACTAAAACTGACCTACCTTTTCTTGTCCCAACATTATCTTAGTGCGTTAAGCAGTGTAAACATACACACTCGCTCATGTTCCAATCATGCCCCTGTCTCAATGGCGCTATTGCTATATACAGATTCCACCAGAAGGGACAATTGGAGGCTGAAATCTATCCTGAAAGAACAGTTAAATTAGCCATCAGAAACTACTTTAAAGAGAATGAGACAGACAAGGTCAACCCAGTGACAGTTTGGGAAGCTCATACATGTTGCATTAGGGGGGCAATGATCCAACTATGTTCTAGGAAGAAACAACTTCACAGAGCTAAACATGAGGCTCCCCTCACCGAAATCCAGAACCTCAAAATATCGCACAAATATACTCCTACCACAGAAACAGTCTAAACTCACTTCTTTATGGGTGGAGTTAGCAGACCATCATGAGCTTTTTTTTTTTTTTTTTTTTAAAGTTGTCACAAGAATGCGTCACTGACAACACTGAGACAAGTGTTGCAAACTATAAGCTTGCTTATTAAAAACCCGAATATCAAGGAATATCCATAGTATATGAAACAAAAAAGGTGAGAAATTTTACCATAACCCCCAAATAGCACAAGAATTCCACAGGTTTTATACTGATCTGTAGCATATTAAGACCCTGCAGCTACAGATTGTCCTAACACGACCGGAAGCTATTGATTTATTTCTTAGCAGATTGCCTATCCCTTACAGAGATACTGACACCTGAAATTAAACTCTTTTTTTCATCTATTATAATATTGGCTTTGAAATCTACTTCTAACTTTGCCATAAAGTATTTGCATGGTGTTTTTACATTACCTGTATGTTGCCCTATGTTCCTGTATGGGGGAGCTGCCATATTTGTGCAGCAAGATCCGCATTAGAAACTGTAACAGGGACAGCCAGGTTGGCAAAGTCAGAGTCAGGCTTAGGAACTTCAGCTAACAATTATATACAAAAACAAACCTCTCAGCAAAAAATCAACATGACCTACAGGTAACATTTAGGGGCAGATTTACTATTGGTCGAATTTCGAATAAAAAAAAATAAAAAATTTGACCATGTGAAGTAAAATCCTTTGAAATCGAATTAGAAGGATTTTACTGCAATTCGATCGATTGAATAGAAATAATTTGATCAATTGTTCGAATCGATTGATTCGAATGATTTTATCGATTGAATTGTTTTTATATTCGTTAAAAAATTTTGATCCCCAATTCGGCAGCTTGGATCTGGCAAACTAGGTGGTCGAATAGGGGAAGTACTTCGACCGTCGAATATTCGAATATAATTAAATTTGAATATTCAAATTATTCTAATTTGAATATTCGATGGTCGAATTTGCCTAATTTGCATATTCTAATTCTTACAAATTCGCTCGAACTTCTAATTCTTCACACGAATTTTGTAAATCTGCCCCTTAATGTACATTCATATGTTTTAATTAATTTTTTAGTGTCAGTATAACGATAACCATCTTCAGCACAGAAATATCAATGGAGGCCAATATCACAGCAGAAGAAATTTCTCGAGCAATTAAATCCCCCCAACTGGCAAAATTAGAGTGAAAGGAAAAAAAAAATGGCACCCGACAAGGATGTCCCCTATCACCCACCTTATTCACTTTAGCTCTAGAGCCTCTCCTCATACAAATACGCTTACACCCAGAAATATCTGGGATTGCAATAAGAGACACTACAAAGTTGGCACATATGCGGATGATCTGCTTATGTTCTTAACGAATCCACTCACTAAGATTCCAAATATTAATAGCCTTTTAAGGAATATGGCCAAATTAGTAATTTAAAAATCAATTTCTCCAAATCTCAAGCTATAAATAAAGACTCTCCGTATAGCTGGACCAACAGGCAACTTACTTATCTAAGAATAGAGATCACTAAGGATTACGATGACTGGGCAGAAACAAACTGTGAAATACTATATACTAAAATAAATAACGACTTACGAAATTGGATTAAACAACCAATATCTTGGATAAGCATAATTTACGTCATCAAGATGAACGTTATGCCATGCCTTCTGCATCTGTTTGTGTGTCCCCCTATCGTAACCCAACTCTTAGTTAAAATACTTTCAATCCATTATAATCAAATTAATCTGGAATAATCACCCACCCAGAATAAAAACTGCAAATTTATATAAGAAAAAGATAGGAGGTCTAGCCATCCCAGACTGTGTCAGATATTTAAGAACAGCAATACTATCTAGGATAATGGATTGTTCCCACCATTTAGACAATAAAGAAGGGATTGAGATAGAGCAACAATCTACAGCTACACACCTGATCCCCTTGATGTGGATAGACAAATGGTATCGCAGGTTACTACATAACTCCCAGCCATTACTTAAAAGCATTGTAGCAACATGGGACCTAGTTAGCCGAAACTCACAAATCTCAACCTTTCCTTCACCACTAATACCTATTACAAACAATCCTGCATTTCCCGCAGTACTTCAACCTACAGTCTTCAAGGATTGGTTGGTAGATGGACATCTGCAGTTTATTCATATATTGGAGAAAGAACAACTAGATGACTTGCCACTACTCAAGAAAGGCCAGACCCATGGCAGTCCTGCAAGACTATCAATACTGCCAGCTCAAACATTTCTTTGGGTACCAGGGCGGACATAGCAAGCGAGGAAGACTCCTCACCCCCTTTGAAAAGCTATGTTGCAGTAACAAATCACCAAAACACGTAATATCCACTATATATAATATGTAATATGCTTGTCTCTCCTTCATAAAAGCCTGGGAACACAACTTAGGAATAGACATACCATAGGATACCAACAAGAAATTGATTGCTAATGTAATGTTTAGCTCAAGATTTTGCAAGATCCAAGAACTTAACTATAAAATCTCAAGTAGATGGTACTGCACTCTGTTTAGGTTAAACAAGATATACCGTGCTACTAGCAACGTTTGTTGGAGGTGTAAAATTGAGGTGGGAACACTGTTGCACATATTTTGGGATTGCCCCAATCTCGCAGGATACTGGCAAGCAATCATAGAAGCTTGCTTGCAGATCTTAGGGGTGAATATACCAGCTTCACCTGCCCAAACACTATTATTTTGGGATATGGAGAATGTGGAAGGTGTCCCTGACTCCACCTGGAACGGCATTTCCTCAACGCAGCTAAAAAACTTATTCCTAAACTATGGAAATCCCCTAACCCTATGACCACACAGAACTGGATAGATAAAGTTAACGAGGTTGGTAAATTTGAGGAACTATCCACAGTCACAGGAAAGCAGTATTCAAACTTTATGGATACTTGGCTAAGGTGGTTTCTATATAAAGTGTAAACAATTATTGAGCTCTTCAAACACACAAATATGTCCCAAAGTAATTAAAGTCTAGATAGGATTTTCTATTCTTATACAATATATGCTTTAACATTACCATAAGGGTAATTTACAACTGGTAGTTGTATACTATGCATAAATGTGCTACTTGAGATTAACTGCAGTTGTCATTGTGTAAAATTGTACAGGTATATGAGGATCAAGTTACTGTATGTACAGGTATATGAGGATCAAGTTACTGTATGCACCAATGTAATGTATAACAATTTTTCTACCCCCCCTTTTTTTCTTCATCTACACCCCTTATCCATATTCACAAGAATTCAAAAATAATTTGCAAAAAAAAAAAAAAAATTCACTGTTGCAACTCACTGTTTCTTCCAAATTATTTAAAATATAGTATCAATAAGGAATGGAGCCTTCACTGCTACCAGATACAATTGATACAATTACAGTAAAATGTCCATTAATTCTACAGACTACTTTTAATTTATTCTATGTAATTATTGTAATTGAGAAACCGTAAAACCTTCATTGAGGCCATTGTGGGGTTTTCTGTTTAGCCAGTTGGCTTCACTTTGTAATAGTTTTCTATCGATGTCTCCAACTCTAGTTGTAGGTTTTTTAAAGCTTTATTCATAGTCAGAGACCTGAATGACAAGGGTAGCAGAAGTAGATTTTACAGTCTTGGGTTATATTTTTTAAGAAAACTAACCTTGTTGTGGATTGTGTTATAAAAAACATATTGGAAAATTGTGTTAAAAAAATATATTGTGACTGTATTTTCAGTTCAACATAAAAAAAGTATTAACTTTAAAAATGACACATTTCTGAAACACCTTTTTCTGATCTCTTGTAATAAATGAACGTTGGTTTGATCTAACAGTCCCTGTCTAGAAAACTTTGGAATTTTATTATAATGTTTGAATGTGTCATTGATTTTATCCTTAATTCCCTCCCTACCTACACTCGGGAGAAATTCAAAAAGCTTTATTAATGAACCACTCCCTTCACTTAATTACTGTCTCTTTATAGTTTTATAGTTAAGGAGTTCATTGTACAATTGTTTTGACTTTCACTGCTAATATGTTCCATGCCTTCCATATTTTTTTTAAATTTTCACTGCATAAAAATGTGACGAACTAAAGCCTTTTTTTAAACACAATCACTTAATTTCAAGGGGTCAGAAGTAACTGGACAATTTACTCAAAGGTTATTTCATGGGCAGGTATGGGCAATTCCTTTGTTATGTCTATCAATGGACCTGAAGTTTATTTGAGGGGGGAGGGTTCTTGTATGTGGAAGATTTTGCTGTGAACAGACAACATGCAGTCAGGAGCTCTCCATATTAAACAGAAAAAAACAGAAAAAAAAATCTGAAAATTTGATATTATAAGAGTGGCAAAATGCGCTAACTTAATTTTGGGGCCTCTAAATGCCAGATACTTTGGTAAGCCTATTCACAATGGGCACCAAACTGTTTGGAGGACCCTTGGCAACCATATTTAGGGTGCTTTTTCTTGGTATGTAGTGATACATGGGCAATATAATGCTGGAAATTTGAAGCCTTGAGGCAATTTTCAGATATTTCACCAAAATCGACAAATGTGGAAAAGCCTTGCTACTCCGTAGTTTGGAGCATAAAGGCATGGGTACCCATTTTAGATTCGTTAGAATGTGTACTTTCCAAAAATATAGGGTTTTGTGGGTAAACCTATTTTCTGTGTTTTTACCCCTCAAAAAAAGCAGTCAATGTGTTGATTTTTCATTAGCTGAAGTTACCCACAGGAGTATTTGTATGCGCTAACTTCATTTTGGGGCCTCTAAATGCCAGATACTTTGGTAAGCCTATTCACAATGGGCACCAAACTGTTCGAAAGACCCTTGGCAACCATATTTAGGGTGCTTGGTATGTAGTGATACATGGGCGATATAATGCTGGAAAGTTGAAGCTTTGAGGCAATTTTCAGATATTTCACCAAAACCGACAATTGTGGGAAAGCCTTGCGACTCTGTAGTTTGGAGCAGAAAGGCACCAAACTACAGGGTCGCAAGTAGCTGAAGTAAAGTCCTGGACAATTTGGATGCGCTAACTTTATATTGGGGTCCTTAAATGCCAGATACTTTGGTAAACCTATGTACAATGGGCATCAAACTGTTCAGTGGACTCATGGCAATCATATCCAGGGTGTTTTTTCTTGTTACCTAATACAAGCTTTGATGTTTGGTAGTTAGGAGTAGAGAGATATGTTTACCCATTTTGGGATCAGCAGAATGTGTACTTTCCAAAAATATATGGTTTTTTGGGGTACTGTTTTCAGGATTTTTTGGCCTTGGAATCTAAAGTATGCCGTTTTCTGCCTTGGTGCATTCCAAATTTGGTAATGTGCTGCCAGGAGTTTTTGCTGTACAGAAGTCCTAAATTCCCCTAAAACTATGCATAAAATAAAATTTTATAAATGCATATATTGTCAAAAATAGGAATTTTTCTTTTTTTTTTTGTATGTAGAGCTTTTTGCAGAGGTGGAAATACATGAAAACTCAGGCAGATTTAAAAAGCTCTGTTTCTCCTGAAAAAAACAATGTAATTTTTTTCCTAGGTAAACTATAGGTATCCCCTCAGAAAATGCCCCTAAAGCGAGAGAGCACAAATGTTTAAAAAACGGCTGGCATTTCGCGTAACCAAAATGTGAAATTCTGCTGGCACTTAAAGGGTTAATATGTGGAAAAAGAGACCTTATTTACCCAACATAGTTATATATTCAAAATATTGATTATATGAAGATCTTAGAGGAGAAACACTGAGCAGGTGACCAAGTAGATAAGCATTGCCTGGAAAAATTTTTGTGATCCGAAACAGCTGAAGATAAAGGATAGCATAGGAGTGTGTCAAGGAAGCAAGGAAGGGGTTGCTTCACCGGGGCTGCTCCGGCCATGAGGCAAGGTGAGACCCTTGCCTCAGGCTGCATGGAGTGACCAGTTACTAGAGGGGCAAAAAGCCTCTGGTAACTTTAAGAGCCAAATTTCCATTTTTTACAAATTAAATGTGGCTCTGCTAGTGAAATGAGCATGATAGCGCTCACTGCACTAGTGATACAGCCCACCGTGGACCCACTCAGAAGTTAAAAGTTGAAAGCTCAGAACAGGAGGGGGACAGCAGCCCTTCAAATGCCGCTGTGCTTCACTAGTGCAGAGAGTGCTATTGTGCTGTTTGCACTAGAAGTGCCAAAGTTACTATAGGTGGCTTTTTGCCAAGCCTCATGGCAGGAGTGACCCTGCTCAGGGCCGCCATCAGGGTGTCCCAGTTCTCCCGGGCCAGGGGGATTTTCAGCTGTAAGGGGGTCCCGGCGGCGCCGCACTTAACTGATTTGCCAGGTCCCTTCACCAAGGGAAATTTCCAATGCTGTCAGGCTATCCCGATTGGCTTGGCTGCATACCGTGGTACCTGCAGCAGGGTGTGTCCTAATGCTGGGGGCAGAGGGAGAGAGGTGACGCAGGAGGATCCAGCCTGGGAGAGAGGGGAGTGAATTGTAAGCCCTGGGTAGTTTATATGGGTAGGACACTGGGGCTTTGCATTTAGGCCCCACCAATGAGTGGCCCCTGACCCCATCCAGGGCCCCTGAACACCATGCGGGCCCCTGAGCCACCAATGCCCAGAAAAATTTGTTGTGTGGGGCCCTGTGATTTCTGATGGCGGCCCTGACCCTGCTACTTCCAGAAGGAACTGCCTATTGTCAACTGCTGAAAGGGTTACCATTATTGTGTATATACTATGTTGATACATACTATTGGTTAAGCAAACTAAAGAATTTTTGTATGCTGCCTGTAAATACAGTCAAATCCTGATTTTACGGAAAAAAGTAAAATCCAGGAAATGTGCTTAAAATACAATTCAATAACAAAAGGTCACATTCACTGGGGAAAACTGATTTTTAAAGGAAAATGGTACTACACTCTCATCGGAAATGCAGGTAAACAAAATGTAATAAAATTCTCAAAGAGAACAAATTTGTGCACAAATAAAAATAATATACATAAAAAGAAAAAAAAATAGTAAGGAAAATCTATACAAAGTTTGATCACAGTTATATCTCGGACAATAATAATTTTTTGGTTGTTCGGCAAGGAATCTTTCCCAGGGTGACCATATGGAGGTATGGAGATCTAGTTTATCTTCTAAGAGAGCTGATAAATAGTGCATGGACTAGATACATTTAAGTATATTGACCATAGGTGTAATGGAAAGGGAGGGAGCCAGCCAATTAAGGGCTATAACCCAGCGTGTAGCTGCTAATATCTGAGAAACCAGTTTACATAGATGTAAAACTAATTTAGAAAATTACGTAACTTTTGAAGCAAATGTACACTTTTTCATGAAGAAGTTTTGTAACACGGTACAAACTATAACATTTGCAATCACTATCCTATTGACACATCAGGGGCAAAGGGTTTACAAAGTAAAAATTTTTGTATTGCGAATTATGTTTCTATTAGCGACCTATATTACATTCCCCCATAAATTTGGTGAATTGCTCCCGTTGAAAAGCAATAGAACACGAAGGGACTATTGATAAAAAAAACTGAAAATCTGTAAAACTAAGGGTGGAACTACATGGGTGATTTTGGGTGCGATCCGATGCGACAAAACGCTGGCATCAAGTTGGATGCGCCAAAGATAAGGTAAGAAATACAAATGTTGGATGCAGTAGCAGCGTGCATCCGACACAACTGTTGGTTACAGATGCAATGTACACTGTGACTACATCCAACATTCCTACAACTTACCTTATCTTTGGCACATCCAACTTGATGCCAACATTTCATCGCATCAGCTCACATTGAAATCTCCAATGTGTTCTTAAACAAGGGTATATAAAATACGGGTTTGACTGTAATAAATATGAAATCATGGGAATTAATAGATTTAATTAAAGTAAAACTACTTTTTTTTTTCTTCCTCTTCATTGTTTCTCAGATACACATCAAAAATAAGTTACTTGGAGTGTCAAACTGATCGAACATGGAGTAATTATCCTCCTGTATGTGAAGGTACTGTTTCTTGCAAAACGTTCCATTTTTTTGTCTGAATTTTGTATATACATAGATATCAATTTGTTAAGTATGTTGTTAAGCGTCACTTCAAATACTTCAACAAACTTCTTACAAAGTTTTATATACAAATGCATTTTTTGTGCATCTGATATTAGTGGGGAAATAGTGCCTGCTTTGCCATATGATTAATTTGTATTAAAGAATGATTGAAAGTGAGGAGTGTCTGAAACCTGTAGACAGTGATAATTAATGTTGAACTGTCATTGTTAAAGGGAAAATTGGAAAAAAAAAAACACAGTTAATTGTGCGGCTCCAGCAGACTTCGGCACTGAAATCCATTTCTCAAAAGAGCAAACAGATTTTTTAAATTTAATTTTGTCTGACATGGGGCTATGCATATTATCAACTTCCCATTGAATGACCATGCATTAATTGCAATGAATAGCTTCTTGTAAAAATGCAATTTTACTCAGTGATCAGTGCCGAAACTACAGTGTAAAATTTGTATGCGCTTTTTTTTAGTGTGACTTCCGCCGGAAGCAGCATAAATTAATAGTGGCAAATCTGGCCAGACTTCGCTGTGTAAAAAATAGCTTAAAATTTGTATGCATTTTTTCTTAGAGTGACTTCCGCATGAAGCAATGTAAAATAACTGTGGCAAATCTGGTGTTCACATGGCGTAAAATTACAAACACCATCTGATATTTTACACAGCTTTTAATACCTTTTTTCCAGCAAATTTTGTTTTACACAGTATAACCATTTTATGTATAACTTTTTAACTTATTTTACTTTAGTAAAGTTCTTCATAAAAAAAAACTATGCAAGGTACATATCATATGAAACCCTTTCACTTTACACATATGCTGAATAAGCATAGGAATGAAGAGAGGTAATATAACATGTACAGATATTAACAAAACAGCTTGAATTTTGCAAGATTAATTGATACTGTGTAGGATCTTTAAAACTATACTGGTCTAAATTGTGCACCTGCATAAGGTAAGCGCAAGGCCATCAAAATCAATTCATCAGTCCCTCCAGCTTGTGAATTTGCAAGAAGTTTATAGTGAGACCAGATGCCCATATATGACTGTAAAGTACCTCAGATTCATGCTGTTGACCCCTCAAACTTCTAATTGCTGCAAAGTCTTTTATGTACTTTATTAACAGTTGAGGGTTAGAAGTCCTCGATGTAGAAGCAATTGTAATAATAAAAAATTATTTGTTTAGATAGATAGACATTGGAATGGCCAGCCAAGTTGGAAACAGTCCCTTGGGTATTTTAAGAAGCTATCACCCAGCCATTTCAAAATGTTTAAAATAAATATTGTGAAACAAGTAAATCTCATCATAATAAAACCAGCTACATTGATTTTTCTCTATTCATAATTTTGTTAATGATATAAAATTATAACTATAATTAAACCTTCTATTAAAGCAATACTTAAGTAACATAGTTAGTTAGGCTGAAAAAAGACGCACGTCCATCAAGTTCAAACTTTAAACTGCCTAACTGCTAGTTGATTCAGAGGAAGGCAAAAAACCCAATCTGAAGCCTCTCCAATTTCCCTCAGAGGGGGAAAAAATTCCTTCCTGACTCCAAAATGGCAATCGGACTAGTCCCTGGATCAACTTCTACTATGAGCTATATTCCATAGCCCTGTTTCCCTCATTTGCTAAAAAGCCATCCAACCCCTTCTTAAAGCTATCTAATGTATCAGCCTGTACCACCGATTCAGATAGACAATTCCACATCTTCACAGCTCTCACTGTAAAAAACCCCTTCCGAATATTTAAGCAGAACCTCTTTTCTTCTAAACGAAATGGGTGACCTTGTGTCATACTGGTGAATAAATCATTAGAGATTATTATATGATCCCCTTATATATTTATACATAGTTATCATATCCCCCCTTAATCTCCAGCATGATCATCCCCAATTTGGCCAGTCTTTCCTCATAGCTAAGATTTTCCATACCTTTTACCAGCTTAGTTGCACTTCTATGTACCCTCTCTAATACAATAATGTCCTGTTTGAGTGAGGGAGATCAAAACTGTACTGCATGTTCTAGATGTGGCCTTACAAGTGCTTTATAAAGGGGAAGAATGACCCACTCCTCCCGTGACTCTATGCCCCATTTAATACAGCTCAATACCTTTTTTGCCCTTGATGCTGCTGACTGGCATTGCTTACTACAGCCAAGTTTATCATCTACAAGGACTCCAAGGTCCTTTTCCATAATGGATTTGCCTAGTGCAGTCCCATTAAGGGTATAAGTGGCTTGAATATTTTTACATCTCAGGTGTATGACTTTAAATTTATAAAAATTGAATCTCATTTGCCACTTATCTGCCCAGATTGCCAGTTTGTCAAGATCCTGTTCCAAGGATGCCACATCCTGTATGGAATTAATTGGGCTGGATAACTTTATTTCATCTGCAAACACTGATACATTACTTACAACACCCTCCCCTAAGTCATTAAAGGAATTGTTCAGTATAAAAATAAAAACTGGGTAAATAGATAGGCTGTGCAAAATAAAAAATGTTTTTAATATAGTTAGTTACCCAAAAATGTAATGTATTTAGGCTGGAGTTGCTGGATGTTTAATATAATAGTCAGAATGCAACTTCCTGCTGTTTCAGCTCTCTTGGACTGGTTACCCTGGTGACCAGGCAGTAACCAATCAGTGACTTGAGGGAGGGCCACAGGGGCCATAACTGTTGCTTTTGAATCTGAGCTGAATGCTGAGGAGAAATTGCAAATTCACTGAACATTTATGTCCCATGTGTCCCCCCTTCAAGTCGCTGACTAACTCAAAGTTAAAGAGCTGAAAAGCAGGAAGTTGGATTCTGGCTATTATATGAGACATCCAGTCACTCTAGCCTTTATAGTTTGCATTTTTCCCTTACTAACTATATTGGAAACATTTTTTATTTTGCACAGCCTATCTATTTACCCAGTTTTCATTTTTACACTGAACTATTCCTTTAAAGTTAAATAAAAGTGGACCCAATACCGAGCCCTGAGGGACCCCACTAAGAACCTTACTCCAAGTACAGTACATCCCATTAACAACCACCCTCTGTACCCGATCCTGTAGCCAGTCTCCAATCCATGTGCAAACGACTTCATTAAGACCAACAGGCCTTAGTTTAGAAAGCAGTCATTTGTGGGGCACGGTATAAAACGCTTTGGCAAAATTCAAATAGATCACGTCTACTGCCCCCCCACTGTCCAACATCTTACTTACCTCATCATAAAAAGCAATCAAATCAAATTTGTCTGACATGACCTATCCTTCAAAAAGCCATGCTGATTGCTTCTCATAATGCCATTCACTAGGACAAAATTTTGAATGTGATCCCTTAACAAGCCTTCAAATAATTTGCCCACCACAGATTTCAAACTAACAGGCCTATAATTGCAAGGCAGAGATCGTAATACCTTTTTAAATATTGGGAAGACATCAGCTTTCCTCCAATTCATAGGCACTATACCAGATGAAAGCGAATCTGAGAAAATCAGAAATAGGGGCTTGTCTAAAACTGAACTAAGCTCTCTTAGAACCCGTGGGTGTATACCATCAGGCCCTGGAGCCTTGTTTACATAAATTTTTATTAAAGCTTTATGAATCATATCCTGAGTCAGCCACTGATTATATTGAGCTGAGACATTAGTGCAGCTATGAAGTGAGCATGGGAACTCAGACTCTATTGTATACACTGAAGAAAAGAACTGATTTAGCACATTTGCCTTTTCAGTATCTGTTGCAACCATACTGGTACCATTATTTAATGGAGCAACACTCTCAACCTGCATCATTTTACTATTAATATATTTAAAAAACTTTTTAGGGTTGCTTTTTGCCTGCGCTGCAATTAACTCTTCATTACCTTGCTTTGCCTTCCATATTGCTGATTTAAAACATTTTTTACAGTGTTTATATTCATTAAATGCAACTTCTGTCCCAACAGATTTGTAGTTTTTAAATGCCTTTCGCTTCATTCCTATTAACCTCTTTACATCTGTATTAAGCCACATAGGATGATTCTTTGACCTTCTACATTAACTACTTAAGGGAATAAATTGAGAACAGTAATGATATAATATCATTTTAAATGACAACCATTTATGTTCTGTGGTTTTAGCTGAAAAAGTAATGCCCCAATCAATACTCTGAAGGGCAGCCCTCAAGGCACTAAAATTAGCTTTTCCAAAATTCATGGTTTTTGTTGCCCCAGTATATATTTGTTTTTTACACCAGCCATTAAATGATATAACATTATGGTCACTATTACCCAGGGGTTCAATGACTTGCACATTTGATATAAGTTCTGGGTCATTTGAGATCATTAGATCCAGAATAGCATTTTTCTGGTAGGTTCCTCCACAACCTGTGCCATAAAATTGTTATGCAACAAGTTTATAAACTTATTCCCATTAACTGATCTGGCAGTACTGTTACTCCAGTCAATATCTGGGTAATTAAAATCCCCCGTTATCATTACTCTACCAAACTAGCAGCTTTTTCTATTTGCATCAGGAGCTTAGCCTCCTCCTCCTCACTTACATTAGGGGGTCTATAGCATACCCCTACAATTAATTTGTTGGACTCTTTACAATTGGTGAAGAATTCCACCCATAAGACTTCTGCCCCATCATTCTCTAACATGACCTCCTCCTTTATATAAGCTTTTAAATCCTGCCTCACATACAGACGTACCCCACCTCCTTTAGTATAGCTGCTGATATTAACTGCCCAGTCTTGTGACTCATTCAGCCATGTTTCAGCCACACCAATCACATCATATTTTCCCTCCAGCACCAGCAGCTCCAGCTCTCCCATTTTACCAGTCAGACTCCTTGCATTTGCAAACATACA
Organism: Xenopus borealis; assembly: GCA_024363595.1. Classification (NCBI taxonomy): domain Eukaryota; kingdom Metazoa; phylum Chordata; class Amphibia; order Anura; family Pipidae; genus Xenopus; species Xenopus borealis. The sequence continues at coordinate 67,451,646 of CM044433.1, forward strand.
TTTAATACTTGTACTATGTTGAACATATGATATGTGGTCCTCCCTATCCTTAACAGTACCCCCAACTAAATCTCCTCCCCCATTTTCCATTCCTTTGCCCACTGTCTCATCTAACCTTCCTCTGAATCTTTTACTGAACCCCCCCCCACACCTATTTTAAAATCTCCTCCAACCTTCTAGCCATCTTCTCCCCCAAAACAGCTGCACCATCATCATTGAGGTGCAGGCAATCCCTAGCAAAGAGTCTGTAGCCGACTGAGAAATCAGCTCAGTTCTATAAGAACCCAAAACCCTCCTCCCTACACCAAACTCTCAGCCACTCTTAAGCTCCTGCAGTCTTCTTAGCGTTGCTCGTGGCACAGGTGATATCTCTGAGAAAATTACCTTAGAAGTCCTCGCCCTCAATCTAGCTTTATAAAATCGCAAGTTCACCCCTTAGAGTCTGCAGTTTAGATTCCAAGATTAAAACCCACCGACATCTTTCTCTTGTAAATACTGCATGGAACTGCTGCTCCAACACCACATACATGTGACAAGACACACACTGATTAATACCAGCAAACCCATTTGCACTCATATTTAGACTGGGTACTTACAGTCTCCCAAATGCAATTCCTCACAAACGCCTTTTGAGTTTTAAATAGTTTAATAGACTGGTAACTGTCCAAATTACATTAAACAATGTGTCTCATCAATAATTAGTATATTTCTCTTTTGCATTTCAGAACATAGCATGAGCGTTGGGACTATCATTGGTAAGTGCAGTCCATGGAGTATGATGAGCAGCAAACAGGTTGTCTGTGCATTTAAAAAGCTATATATGGTGTTTTCATATTAGGCATAACCGTTTTGATATGAGCTGATTTTAATACTCCATTTGCTTAAATGATAAATTTTGCAAGCCATTTGGAAAGCCACATTTAGGGGCAGATTTACTAAATTCACATGAATGATACGAAATTCGATCGAATTTTCAAAAAGATTTGAATTTTTGAATATTTAATAAGGCCACTTCGACCATCGAATTTTGAAAATTCAATTGAATCGAATGATTGGAATAGTTCGAATAAAATTCTATTAGAATATTCGTCAGTCAAATGACTTGCCCTTTAAATTTTAATTCGACTGCCTAGTTTGCCAGATTAAACCTACAACAACAACAATAAGGAATAGCTTCAAGAACAAGCACCCAGCTGTACAGTTATTCTCAAGGCAGTGAGGATACTCAGAAAGCTAATTAAGATGTGATTTACCAGCCATCTTATTAGAGTGGATCATTGGAGGGTCAGTATGTATAATTTTTACTATGTCATTTAATAAAGATACTCTTTGACTTTATTTTTTTTGTAACTTATAGTTTTATTGAAAGACAATTTGAACAGATAAGACATGTTAGTGACCATCTGTGTGTAATGTTTACAAAATCATGTTGGTTTAGTGATCACTTTTAGGAAAAAAGGAAATAGAGGAGAAGAGAAAGGTAAAACAGAAGTATTTGCCATGCATCAGCTGTGGGTTTGAATGTCCTTAAAGGGAAACTTTCATGGGAAAACATGTTTTTTTATAAACGCATCAGTTAAAAGTGCTGCTCCAGTAGACTTCTGCACTGAAATCCATTTCTCAAAAGAGCAAACAGATTTTTTTATATTCAGTTTTAAAATCTGACATGGGGCTAGCCATTTTGTCAATTTCCCAGCTGCCCCTGGTCGTGTGACTTGTGCCAGCACATTAGGAGGGAACTGCTTTCTGGCAGGCTGTTGTTTTTCCTTTTCAATGTAACTGAATAGTACGCAGTGGGACATGGGTTTTACTATTGAGTTCTGTTCTTAGATCTACCAGGCAGCTGTTATCTTGTGTTAGGCAGCTGTTATCTGGTTACCTTCTCATTGTCCTTTTGTTAGGCTGCTGGGAGGGGGAAAGGGAGGGGGTGATATCACTCTAACTTGCAGTACAGCAGTAAAAAGTGATTGAAGTTTATCAGAGCACACATGACTTGGGGCAGCTGGGAAATTGACAAAATGTCTAGCCCCATGTCAGATTTCAAAATGAAATATATAAAAAAATCTGTTTGCTCTTTTGAGAAATGGATTTCAGTGCAGAATTCTTCTGAAGCAGCACTATTAACTGATGTGTTTTGAAAAAAATTTCTTTTCCCATGACATGTTCCCTTTAAGGTTTTTCAGTAGCTCTGTCAGCTTATTTATGCTTTTAACATTGAGCCTTAGAACTCGTGGCCCGTCACATCTCGTCGTAGATAAGCCCCTGAAATTCCATATTGACCAGACCGCTAGGTATTTGTTCGTTTTGTTTTCCAAGTATGCTATCTTTTCCTCAAATGCTTTATTGCTGTTAACCCTTGTTCGGACTTCTGAGCATGTAGGAAGTGTAGTTGTTTTCCATTTTCTGGCTATAGCAAGTTTTGCCGGTGTCTAAGGTCTGGGATTGTTTGGAAAGTTCTGGGAATTGTCTTCCCAGCAGGAATGTGAGCAGGTCTTTGAGCAACGAGTAAGTCGTTAATGGGCTATTTCATCCCAAAATCCTACTTCTCCACAGTTGCTCCAGCAAGTGTTGGGGTGGTTGGGGAACACTGTATGTAATTTGTCCGGAGTGTGGTACCAGAACATTAATATTTTGTACGCCGTTTCTCTTTGTTTAGTGCACGTTACCATTCTTTTAACATTGGCCCAAATCGAAGTCCAGTCTTCTTCAGTGGGTTGTTGAGTTAGGATCTTGTCCCTTTTGGACATGTATTGATGTCTGATTAGGAAATCAGGTTGTGGCTCTGTTAGTAGTTTGTGGTAGGCCCTTTATGGCCAGTGATTCAAATGGTAAAAACGGCTGTGTTTTCACCTGCTTTAAATATGGTTGTAGATAGTGTCGTATTTGGAAATATTCATATAATTTGAGCAATGTGTTTGGGGCCCTTTGCTTCAGGCCTGCAAAGGATCGAAGAGTGCCAGTTGAGGTCTCCATTAGATCTTTGATTGTATATAGATTGGTGTCTTGCCATCTGCTATAAAAATCTCGATTCTCACCTGGGGGAAAGTCCGGGTTTTGTAGGTAGATTGTGTTGAGAGGGTAGTTTGATTTCAGGTTGTATTTCAGTTTAGTGTTGTTCCAAATAAGTCCTTTCGGAGAGGTAGTTGATTTGTTGCGTGACCAAATTTGTGAATTTAGATGTCCTATGTGAGACATTTCAATATCAATGTGCCTACATTTAGTTGTGGGTTCCCAATGTGATCAGACGAGAAGTTGGTGGAAGTGAGCAGCCTCATAATATTTTTGCAGTAGCTGGACTCCAAGCCCTCCTTGGTTTACAGCCGTGGTCAAGGTTGGTTTTGGGGATCCTGTGCCTTTTGTTTCCCCATATGAATTTATGTAGTGTCGCTTGGATTTTTTTAAAGGCCATTTTGGGGACTGGTATTTGTAATGTCTCAAACAAGTATAAATATTTAGGGAGGATCATCATTTTAAGCGCTGCAATCCTTCCAAACCTCTGTAGGCTCTTTTTTTGTTTCTTCATAGAGTGGTTTAAAGTTAAGTTTGTCATATTGATATGCAATTTTAATCCCAAGATAAGTAATAAAGTCTTTATTCCAGTTGTACTTAAATTTAGATTGTAGGCATTCCAAGGTAAGATCAGGGGTCCCCAACCTTTTTTGCTCGTGAGCCACATTTAAATTTAAAAAAGAGTTGGAGAGCAACACAAGCATGAAAACCTCCATGGAAATGTCAAATAAGAGCTCTGATTGGCTTTTTGGTAACCCCTATATGGAGTGGCAGCATACAGGAGAGAATGTTTGGCAGGACATCTGTTTTTTATGCAACCAAAACTTGCCTCTAAGCCAATAATTCAAAAATAAGCACCTGCTTTGAGGCCACTGGGAGCAACATCCAAGGGGTTGGAGAGCAACATGTTGCTCGCGAGCTACTGGTTGGGGATCACTGGGTAAGATGTTAAATTTGAGGCAGGGATGGGTGTACCGGAGAGAAATTGGTTAAAAAGCCTCTTTAAATATGGTGCGAAAATGTGGAAGTAGATTTTATAATACTTATATGGGAGCCCATCTGGTCCTGGTGTTTTGTTATTGGGCAGTGTTTTGAGTGTGGCAGCTATTTCTTCCGAAGTTATTTCCTTGTTTAGTATTTTCAGGTCAGAATCTGAAAATTTTGTTAATTTTGCCTTGGTAAAACATTTTATGAAAGGGTCTGGGTCAGGCCCTGTATATATTTGCATTGCTGGTTGTAAAGTCTTTGATAGAAGTCATGAAAGTGCTTCCCAATTTGTTTGGGGTAATAAGTTAGTTGGCCTGATTTTGATGGTAGTGATGCCCCTCAAGATTTTTTGGTTTCTGAATTTTCTGGCTAGCAGTGTGTGTTGTTTAATCCCCCTTTTCGTAGTATTTTTGTTTTGTCCAGATGATGGCCTTATCTGCTTCTTTAATTTAGCTCTTTTAGTTGTTGTCTAAGTTCTGAAATTTGGGCCAGTAGGGCTTCTGATTTCTGAGCATAATATTTCTTTTCTAAGCTGGTTAATTGGGCTTGAATGGAGGTAAAGGCTAAGCGTTAAGTTTTCTTATTTTCTGCTGTAATCGCTATAATATGACCTCTAATGGCTTTATGGGCCTCCCAAAATGTTGTAAGGGATTCTACTGCTCCTTCGTTCAACTGAAAATATTCTTTGAGGGCTGTTTCTATCCTTTTAGCTATTTCTGAGTTATGTAGTATAGTTTCGTTTAGTCGTCAGTGAGGCTCTCGTGGGGGGTGCAGCTATTTTAGGAGAATGGTCTGACCAAGTGATAGGGAGTATCTCGGTGGAGTATTCAGTTTAGGCATGGGTGTGATATGAGGAAGTAGTCCAAGCGAGTATGTACTTTATGGGGATTTGAGAAAAACGTGTATTGTTTATTATTTGGTTAGTTAATCCTCCAGGGGTCGAACAGGGAATGTTGCCTTGCTATTTGTCTAAAGTGGGTGGAGGTCTTTTGTGATGTGTGGTCTTGGGAGATATCAGAACGGTCCTTAGCCTGAGAATATACAGTATTAAAATCCCCTCCCAGTATTAAGTAGGGATGCAGGATGTATGAAAATGTGTTTAGATCCTTACGTAAGAAAGCTGCTTGGTGACGATTGGGGGCATAGATGTTGAGTAAACTGAGTGGGATCCCTGTGTGGGTTAAATTCAGAAGGATATAGTGACATTCAGGGTCACAGTGGACCTGGTTTACCACTAAAGGACAGTCTTTGTGGACTACAATTGCCACTCCTGCTTTCTTATGTGTATTGGAAGCATAATATCCCGTTGGGTAGTGCTTTGAGCATAATTTGTGAGGTTTATTAGCATCGAAATGTGTCTCCTGAATATAGGTCTGCATGTAGGTTTTTCATTTCCTTTAGAGTTAGGAATCTTTTAGTGAGGCTGTTTAGCCTCTTAACATTCAAGGATACTAATTTCACCATTATTTACAAATTGTGTGTGAACTGCTACAGGGGCGAACCTCTCATTCCCCATCGGGTAAACCAGGTCCCTGCTTAAAAGGTTTACATTCATTATATAAGACAGCAGTTTAAAAACATGTAAATCATTGAGTGCCACATATTCATCAGTAGTATGGCTAGGCATGGCATGAGAATATAGAAAATTTGGCAATATTAAGAAAACAGTAACTATTAATGTGATTAACTGTAAAACATTTCCAGTGGCAAGATCTTGTGAATTTTTGCCCTTTGGGCAGGTCAGCATTCTGGATTTTGGTGATTTTGGCTCAATCCCGGGATGGCTCCCTATATGAGGGGGTGGAGAGTGGTTGCAAGATGTCCCCAGAAGGTGTCTCCTCCGATCCTTTCCGAGATTCATTTGGAATTTTGAGTAGAAGGCATTGTTGTATATATGGAAATGTACTGTTACCTTGTACGGATATGGGTGTATGCCTCGTTTCTAAGGTCGGTTGTAGGATTCATTTTCCTTTGTTGGTGACAAATTTGGAACCAGTCTAGGTGTGTTACAGGTATTCTTTTCCACTGTGGTTTTAACACTGATCCCCTTATAGGGGGATGAGGAGATGAAGAGGGGGGGTTCTGCTGGGATGCCCAATGCTGCTAGTAGCTTGTGGCCCTAAGTTGGGTTGTATAAGGTATGTATCTTACCTTGGTAGTTGAAAGGGTATGGGAGTCCCTGCGGTATGGGATTTTACGTTCCCTCAGTTTCTGTGTGAGGTCATGTATAATTCAATGGCAGAGATCCCTTAAACCATCTGAAGATTTAGTAGCCTTCATGATTTTCTGGGTTTTCAGTGGGTTTTGATCAAGCGATTCTTTTTCCGTGGAAAACTTGACCTTTGATAAATAAACCCCTTTCTCACAAAACTCTTAAACTTAAAGTCATAAATATAATCTGCCATCACAGCACTCCCACCTACCTGGGCATTACACAACCTTCAAGTTCACCTCCTTGAAGTTTCTAGTGTACATTTAGTTACCAGAGTTCTAAATGTTGTTTAGTTTTTTAGTATCCCCTCCTTTTAATATTTTGATTTAATTTGATTTTTTAAAGGACCAGTAACAGAAAAAATTCGTTAGTACACATAAAAAAAACACCAACAAAAATTATATTTTAAAATCACAAAGCCTTTATTAAGAAATAACTTACAGTAACTCCACTTCCTGTCCTCTACAGAAAAAGTGACAGGGCGACCATCCATCCTGCTGTACTCCTCCTGGCTATTCTACTGACAGCATGTGAAGGAACAACATGGATGCGATGCAGTGACTGCCTGGCCCCCCTCGTCCTCCGATACTCCTCTTGCACTATAGATGATGTCACTGATGATAAGAAGCGGCCGCTGCTGCTGCAGCCGACATTAATCCGCTGCTCCCTCCACTATTACCACTTCTTCCAGGTCAAGGCTGCCGCTTCCATCTATAGTGCAGCAGGACTTTCAGTAGTGGAGGCAGTTCGGGTGTGGATGATGGATGATCGCGCTCATTTCACAGCCTCTCTCTCTCTCTCTCTCTCTCTGGCTCACTGGGGGCTGCAGCTTCAGAGCAAGACTGCAAAATAAACAAAACTTCCTCCTGTCTCTCTGTCTTCAGCCTCCATTCCCCAAATGTGCAAGGGGGTGGGTCTCCTGCCACTGGGAACTGAAAGTCCTGCTGCACTATAGATGGAAGTGCCAGCCTTGGAAGAAGCGGTGGTAGTGGAGGGAGCAGAGGATCAATGTCGGCTGCAGCAGCAACGACCGCTTTCATCAGCAACATCATCTATAGTGCAGGAGGAGTATATTAGGACGAGGGGGCATCACATCCATTAGGCCCTTTATCAAGCCTAAAATTTCACACTGTGCACTGTGTTAAATAGTTTAACAAGGGGAGGAGCGATGGCAGGAAATGAAAAAATGTGGGGAGGTGAGAGTGTAAAGGAAAAGTTAAAACACACCTTTTGATATACACAGAAACATACATACAAGGTATAAAGAAGCATTTTCATATTACAAAGTTATTTATGTGTCAAAATCTCTACATGCCATCCTTAACATAGAAAATCCATTTCTGTGCTCTGAGTCCAAAAACAGTTTCTGGGGTTATACATTTCTCTACGTGTGAAAAAAAAGGTCTGTGTGTTTCCGGTAATCCCATTGTATCATTTAATAAATCAATTAACCTCATGAAATGTGTTACTAAATATAGGTTATTCTGAGATGCATGATCGGTACCTGTACTGCATTAATTTTTGTTGTTTATTACATTTCCCCAAATGTTTTCCTACTATAGTAGTAATATGTGGTGTTTATACAAATGGCCTGCGGTTGTCACTGTGCATACACAGGACTTTTCTGTACAGCTTGAAAGTAAGAGTTCCTGCTGTTATGTAATGGCTGCATGAACCTGCTAATAAAGCACCGTTATACCCTCTTCATCCTCGGCTACCAACAACTAGAAATAGCTTTAAAGGGATAATGCTATAAATTAATAAAAATAGTTGTACTACAAGAAACGCTTTCAGAAAATGTGGAAGCCTGTTGATCTAAAGACTAATGTGCGGCATGGTTCTGTGTAAGATGTGGACAGATGTTGTGACACAATGCAAATGACAAGTGCTGGAGAAAATAGAAATATTTATTTGGACATACATAACACAGTATAAGACCGTTAACATTTCCAGATTACATTAAGCAGAATAATGTGCTTTGGTGGTTGCCACGCAAGTTTACTGCACAATACAGTATTTTGCACTTGATTTGTATGCATATTTGTGTAATTTATTTTTAAACAGTGCAAAGATAGGTCTACCAATTTACAGCATTAATCCGTAGGCTGTTATTACCCCACAGATGATAGCATTATATCAGGTAACATATTCGTTAACTATCAGCAGGCAACTATTACCTCACTGATTTCATGTGATTGTTGCCTACAACCAAAAGTGGTTCCCATTGCAGTAGGTGAAAATGACTCCTCATCATTTCCAGTAGCAATGATCACAAAGCATTCTGTGTGAAGTTATTCTTTGTAATACGCTTAAAGGGAAACTGTCATGGGAAAACATGTTTTTTTTTTAAACAAATCAGTTAATAGTGC
>CM044433.1:67475011-67491419 GCA_024363595.1 Xenopus borealis
GTGACCCCTGACAGCCACACTTGAAGTCACGTGCGGTTGGGAGTACCGTGTCCGTGACACAAAGCAACCAATAAGACATTTGCTTTTAAATAGGTGACCAGTAAATAACCTATTAATTGGCTGCTACATGTTACTGCTCCTGTGCAAACTTAGTGCCTTTTATTGCATAACCCCCTTTAAAAAGAAAATGCATGTGTACAAAAGTGCTCAGAGAAATATTTACATAAATTAATTGTTCCAAAAGTTTTCATTATTTTTGTGGCTATATTGGTTATGATGACAATAATAAATTACAATGTGGTCTATTTAAATGACCCCCGCCCTTAAAGGGCAACTAAAGCCCCCCTAGAGTTTATATTACATATAAAATGCCCCAAAGACTTAGGATACTGCTATTTCTCGTGCACAGTTTTCTCATGGACTCTTCCATACACAATATCAAAAACTTGTTTCCTCTCTTGAGTAGTAGTTTAAACCCTTAGCCATTTGTATACATACTTACTAGCATCTCCGCTGACTGGATGACACACAGCATAAATCCTTCTTAGGCCATCTGTGCACACTAGGGGAGATGGCCTAAGGTGGGAGGGTAAGTGGGGTCATTAATTTCCAGGTCAAATTGTTCTATTTAAAGGGGACCTGTCACCCCACAAAAATATTCAGAATCCTATTTTATCGGATTCGTCAAGCAAAATGAAATTTAATTACAGTATATACATTTCTTGAATCTTGTTTCCTTCATTCTGGGACTTCATACAGTAATTGTAGCAACAATGACAGGAGCCATTTTGTGGACACTGTTATTAAGGCAGGCCTTGCATCATCTCAGAATATTGTTTGTGCACCAGGATTGAGGATCCAATGTCCATCCCAATGCCCTGGCTACACAATTTAACAGTGAAGAGAATGGCGTAATATGTGGAAAGGAATGAGAGTAGGAAGTGCTGGATGGAAAGTGAAAGTAATAGTCTGCCTCACCTCTATGCCTAAGGCATAGAGGAGGAGCAGACATTATTTGATTGACAGCTGATTTTTTTAAATTAACTTAAAACAGCTACGACTGCTTTAAAAAATAGAAATTGAATTTCATGTTTAATTTGAAAAGAACTTTTATTATACAGCTTTTTGTGTCTGGGTGACAGGTCCACTTTAATAGAAACATTTGTAAATTTGTAGCGTTATTTTACAAGACGCAAAGGTTTAACGATAATGCAACTCTGCAACCCATAAAATATATTCTGAGTTTAACTTGTTATACAACCGACAGAATCAACTGGAAGACTGTTTTCATATCTTCATTTGATGTTCTATTTCCTAAAAAAAACTGCAAAATGTAATTAAAATATACACTTTTTACCTACTTGTGTCAAATATGAGCATTATAATGATTTTCATTATAGTTGGCTTGTCTTGACTATAAGTGAATGGGCTTTAATGAGCAACAATTGGCTTAACTAAAATCCAAAGTATGAGCTTGAATGTCTTACCTTTTCATTCTGTTACTCGGCTACCTCTAGTTACGCCCATTTTGTCTACCCATAATACTCAACTCCTACATGGGGAGTGGTGCTTTTTCTTCTTTCACATTGCAAGTTTTTTCTGTCCTTGGTAGAAAGTCAGACTCTGCACACCAGTGATTACAGATTTATAAAAAACATTGCTGGGTCAGCCTTTATTTAGTCTTAAAGCTGAAAATAAGTGCTTGTCCCAAATGCCATTCTGCTGGGGAATCCAGTACCCAAAGTAGTTATAATTTATAGCTTATGGAGTCAAAGAAATCACAGTGATTTAACCATCTTCAGGCTCTAGTTTATTTAGTTTTTCGAATCTGGTATTTTAAAGGGAGCTATAAACTGTGGATAGGTAAAAACTGTAGCAGTATAGACTATGTAATTTAACATCTTTGCCGAGCATGCTTGCAAGACTAACATTTCTATAACAAATGCACATGTGAAAATTGTATTGCAACTAAAGAATGACAACCTGAACTAATCTTTATTATCTAAAAACTAAAGGATGTTTTATCAGAAGACAATATGGAACGTGTTCCTGTATACATAAAGAAGTGTTGTGGCATTATTAGAATAGAGTGAATAGGTTTATGATTACAAAATAGAAACTAATCTGGAAAAGTATCATGGACCAATACAAATTTTTGCATTGTCAAATGAAATAATTGGTTTTGCAGGTTCTGGAGAAGCAAATACATTTTATCATGATGATGCTAATTAATTTATGGTGCTTTATAAGTTGAAATTAATGCTATTAAAGGAAAACTATACCCCGAAAATGAATACTTGAGCAACAGATCAAAGCTTATATCAAATGAAGTGACATATTAAAGAATCTTACCTACCTGGTATATATATGCCTTGAACCACCATTTCATGATGGTCTGTGTGCTGCCTCAGAGATCACCTGACCAGAAATATTTCAACTCTAACTGTAAAGGGAAGAAGTGTTGAAGCAAAAGACACAACTCTGTCTGTTAATTGGCTCATGTGACCTAACTTTATAGTTTGTTTGGTATGTTTGTGTGCACCGTTGGATCCTAGGATCCCAGGAGGCTGTCCTTATTTTTTAAAATGGCTATTTTCTATTTATGATTACCCAATGGCACATGCTACTAAAAAAGTGTATTATTATGAAAATGGTTTATTTACATGAAGCAGGGTTTTACATATGAGTTGTTTTATGCAATATCTGTTTATAGAGACCTACATTGTTCAGGTGGTATAGTTTTCCTTTAAATTCAGAAAGCTATAAACCTGTTTGGCAAAAGTAAAGTTTTGTACGTAGCTAAAATAGTTAAAACAGATACTTTAAACAGGAAAACTTTCATTTTAGAACTTGATAAAGACAGCCCTTAGTCTGCTACTACTATGTGTATGTGTTGTACATTTTTTATAAGGATGAAATTGCATGATATTTGTTTTCTACCCATGGAATGAGGGTATCCATCAGTTCCAGAGACTTTATTGAAGTTTTTAGCTGACCATTTGCACAAGTTTGTTTTTACATTAAAGGGGTTGTTCACCTTTGAGGTAACTTTTAGTATAATGTAGAGAGTGATATTCTGAGACAATTTGCAACTGGTTTTAATTTTTTGTTTGTGGTTTTATAGTTATTTAGCTTTTTATTCAGCAGCTCTCTAGTTTGTAGTGTCAGAAATTTGGTTTCTAGGGTACAAATTACCCCAGCAACCCTGCATTAATTTGAATAAGAGACTGGAATATGAATGGGGGGGTTGGGGGTGGCACTGAATAGAATGATAAGTAATAACAAATGACAATAACAATACATGTGTAGCCTTACAGAGCATTTGTTTGTAGATGGTGTCAGTGACCCCCATTTGAACGCTGCAAAGAAACAGAAGAAAACTGCAAATCATTAAAAAACTATGCAAAATAAATAATGAAGACCAATTGAAAAGTTTCTTAGAATTGGCCCTTCTACACTATACTAAAAGTTAACTTGAAGGTGAACCACCCCTTTAACTTTTAGATGGGCTTGCTCTAAGCAACATTTTTTTAGTTGTCTTCATATTTATTGTGTATGGTTATTTAAATGTTGCTTTTATCATGCTAAATGTTTATTTGAACTTCCCTTATTAAATGTTATTGCCTTGAGCCTTTCACTTGCTGACAGGAACAAATGCGGGTCCCTTACGATACCTATGTTGGACCAAAAGCCAAGCAACTGGATTTTTGTGATTTGAACATCCATTATGTGGGTGTGTATGAATCACAAAATGGATCTGGTAGTGCTATGTGGGTAGTTCACCATGAAGTACTAGAAGATGAATAGGAAATAGTAGGCAAACAGTTAGATAAGTTCAAAAGTAACAATAGCAATAACATTGTAGCATCACATAGCAAAAGTTTAACTGTTGTGAGCCTCATTTGAAGGTATAAAGTATAAAAAATGAAGAACGGCAAAGAATGGGACATTGTATAACATAACGTAAAGGTGAACTAACAATATCCTTTTTGCCATGTGATTTCATGCAACTAGATATGTTTATTAACTGTTGTCTTTTCTCTCCTAGGAAACAAAAGGATGAAGCGCACAATGTTCATTACACAGCTTGCACTGCATAATCCCACCAGTATTATTTATTTTATACATCATTTGAGTTTCATTTGCATCTCATCACTGTGCTCGGAACAAATATTTTTTCATACTTTTAAAATACCCTGCTTGCCTTGACACTGTAATTTTCTTTTACTTTTGACCAAGAAGTTGCCTTCAAACACCATTAAGATACTTGAGAAAAAAGTTGATATAAAAACTCAGGGTATCATGGTGGGTACAACTCGGCAAGCATTTGTTACCCAAACACATGCAACAAGGATAATCCCAGGCATTTTTTTTAACCAAAAGAATGCTTTATCTTTCAATTCCACAGGTAAAAGATAACATGCATATAATATACATTCATTTTGTGGGTTGTCACATGCAACGTCCTGCGTTGTAATCCCAGGCATTTTGATCACCTCCCTGTCTGCATATTTATTAAAAGAAATTAATATATGAGATCATGTAAACACAAGAAAATAGGGGTTAATTACATAATGACAGTATATCTTTATAATCAAGCCATTCCTCTTCAGTAATGATTTACAGATGTTTTACATGATGTTTTACCTCCCCCCCACAGGAACTGCTGAGTAGGGCTATTGTTTATATATATATATATATATATATATATTTATTTATTTCAAGGGTGTTCCAAGGTTTGTGGCGCAAATATTTAAACCACTTTTATATTATTTGGCTTAGACCACTTAGCCAGGTAACCACTACATACCACCTGGTGTGAGGGAAACATCAATATCAATAAGCAACCAACAACAGAAGAGTAGCCTCCCAACAGATTCAGAATGTTCTCTGCATCAAGTAAATGTAGAACCTTCACAAATACAAAGATGTTATGTTACAAACAAAATTAATAACACCTATAAATTATTACAGAGGAACAGGCTGTCTGTATTTTTTAATGAACATAAAACATGATAAAGCAGACCCTGCTTCTGTGGGTTCAGGAGTGTAGAGTGCCCAGTGGCCCTGATTGGTCAGCTGTTATGATATATGTTTGAAAAACAGGTAATCTGCTCTGGGCCTTTTTATGTCACTTAAAGGATAACTAAAGCTTAACTGAAGATTTAGGATTGAATTGTTGTACATTATGTTTTTAGCTTCTATACCAGATTTTTTTGCTTGATAATTTGTGATGCCCTCTAAGCTTAGCTTCTCAACAGATGCTCAGAGCCCACTGAGCATGTGTTGCAGACACTTTCCAAGATGGTGACCCCCAGTGATAGGTTTGCAGTGAAATGCCCCCTTTTACTAGCTCTGGCAGCTGCAGATAGAAAACTTCAGATGGTCCCTAACTGCTATGCAGGGAAACAATAATACTATCAAACGGCAGGGGGGTAGCCCTCACACCTTACTTCCCTGACCTCGAGCAGCTTTGTTTGATTACCTGTAAAGCGGCTGTCGACTGTGTAGGGATTTGTATCTGCAGTGCAAGCATTTCAAAGCAAAATTAGGCTAGAAAACTTCCCTTTTTTATACTCAACACACATTTGATGCAGCGTTCAGCGTATTGTGCTCTTATCTGACTTGGTTTATGGTGGCATAAATATTTGCAATATAAGGAGGAGGAGCAGCAAGATGTGGCCCAAAGAAGCTTTGCTATGTGTTTAGCATGGCTTTTTATGTGCCTTGCAAGAGGTGCTCTATCTTGTGTTGGACATTATTGTAGGGGTGTGCATCAGGTGCGTGTTTTGTGGGTCCCCTAATCTGGTAGGTTACTGTCTGGTACAAATCTTTGTTTCAACACAATGACAGTAGATGACATTCTGTATTCTGTACATTTTTGCAGCAACAATTCTTTCTAACTTGTGCTTTAAGGCTGGACTCCAAGGGCGTTTTTTCGTCGGATTGAGTTGCAGGCATCAAGATATAATTGAACTGAAAGGAAAGTCTCCGGTAACAACTACATGGTTATACTGACAGATAAAGACGCTGCTTTCTGCATTCACATCCGACAGTTGTAGTTCTTACCTGCAACTTTTTGTTTATCCCAATTGTATCTTGATGCTTGTAACTACATCTGACTACATCGTTTTGTCATCAGTCCAGCCCTTACGCATGGACACTATTTGCATTTTATCATTTGACAATTTCCTAGGCAAAATGTAAAATGGCAATGTGTCTGTTTGTGTTGTATAACGAGTCTGACAGATCCCATTGAGTTTAACACCAGTGTTTGGGGGAAACAGAACAGGTGGGATCTCCAGGTGCACATTCATGTGAAGACCCAGTCACTGACACTGGATATCAACATGTGCTTGACCCAGTATGGTTGCATGCACTAGGAGCATGGCATGGCATCAGCCAAAATTCTGCAGAGTTGGGCCACTAATAGTATTATGTCCCCCAAACCTAAATATGATACCATCAAGCAAGACATAAAATGCATTATGCGCAATAAAAATTTGCAAATGCTAATGAATATATTACATTGCTAAATGTACTTATGAAATTTATTTCTGTCTAATCTTGGGTACAGGTTGCTGTAGAGTATGTGGTAGGTATGTGCCTTAAAAGCTTGCTGCAGGTTTAGTAACCTATAGAAATCTGTACAATTTACCCCTCAACAAACATCTTTTATTACTAGTAAGGGAGGCATGTGAGTAATCTGATTTATGTGACGCTCAATATGGAATGTGCTTAGGCCCTCTTCTCATATAGACTCAAGAATTTTATGTATAATAGTGCCAAATTAGCTACAGTATGTGCCAGGCAGTGACGTAACTAGAGTGCAGCAGGCCCCCCTGCAAAAAAATTTTCAGAGGGGCTCAGCTCACTCTGATTCCCATTCTCCTGCCCACTTTCTGTACCTACCCACCACCGCCTGACTTCCTACTTGCTATTAGCTATAGAGGAAGTATATATATATTTTTTTTATCTCTTATTTAATCTGCATAGGGTGCAAATGAAGTAATGTGTATAAGTGCCTACAGAATGCTGTGCTGACTTCACTTTCCACAAGAAACCATTATCTGATTGATCTTCCCACATACAGATTATAAAATAAGATCAGTATCTGTGCACACTTTGGTGCATGTGTGGGCCTTCTGCTACACAATCTGGCAGATAAAACTACTGTAAAAACTAAAAAGTAAAACCAAGCTTACTGATAACAAGATTTGATGATTGATAATGGGGTTATTCTCATACTGCTTTGTCTTTCTCAATTGCTATTTGCCTAAATGGCAAGTGGGATCGCCTCAAAGGCCAAAATTGCAGGAAAAATATACCCCCAAATGAATACTTAGGCAATAGATAATTTATATCAAATTAAGTGACATATTAAAGGATCTTGCCAAACTGTAATATATATTTATTGAAATCTTGCCCTTTCACATCTCTTCCCTTGAACGATAATTTCGTGATGGTCTCTGTGCTGCCTCAAAGATCACCAGAAATACGACAACTCTAAGGGGCAGATTTGTTAAGGGTCGAATTGGAAACTCTAGTTCTTACAAATTTTTATGGTCAAAACTGTCAAATTTGACTAGGGAATTATCCAAACTCAATTTGAGTTTTCTGAAAAAAATCTGAATTTGGGATTTATAATATGATGGCCCTTTCACAATGCAAATTCGACTATTCACCTCCTAAAAAGTGCAGAATTACTGTTTAAATCAGTGGGAGAGGTCCAGTGATCAATCTGGAGATGTTTGCAGCTGTCCTGACATTCAAATTTTTTTCTGACAAGAAACTCAAATCGAGTTTGATCGAATTAGATTCAAGTTTTAGGGTTGTTTAAAATTTAAAAATTTGATTTTATTAATACATTGCACCAGGTCTAATTTCTAATTCATTCAAATTGTTTTAAAAAACAAACTTGAATGAATTTGAAATCTGACCCTTGATAAATGTGCGTCTGCCTGTATAAGGAAGAAGTGTAGAAGCAAAAGACAGAATTGGCTCATGCGACATGTATGGTTTTACTTGTGTGCACCGTGAATCCTAGGATCGCAGGGTGTGGCCCTTATTTTTTAAATGCCAGTTTTCCATTTATGATTACCCAATGGCACATACTACTAAAAATGTATTTTATTATGAATTTTTATGATTTACATGAAGCAGATGAAACCTATAGGTCAGTTGGTCACATCATTATGAAAAGTTATGAGCCTATACGTATTCTTGTTTTGGGGGTCTGCACACCAGTTGTCAGAACTTGTAAAATTATATTTAATAGTTGTGTGTGTTGTTAGCTTAAGTGATCTTACTCATGGACATCTGAATGTAGATTTATTAAAATGCTTGTTGAGCACATTTAAATCCAAAATTTTGTTTTTATGTGAATAATTTTTGTAGAACGCCATATCCAAGTCCCGGCCCCTGTAGAGTTTACAATCTAAGGTCCCTATGAGATCCTCACACTATGCTCAATTTTATCAGTCCATTAATCTGCCCGTATGTTTAATATGGGAGGAACTGGAGTACTTGGAGGAAACCTACCAAAGAGCATGGAAAACATACAAACTCCTTGCAGATAGTGGCCTGGTGGGAATTGAATTCAGGACCCCTAGATTTTAAGGCAGCAATGCTAATCACTGCAACAGCATGCTGACTTTAAGGGCTTTTTAAACATGCACTTTTTTATGCGTTTGATGCTGGTAAAACTAATTGATTTCATTATTATCTACCTGGTTGACCATTTAGAGTTGCATTCTACTTCATTCACATTACATTGCATTTTTTTGGATTCTGCATTTTCTTGCACTTGGCGCTCATTCAGAAACTAATTTAATACAAGGTTTAATTTAGAACGGACAAAAATGCACTTAATAGAATGCATATAAACACAAGATGTATATTATTTCCTGCTCAGCGTGAATTTGAAAATGACAAAATGTCAGTGTACGAGCTCCAATCGCAAGTGCAGGTATAGGATCAGTTATCCAGAAGGATCCGAATAACAAAGGTGGTCTCCCATAGACTCCATTCAAATCAAATAATTTTTAAAAATGATTTCCTTTTTCCTTGTTGTAATGGAAACAGTAGCTTGTACTTAATCCCAACTAGGTTAGAAATAAAGCTTATAGGATGCAAACCAATGCTTTTGGGTTAGTCATGTTTAAATGATTATTTAGTAGACTAACGCGTCTAACGTCATTTCACAACTTTGCAAATTCACGAACACGGAGTCTGGTGAGTTTTCGCTAGCGAAGTAGATAGACTTGCGCAACTTCGCACCCTTACGCCAGGTGAAGTTGCGCAATGACGAAGGATCGTAAATTCGCAAATTCACTAAGATGAGCATTTTCCTCTACTTACGCTAGACCAAGCGAAGTTCAATACAATAGATAGGTTGAAAAAAAATGTAAATGCTGGCATATTTTAGCATAGGAGGGTGATAGCCTGAAAAAGATCTATAATTCTTTGGGGGGTTACCCTCCTTCCCCCCCTACATTGCCTAACATATGGCAACTCAACTATACAGGGGGCACATGTAGGGCAATAGGACAACTTTATTTAATTTATTATAGGTTTCCTGGGCTTGTGTAGTGGAATGTAGTGGCTGTAACATATTCTTCTATTATAAGTTAAAGTTCCTGCCGTATGCAAATTAGGCTTCGCTAGCGTAACAGCGCTCTGCCTAGCAAAGTAACACTAGCGCAACTACGCTACCGTTCGCAAACCTGAGTGTAAATTCACACTGTAGTGAATTTGCGTAGTGCCTGGCTTAGTGCGGCAAACTTGCGCATCTTAGTGAATTTGCCCCCAAAGGTATAAAGATCCAAATTACAGAAAGATCCCTTATTCGAAAAGACCCAGGCCCTGAGCATTCTGGATAACAGATCCCATAGCTGTATATCCATTTTTGTGAGTTTAAGATGCATTTCTCTTTTTCTATTGTATTTGAATACAAGTTAAGTGCATCATGTTAAATTTGAACTCCATCATTCTAAAACACCCATGTGAATGTTGTGGGTTCAACCCAGCAGAATAAAATGGAAAGGGTTTGCTCATGCACTTAATCCTTAAACCTGTGTTACACAAAAATGCCCGGTGTAAGGGCCTTAACAAGGTGTTTCAATAGTAGTTGAAGGTTGTAATGTGATAGAATATTTAGAATCAAGAAAATAAAAAGACTGAAATTACATTTTATTATTCACCAAATGATTGCTTATGTCACAAACTGAAATAAATACTTCCCTGTATCTTTTTGTCTCTCCTTTACTTACTATAAAGGTTACATTTTTATTATAGCTAAATGCTGTTTTATTACAGCACAATATTTCAATAACAAAAGTTATTTATATACATCAGTGCAATTATTTGTTATAGTTTTTTGGTACCCTGTAGATAAAGTGGGCTAAAAATATATATGTTCCTTGTACATATATGGATTTGGCATGTCCCTATTTTTAATTTATAATTTAGTTACGTGAAAACCATGTGTGTTTTAGAAACAATACTATAGTTTATGTAAAAAAAAAATCTATGTAGCTATGGAGGTGGCCATTCATGCTGAATAGGGCAAAAAGGGAAAAGGTTACAGATATCAGATCTGTACAAAACAACAAGTTTTCAATTCACACACAAATAAACATGAATACAATGACAATCATTGCTCTTTACATGTCTATAGACCTTTAAAATAAAATAGGACATTTGTTTTTAAGACATATTATAGGCAATTAGTTGAACCCCAATTTACATTTTTCAGGGGATCAGGAGAAAATATGTAAAATGTGGGCAAATATAAAATCAGGGAAATGTTTTAAAGCAACTTATTCTTCAAATACTCAAAGGACATAAGTACAGGGATCAGTTTTACTGTAAAGGAACAGTAACACCAAAAAATGAAAAAGTGTTATAAAGTAAAGAAAATATCATGTAGTGTTGCCCTGCACAGTTAAAACTGATCTGTTTGCTTCAGAAACACTACTATAGTTCATATTAACAAGTTGCTAAGTAGCAATGGTGGAAATTGAAAAATGGCTATATGGCACAGGATAAATAATGGATAACAGATAACATTATGTTCTACAGAGCTTATCTGCTGAGTAACTTGAGCCTTTTTCCTCCTTTGACTAGTTGCCCCCATGGCTACACAGCAGCTTATTTATATACACAATAATAGTGCTTCTGAAGCAAACACTACAGATTATTTCAAAATTAAGTTTTATTACTTTAAAACAATTTCATTTTTTGATGTTACTGGTCATTTAAAATACAAAACTTGCTGAGTTAATGAAAATGTTTAAGCAATGCAAAATTAATGTTATTTTATGGGGACGCATGTGCAAGATCTCTCTCACAGCCATATGTGACTTATGCATGCCTGTATGAGGTTCAGACTAATTGGAATGGACTATATACAGACAAGAACCATGGCAAAGTAAAGCAAACCTATTTCACTAATGATATGATTTATAGATTTATAATGCAATCTTTGGGAACATTAGAACAATTTTAATGTAAAATCAATCGGGCAAAAATGCCTTTTGAAATCTGTTAAATTTGTCTAATGCAGGAAAACTTAAAATCAGGGTATGTAAAATTGAGGTTCCATTGGAATTGGCGTTTGCGGATGACACCAATCCATTTAGTATATGATGTCTTTGCATGGAGTTCTCTACAAACTAGCAATCAGGGCAGCCAAGTGGTGTTATGAATTGTGTATAAAGTATGAATTCCACCATTTACCATAAACAGGTAAAGTCACACAACCTTCACACTTTTACAAGGAAAAAGCAAGTTACAAATGATAGCAGGTCTTTCAAAATGTGCTCATAGTATATTATAGTGTGCAGGGTACAGTCTTCAGAAGACTCTCCCCCAAGGCCTTTTCAATCAAAGTCTTCACTATCTGACTTCTTCAGAAAACCCTTTCTCGTTAGGGCTGGGGCAGACAGGGAGATTCTGTTGCCTGGCGATTAATCGCTGGCGTCAATCTCCCCGAACTGCCTTCTCCCTGTCCGCCGCCTCTTTAAATAAAAAAGTGCCAGTGCCAATACACACGCAGCGATTTCCAGAATCACCTGAAGTTTCCTCATGAAGCAACTTCGGGCGATTCCGGAAATTGCTGCGCTGCGTGTGTATTAGCACTGGCGCTTTTTGATTTTAACAGGCGGTCTGGGAGAAGGCAGTTCGGGGAGATTGTCACCAGCGATTAATCGCCAGGCGACAATCTCCTCGAATCTCCCTGTCTGCCCAGCCCTTATGCCGTTTCCTGACAAAACTTGGAAACCGCTTGGACAATACAATAATCAAACATTACCCAATCACCTTTAACAGCCACACCAACAGTTTCCTTTGAAATCCTAAATTACCAGGTAACTTTTCAGGGTATCTGGGATGCCAGAGGTAATAAAAACTGAAATACCATTCACAAAAGGTTCTTCAATGCATCCCAGAACAAAATAACTTTTTGACTAAGCAAAGAAATAGTTGATTTGCACAAAATTTTCTAAATTTGGGTTATAAAGATTCAGGAACTAGAAAATATCTACTACTTGAGTCAGGGATTATTTCTAAACCTTTGAAGTATTAAGGAACTAATTACTATTGGGAGAAATGTGTAAATTAATTTGTACAGCGGTCATTTGTAAATACTTGAGTTTTGTGTTCAAATAGGTTAGGTATTCACTATAAGTATGCAAAAAGATTCTATGTATGTATAGGCCCTATACACATTGCTAGAAGAGGTAAATGAGATTCATTGCTGGAAAATGCAAGGTTATGCACATCAGATTTAAAGGACCAGTAACAAAAAAAAAAACACCAAGACAAATTAAACTTTTAAATCATAAAGCCTTTATTAAGTAATAACTTACTGAATCTCTGCTTGTGCTCCTCTTCAGAAATGACGAAAATCCATTGTGCGGTGCTGGATTTCTCCTCTCTGGCCATCCCATATAAGGGGATGGCCAGAGAGGAGCCTTAATAAAGGCTTTATGATTAAAAAAAAAAAATCACCTTTTTTGAAGAGGAGCGCAAGAGGTAGTATACAAATATATAATAAATTGATGTTACTGGTCCTTTAAAGGATGTTCCCCATTGACAATTGTGAGAACATGAACAGCCTCTTGCTGTTGGTTTTTATTGTGGAAATTAATTTGCTGTCAAGAGAACTACAGTGCAAGTAAATTGCATCATCACCAGTCCTCTTTTTCAACAGATGTGGATGCCAAGAGCAGCAATATTTGCCTTACTCAAACATTGACACAACAAAAGTATTAATCATCCCATTGTGCTTAGTTGCTTCAGATTTTAGTCAGGAAATTACAAGTTAAATATTACAGCACAGTATTGGGCATGGCAATTTTAGCACTGCAAATGAGAATCTGCCTTTTGAAAGTCTTTACATTGTTAGCTAATGGATGCCCAAAATAAACACTGCACTAATGAGTGGAACTGAATTTACAGAATTCAACCCTTTAAGGAAAAAGCCCAAGTTGTCTAATTCTGGGCAGTGTCATTCTGTAGCTACTAAAGCAAATAAAGTTCTGTCTTGCATAAAAAAGGGCATAAACTCAAGGGATGAAAACATAATTATACCTCTTTATAGATCCCAAGTAAGACCTCATCTGGAATATGCAGTGCAGTTTTGGACTCCAGTCCTTAGGAGGGATGTAAATGAGCTGAAGAGAGTGCAGAGACGTGCAACTAAACTGGTTAGAGGAATGGAAGACCAATTATGAGGGGAGACTGTCCAGGTTAGGGTTATTTTCTCTGGAAAAAAGGCGCTTGCAAGGGGACATGATTACACTTTATAAATACATTAGAGGACATATTAGACAAATATCAGGGGACCTTTTTACCCATAAAGAGGATCACCGCACCAGAGGCCACCCCTTCAGACTAGAAGAAAAGGACTTTCATTTGAAGCAGCGTAGGTGGTTCTTCACAGTGAGGACAGTGAGGTTGTGGAATGTCACATAACATTTACATTTTATTATTGGACAATACAGAATCAATAATGGTAAAACCACTTGTGCTTTCTTTCCCCTGCTTCTTTATATGTCTAAGCGCTGTTTAGTTAAGTATTTCTCAACTTGCATATCAAAGTGCTGGGGTCCAAAATGGCTCTGTTTTTTCAGTGGCAATATAGATAACCCAGCCCTACCTTTCCAGTCCAGCAGGGTGTGATTATGAAACAATGAAGAATTGCTTGAATTATGTACAACACTTTCAGAAAAAAGAGGGTCTGAGATGACAGTCTTATTTTTATACTTAGAGGACCAACAGATAAGAGATGGCATTCCAGACATGTTATCACCAGATGGACTGGTCAGTTTAGAAGAGGAGGAAGTTCTCTCTGTATCTGGTACCAGCATGGTTGACTCAGTCAAAGGCAATTGTGAGCTCCTTCTCTGCTGTTCTTTTAAGGAAGGCTTAACAAGATTGTGCCCTTGAAGAATACTTTCACTATATGATGCATTGAGAGGGCTTTTTTGTCCATTAGAGTCTGCTAGATGGACACTCTTCACAGGGGACTCAAACACAACACCTTTAGGAAGAGGTTTACGCTTGGGAGCCTTGAATGGATGTATTGCATCAGAGCAAGTATTTTGCTTCTTCATACAGTTTTGAACAGATTCAGGAATTTTTATGCAATGCAGTTCATGCTTACTGGTGCTAAGGTACTGCTGAAAGTAAGTTTCACATGCTTTAGTTTTCACCACTGGAACAATAGAAGACGGTTCCAGCCTAGACACAAATTCTTGAAGTTCTACAAAGGATGAATGATCAGAGTATGGCACTACATGTACATCTTTATGCCAGATTTTTACTTTACGGCTGGTGGGGAGAATGGCCAGTGTGGGGCAGACTCTGTTCCAACATACCATATTCATATAGTTAACTTCTGATTGATCCACAAGGCGAATTCTGCCAGCTCCTTCCTCTGTGGTAAACACATTTTCCATTTCCAATATACGGAGCAATTCTAGTCTTTGTGGGCTTACAACAACCCAAGTTTTAAAGGTTTTGGCCAAGTCCACTAAGAGTGACTCTTTGCCAATATTGTAAACACCTGTAAAAGAAAAAGGCAATGTGTTAGCTTGCAATAATGAATATCCATGAACCCAGCATAAAAAGAAGCATGTTCCTTAATAGATGGAAAACATTGAACTTGCAATTTATTAAATTAGTCCCACCAGACAAAATCTGTAGCTCTGCAGTAGTATGTTTCCATAATGCTCAGTTAAAGGGGTGGTTCACCTTCAAATTAACTTTTAGTATATTGTATAAGGGCCAATTCTAAGAAACTTTTCAATTGGTCTTCATTATTTATTTTTCATAGTTTTTTAATGATTTGCAATTTTCTTCAGTTTCTTTGCAGCTTTCAAATGGGGGTCACTGACACCATCTAAAAACAAATGCTCTGTAAGGCTACAAATGTATTGTTATTGTTACTTTTTATTACTTATTCTATTCAGTCCTTCGCCTATTCATATTCCAGTCACTTATTCAAATCAGTGCAGGGTTACTAGGGGAATTTGTACCCTAGCAACCAAATTGCTGACACTGCAAACTAGAGAGCTGCTGAATAAAAAGCTAAATAACTATAAAACCACAAACAATAAAAAATGAAAACCAATTGCAAATTGTCTCAGAATATCACTCGCTACATCATACTAAAAGTTAACTCAAAGGTGAACAACCCCTTTAAAGAAATGATTACAATTAAAAAATGAAATTTTGTACTTTTAAAAACTCTCATCAGGAATCCATTTTAAGCAATCACCCTTCCATTAACCAACTAATTTTACTTTCATCCAGTAGGTATGCAACTCTGCTACCTTCAAATTCAGCTCTATCACTAGTTTGTGTAGTGCTTAAAGTGGCCAGACACATTTGGGAATTATCGAACAGCCTGTCTCTCACATGGATGAGTTGAATTGTTAAAGGAACAGTTCAGTATAAAAATAAAAATTGGGTTCTGACAAAAATCAATAAAAAGAAAGATCTGGAAATAAAAACTGGGTAAAGACTGGGCAAAATAAAAAAGGTTTCCAATTTAGTTAGCCAGCCAAAAATGTAATCTATTGTTTGGAGTGACAGATGTCTAACAGAACAATACTTCCTGCTTTACAAGAGGGCTTAGCATAGGTGTCAATTTGTGCCACAACAGTAACTCCCCCCCTACAATAAAAACAAACCCCAGTGGTCATTAATCAACACTGGGCAAATTTGCCCATAGGCAGTAACCCATGGTAGCCAATGAAATTAACAAATTCCAAGGTAAGCTCGGCCTATGGCCTGTCACTTATTGTGTTTGACTTCGTGGAGTCCCAAATATAACTATAACTCGAAAAACCCAAAACGAAATTAGGCTAAACCTCCACCAGTCATGGACTTAGCAGTAGTA
>CM044433.1:67494067-67517946 GCA_024363595.1 Xenopus borealis
ATATATATATATATATATATATATATACACACACACACACACACAAATTGTAACGACACGCACTCTGGTCCTTTTATTCAATATTTATTAGTTAATAAGTTTAAAAGTCCTGCCTTGTTGGTGACATCATGCCCCATTGACTTAATACTACTGTTAATTAGCCTAAGTAAGGCTGAAATGGGGTGTCTAAGTAACATTATACAAAATATCATAAATAAAACTATGCAAAAATTATACATAAACTATACATACATACATTCTATCATTTAGCAAAAAAGCAACTAAAAGAGCAATACTCATTAAGTCCCCTGGGAGATAAAGTATCAAGTGTTTTTATCCAAAAGGTTTCACATTGTAAAAGAAGTTGGGATCTATTACCTCCCTTTTAGACATTGGCATGTGATCAATCGCAATAAATCGAAACAAAGGCAATCTATGTCCAATCTCAAGAAAGTTTTTAGTAACAGGTTTTGTGGTCTTCTGATCTGTACAAGCGATATTAATAGCTGATCTATGAGCATCAATTCAGTCTCAGCATTAAATCAGTTTTTCCCACTTAAGAAAGTCCACATGGGCAAGTAATTAAATGTATTACGTGGGTAATAGTACATGTAAAGTGATGTCGAATTTTATATCAGTGTCCAGTGTGGGGATGTACAAAACTTGTACCTGGTGTCTTAGATCTGCATTAACATGATGGACATTTAAAGCACCCAAACTTATTAGAGGACATCCAAGTAGTAGTTAAGTTGGGGTGCTTTAAATGTCCATCATGTTTATCATTCAGATCCATGACACCAGGTACAAGTTTTGTACATCCCCATATGCTATTTGTATGCGTACAGACACTGAAAAAAGTGATGGTTTATTTCATACAAACTTGCATATTTCCTGCTGTATTTCATAAGTTACACATCCAAATTTTTAAAAATCTCATTAAGGGCAGATATACACATTGAAACATTGTAGCATTATAGGATAACATTGTACAGTTGTATACAGGGGTAATTAACGCTGGTTCAGGAAGCATGCCTGTGTGGATTATCCTACATTAGGAAAACAGATAAGTCACTGCGTTAGTGAATGGATGGACATAGATCAGCAATTAGTACAGCATACAGGGATTTACTTTTAATTACATGGTACTACGGGCAATATGGGGTCTTACAACAAAACATATACCTGTTTGTGAATGCAGGAAAGAATCACCTGGTGCCATGTACCTACATGAAGTGCAATTAGGACAGCGAAAGCACCTAGGTTTCACTACCTGGAGCCAACCCCTAGATTTCTTTTGATAGCAGTCAACAAGGTCGCCCCTTCACCAGATCTCTGAAATTAGTGCCCGTCTGTAGCAAATCAAAGGAGGGTCTGGAATCGCCCTTTGTAATTCAGTATCAGCACAAACAATTTTCCAATTATCTTTTAAAGATTTACTAACTGTTCTAGTACACCCATTGTATTAAGTACTGAACACCAATCAATTGTGTTTTCTCCATGAGGAGCCTGTCTGTACACATCAGTCTTCTGGCAATCTCTATAGCATCCTATCAGGGTAACCCCTTTCCTTTAATCTGGTTCACATTGCGTTCAATTGCTTATCCGCCAAGGATTGCACAGTTATTTCTCAGTACCCTGCGGAATTGTGAGATCTGCAGTGATTTTTTCACGGGTCCAAGATGACAACTCAAAGTGAAGGAGTACATTCTTATCTGCAGGTTTTCTAAATAATGTGAGCTCTAAATGGTCCCCATTCAAAGACAATTCCACATCCAGAAAATTTATTCTTACTGGGTGAATATCAAATGTAAATCTAACAGAGGAATCCATACCATTCAGTTCCTTTGCCATATCTATAAATTCAGTATCTGTCCCCGTCCAGAGCAATGATCATGTCATCTTTGTAGCGATGGGAAAAATATAATCTTATCCCCACATCTAGGTATTACATATTGCTCCTCATATTGGTGCATATAGAGGTTGGCATACGTGGGTGCCATGGCCGCACCCTTCGCCATACCGGCCACAAGTTATTTTTAAAGCGAAAGTAGTTTAAGGATAAAGTTGGGTTTAACAAATCTAAAACCAGCGGGATTGGAGGACCTTCATATGCACTAAACTCTTTGAGGGAACATCTCACTGCCTTCATGCAAGCCAAGTGTGGTATTATGATGTCGAGCAGTGCTGTACAACTTCTATGTTACCGGGGGCCAAATTTTTTCTGGTCTACATAGTGGAGGGCCAATAATGGAAGCCAGTGTTGAACACTGTTTTTAAGCCACACCCACTTTAAACCACACCCATGTTACCACAAGACCATGTCCAAAGTAACTGTGGTAGCACACCAATAAAAACAAATTGTTGGTGCTCACTGCAGGGATACATAGTAACACAGTAACATAGTAAGTTAGGCAGGTTAAAAGTTTGAACTTGATGGAAGTGTGGTTTTTTCAGCTTAACCGCTAGTTGACCCAGAGGAAACCCATCTGAAGCCTCTACAATTTGCCTCAGAGGGGGGGGGAAATTCCTTCCTTACTCAAAAAAAATGGCAATGGGACTAGTCTCTGGTTCAACTTGTAATATGAGCCATCTTCCATATCATTCATCGAAAAACTTGTCATACCCTTAAAGCTATTATGCCTCCTCTTTCCCTGTGGATAACACAGCACATGATTAACACCTTAGGTGCCCCTAACAATTTATTTTCAAATGCTAATAAACCACCAGAAAAAATACCAGGCGTATGTTCCACAGGCAGAGCAGGGCACACACAAGGAGCATAGGGAAGGCAGAACAGAGCATGAGACAGGGAAATCTATCAGGACCACTCTAAGATGTACTACATACAGTGACACAGTGCTGGTGCCCCATTAGCATTTTGTATAAAGTGCGAACAGGTGAACAATGTGGACAGTTTCAGTCTGGGTCTCAGGTGTGAACAGTACAGGGCTTTAGGGGTGTGAACAATAGAGACGTTTAATCTGAATTTGAGATTTAAACAATGCAGGGGCCAGTTAATCTTTGTAGTGATAACATTTAAAGCTTGCACGTGGTAAGCATGCACAGCAGGTAGGGGGCCAAAGAAGGGGGGGGGGGTCGAAGGCCGCCAGTTGGACAGCCCTGATGTAGAGGCTCACGAAGTCCATACTCACAAGCCAACAGGGTGCATCACTTGATAGTGTTAAGTGTCTATTGCAATCTGACAGATGTAGTGTGTCCCCAGGGGGTCATGTAAGGCTTTGATGCACTTTAGGTAATGTGTATAAAATTGGGCATATCGGATATCCTTGTTTTAGAAATTCTTGTACATCCTTATCTATGATATTTAGATCAAATGCCCTGTCTATAATTTCATCCACTCTATATTTAAACCTTACAATTGGATCCCCAGGTAATTGTCTGTAAATAGCTTTATTAGATAATTGTTGTATAATTTCCTCCCGGTAATCACAATAATTTATTAACACTATCCCTCACCCTTGTCAGTGCGGAATATAACATTAGTATCCTCTGTGATATCCACCTGTTCCCCCTTAGAAATAGTGTCACTGACTATAGGAAGATGCCTCAGACAAACCCTCTCTTTCAATGGCCCGTTTAAGCAATGGCCCGTTTAAGCAACTTAATTGCCGTGTTCACTTTGGGAGGCGTAAAGGTACTTTTTAATTTCAAAGTTGGTACATCAAAATCGGTAGTAACAGAAGTTTTAAAGTGATCTTTTATGGTCAATAAACAACAAAAAAAAAAAAGTCAACTTCCCATTCAAACATTGAAACCAAATCCCAGTGTGCACCAATTCTTTTGGATGTATAAATAATACAGGTGGCCTGTACAACGATGGGTGCAGCTATGGCACCCGCATCTGCCAACCTCCATATGCACCAATATGAGCAGCAATATATAATACCTAGATGTGGGGATAAAATTATATTTTTCAGACCCTACATCAACGACATGATCATAGTCTGGATGGGGACTGATACCAAATTTATAGATATGGTAAAGGAACTGAATAGTATTGATTCCTCTGTCAGATTTACATTTGATACTCACACAGTAAGAATTAATTTTCTGGATGTGGTATTGTCTTTGAATGGGGACCATTTAGAGTTCACTTCATTTAGAAAACCTACAGAGAAGAATGCAATGTGGAGCAGATTTAAGAAAAGGGGTTACCCCAATAGGATATTGCAGGATGATCCAAGAGACGATGTGTACAGACAGGCTCCTCACAGAGAAAACACAATAGATTGGTGTTCAGTACTAAATACGAGTGTACTAAAAAAGTTGGTTAACATTTAAAAAACAATTGGAAAATTGTTAGTGCCAATATTGAATTACAAAGGGTGATTACAGAGCCTCCTTAGGTTTTGCCACAGACGGGGCACTAATTTCAGAGATCTCCAGGTGAAGGACGACCCTGGGTGCTTTCTCTGTCCTAATTGCACTTTATGTAGGTACATGGCACCAGGTGATTCTTTCCTGAATCCATAAACAGGCAGATGTTTTGTTATAAGGCACCACTTACTTGCAAAAGGACATAGGATACCTACTTTTAAGTACAGTAAGATGATATTCAAAAATGCTCCTCCAGATCAAAGTATTTTGGAAAAAAACCTTAAAGGGATACCGTCATGGGAAAAAAATTATATTTAATTTTTGGGTGGTTTTGAGATATCTAGGTGGGAGTGGGTGTGGTTTGGGTGATGTCACAGAAGGAGGGATTTATGGAAGTTTTTGTGTTTAACTAAGATTCCTGTTTTTAATCTTGAGAAAGGCTCTAGACACGAGCCGAAACGTCGATCAAATTTTCATGGAATAAAGTTAAAAAAAATTTTTTTTTTAAATTCTAGGAGTGCGCTGATTTAAAATCTATTTTTGTGAATTTTTTCCTTACAGCGGCACCCGGGTACTAAATCTTAATATCAATGTTTTTTTAGGATATATATATATATATATATATATATATATATATATATATATATATATATATATATATATGTTTTGGAGTGCTGGTCCACTTTTGAAGGCTATACATTTAAACCGACTACAGCACCCAACATAAATCGTAGGAAAAAGAGTGCAGGTATTTTCAGATTTTTTATAGATAGAGATAGACAGAGATAGAGAGATAAATAGATATAGCCACAAAGAATAATACCCTATTATTCCTTGTGGCTTGACAAAGGGCATGTTGCTTGTCAAAAACGTTGCCTAATATTTTTAATTTTGCACTGAATATACTTTTTGCTATTTGTGAGTGCTGCCTCTGTGTCTTTTTTTGTATAGGAGAAAACCACCAATCTCAATTATATTCCAGAGAGTGCTGCTACAATTGTGTTTATATATCTTTATATCTCTATCTATCTATCTAGAAAAGTCTGTACATATGCACTTCTTAGATCATTATCTAGTTTGCATGCTTTCACTGTGGAGTATTTGGTGTTGGGAGAGAATATACATTATTCTTACCAATCACTATATCATGATCTGGATGTTTTTCAATGATTTCTTTAATCATGTTGGTTGCTTCAAGACGGGAGGGCAGCTTTTGCTCTGGGTCACAGTTTGTATTGTCCAAATATAACACATCTATTGTCTTCTTATTGCTTAGAGGTGGATAATACAACATAGAAGAGCTGTATCTAAAATCACCTAGAAAATGCAAACAAGAACAGTGCTTCTTAGCATCCCCTGAAAGTAGGTATTGCAACTGAAAAACAGTTTGGCACTCAAACAAACCGATCATCATTTAAATAAAAAGCAGCATACCTGTGTACAATATTGTACCAAAGTAACCTTCAAACAAAAACATTACTGAACCCGGGCAGTGGTTAGCATCAACTAAAGTGACAGTGAGGGTTTCCAATCCATTGTCGTCCAGAGGCAGCATGTGGGTTTCACCAACTTCCAAGGGTTTGATCCATATATTACTAACCTGTCATGTGAAGAGGTAAGAAGTGATGTTTGTTCTGCACAAAATACAGTACTTCGAGTGTAACAGTCACACAGCTGTTCTTATTGCACTGACAGAGCAAAAGATAATGATTTAGAAGGCAAAGCCAAAAATAAACAACATCCAACTGAACTGCCTTTATTATTGCATTTTAAAAAAATTGATGACAAGCCTTTCATTATACCTTATTCCAAATACCATGTTTAGGACAATAATCACAATTAATTTCATCCAAGATGCAAAATCCTTGTAACAGGATCTTGACAAACTGGCAAATGAGAATCAATGTTGATGAATGTAAGGTCTCCAATGCTCAAATGAGACATTATTCAATTAGACAAGTCCAAAGAAAGGCAACAAAGCTGGTATGGGTAAGGACACACTAGGTGATTTGGGAAGATTGAGTTGCCTAGCGACTAATCGCCTCGACTTTGCGGCGACCAATCTCCCAGAACGCCTTCCCTCACTCTGCGCATGGCTAAAATGAAAAATCGCCAGCGCTAATCACAAGCAGCGATTCGTTTTCCAAAGTCACTGCAAAGACGAGGCGATTAGTCCCCAGGCAACTCAATCTCCCCAAATGGCATAGTTTGCCCTTACCCTAAAGGGTATGGATATACAAGTGGTTTAAAATTAGTTAGCCATAAGGTTCATCAATTGTTAAAAAGTGGTTAGTGCTTCACACTAAGTGCAATAGTGTATGTCAATTTAGTGCTAATACATCAATCAATTAATTCATGAATTCAAGGGGAAGTTACATGTGATTCTGTTCGTAAGTTAAAGAAATTTGGTTATAGTAGCCTTTATGGCTAACCAATTGAATTAATAATTAATTAATAATAATAATCAGTTCTGAGTAAATAATAAGAGTGTGGGGTTTTACAGCTACTTCTTTCCTAGATGAACTACAATTAGTAATT
Source organism: Xenopus borealis (assembly GCA_024363595.1). Classification (NCBI taxonomy): domain Eukaryota; kingdom Metazoa; phylum Chordata; class Amphibia; order Anura; family Pipidae; genus Xenopus; species Xenopus borealis. The sequence goes on from CM044433.1 coordinate 67,500,944, forward strand.
ATACCTCTGCACAATCTGACTAAGTAAAGGTGAGATTAAAAAAAAAAAAACTAAGAACCTGTTTTCTGACCCCCAGACATTACCCATAAGTTTATATACAGGTCAATATGAACAACAGCAGGTTGAATTGAATTTATTTTATGGAGTTGTTGAGGGCACAAAGCTAGTGTTGCACAATCTATGTAATTAAAAACAATGAAGACTGAAAAGTATTTGTTGGCACAGAACACAACCAAAGCTTAATAGAATGCGTAGATTAACGAATCTGTAAAACTCATACATTTGTAAGTTAATTTACCTGCTAACCACTTACTACAAGCCGTCATAACCACTTTATTGCCTTATTACTCAGTTTTTAAATTATTATTATTATTAATTCTTTTGTCCTTTTGTTTGTTTCTTAATTTCAATTTTGTGAAACCAAAAAAAAAAAAAATCAATAAAAAATAAATGTTAAAAAAAGAAGTATTTTTTTCAAATATACAAGTGGCCCATATAACAAATAATTGAATGCTTTACTTTCCATTTGGTCCTTCCAGCAGACAGGAGGGCATCCATTCCAATTAGAAGAATGGAGGGGTTTAATATTCAAAAAGAGGTTTTTACAGCCACAGCTGTGAATTTGTGGAATTTTCTCCCTAAATCATTTGTCTGGTGGACACATAAGAATGGGCTAGATGGTATTTTAGCAAACAAGAAAATACAGGATTATTGAGGAAAAGAAAAAAAAAGCACCATCTTGGAGTCAGGAAGGAACCACTTTTTTGTCTCTCTCTGGATCAAGCAGTGGTTAAGCAGGTTTTATATAGATAAAATTTCTAAATTAAATTGATGGTATAGCCCTTTTTATGCAAGGAAACATTTCATACATATTTACGTGAGAGGTTTTGCAATATACACAATGTAAATAAAACAAACCAACATGCTTCCTTCATACCTGCAGCTTATATTTTAGAATTTTTGCGGTTACTGGTGAACAGTACAGGGGACGATTCCATGTTGAAGACAACCCCATGGTGTGATCGCTATGCATATGGGATAGAAAAAAAAGACGAATGTGGCTGCATCGCCTGGTCTGCCAGAAATCCACAGCAATAGGCGTGCTAGGAAGGATAGCTCCATTCATCCTCTGTCTCTGGGTAAAGAATAGGCACAACATAAGAGTTAAGAAAATACATATAATAAAGCACTGACATATACTTAAATAGAACATCCAAGTTCTCACCAGTTAAGAAAATATCCCTTATTAGGCTTACATGGTATGCACAAATAAACCTTCATGTCTATTAAAGGGGTTGTTCACCTTCAAACAACTAGCTGGTTTCAGATAGATCACCAGAAATAACTTATTCTTTCTGTTTTCTATGTATGATCGATTGTCTAATATTGAAGTGTAATTTTTCACCTTCTGAAGCAGCTCGGGGGGGGGGTTGTAAACGGTTCTAAATTAATACATTTAGTTGATACATTTCTCATATTTGTCCTTGCTGAGCAGAGTCTCTGTTTCATTACAGGCACCAGAAATGCATCAACTAAGTGTTGCAAAATTGTAACAGTTTAGAGTCTGCACCTGTATAACGGAGATACCAGACTCAAACACCAGAGACACAAACATTCAACTTTTGGAAAAACAGTAAAAAAATAAATAAATAAAATAATGGAAAGCAACTGAAAAGAACTCTTTCTTGGGAACAATCCTAAAACAAATAAAAAAAGTGTTTGGAAGGGAACACCCCTTTAAGGTCAAATATTCATAAATCAACGTACCAGTAGATGCAAGACATCTGTTACACACACTGCCTCGTCAAATAGCTGGTCAGACTATGAAGAAATATTTTCACGAATAGTGGGAATCAGGCATTCCAAGGATCCTTCCTCAGGTGTACAGGAGTCATTGATTCAACAAGGCTAAAAACATTGACCAAAAGTCTTTAACAAGGGAACACAGCCACCATATGTAGCTTATTGTACCATTGTTTACACATGAAAATTGATCACAGAAGGCAAATCCGTAGCAGAGAAAAGTCATTTGCACTATTTTAATTTCGGGTCCGCACGTGCCAGCTGCTTTCATATATCTGTGCATACTGGACATCAAACTTTTCCATAGACCCTTGGCATCAATATTTAGGGTGTTTTACAATTGTATGGAAGAAATTATGTAAGATAAATGTGGCCAATTGCAATATTTATAGGCGATTTTCAGAAATGTAAACACAGCTGTCTTTATCGCCAAATTTAGGAAAGGTTTGCGGCTTGGTGCTTTGGAGTAGAAAGATATGCATACCCAATTTAGATTCGCAGGAATGTGTACTTTCTGAAAATGTATGGTTTTTGGGGGTGAACTTTTTTCTAGCTTTGCCCCCCTCAAAATGATGTAAATCTGTTGATTTTGCAGTACCTGAAATGAAAGGCTTTCATATTTGGGGTGACCTATCTTGATACCTAAAAGTATGTGTGGAAATATGATGCTGCATTGTGGAAATTTTTAGGTGATTTTTGGAAAGGTCACCAAATTGACAAATTTAGGAAAGGTTTTCGGCTTGGTGCTTTGGAGTAGAAAGACGTACATACCCATTTTGAATTAGGGGTAATGTGTACTTTACGAAAATGTATGGTTTTTGGGGGTGAACTTTTTTCTAAACTTCCCCCCCCCCTAAACATGTCGGAAAATGTGTTGATTTTGCAGTACCTGGAAATACATAACTGATAGCTCACATGGGGTGTCTACATTTTGGGGCCTCTATATGCCACATACTTAGGTACACCAATACATATTGAGCATCAAAATGTTCAGTGGACTCCTGGCAATCATATTTAGGGTGTTATACATTGGTACCTAATGATGTGTGAGAGATACGATGCTGTAGATTGGAAACTGAGGTAATTTTTCAAAAAACTCACCAATTTCTATAAAAAAAATTATAACTTTAGGACTGAATTGCAACTTGGTAGTTTGGCGTACAGAGATATATTTACCCATTCTCCAGGATGTGTTCTTTCTAATAATGGGTAGATTTCAAGGGTAAACCTACTGTTCGTGGAATGTTTGACCTTGAAATCAGAAGAATGCAATTTTGTTGAGCGGTGATTTGGAAATTTGGTAGTGTACTGCTTAGAGATTTTTTAATATAAAAGTGAGAAATCTCTATAAAACAATATATATTTGGTATTGGCGTGTTCGGGACACACTGAAATTTCTAAATCTGCTGTGTTCTTGTTCATAAAATAAATTGTTTCTATAGATGCGTTTGTATCATGCAAAACGTTTTTTTTTTTATACACTTAGAAGCCCATATCTTTTTACAGGAGTGGAATTACCCCAAAATTCTAGCATATTTTGAAAAAAAACTATATATTGTTTTCTTGGGTAAACTAAAAGATCCCCACCAGGAAAGACCCTTAAGGTGGCCATAGACGCACAGATATCGTACGAAACAAAATTTCGTACGATATTCGGTGCGTGTATGGTGGGAAATGAGCTGACCGATATCGTCAGAAGATTAAGATATCGGTCAGCTGGTTGATCGGGCTGGACGGAAAATTTTGATCGGATGCCTTAGAAAGCACCCTGACATCGGCCAATTTTAGTGCTGAAAAGTAGAATTCTATTGTTTCTACCTGTATATTTGACGATTCAGCTCTACACGTGTGTTTTGAAACGAACACTCTTTTTCGAGAAAGATCGTAATGGTTGCATCTATGGCTGTCAAAAAACCTGACTTTCCTATCATAGCATCAGTGAAGATGCAGGATAAGGAGTGGTTGGATAAGGTGTTTTTTTTTTTGGACAGATAAATTATTTATTGCATGAACTACACTCATGTTATCAGTATCATCTGGTCCAGTCTTTACTTTGCTTAGATGGCTAGTATTGAGATATGTAGAGAACAATATAAATTTCCAAGCCACACATATATACCGGGAGTAAAAAATATACTTGCCAAAGCATTGTCAAGATTTGACAATTGACACTTTTTCACTTCAGCACCGTACGCACAGAAGCAAACAGACCCATTACCAGTGCGACTGGGGCAGTTGGGGACCCAAGGGAACTGCAGGTCCTAAAGAATTCACTGGTCATAAAAACATGGCAAGTATACCACAGGCATTTAAGATAGGTGAGCTGGTATCCCAAAAAGCAAGAAATCTGCAGGATTCCAGTTGGGAGACGTAAGGGTGCAAGAGAAAGCAGTACTATATTTAATCAGAAGGTCAAAGACTGAGCAGAGGGGGAAGGGTAGCTGGATAACCTTGCTGGAACAGAAAGGGGGAAATTGCCCTTCATAGCTTGCAGGGAAAGGGAGGAAGATCCATTTTGGATGCAGGGGGATGAAACGACATTGTCCAGATATCCAGGGCAATTTTTAAATGGATATGTTTAGTAGTAGGGCTGGATGTAAGTAAGCTAGGTGCACATTCCTTCAGGATAGAAACAGCAGCATCAGCAACAGCAGTGAAAGGCTTGCTAGAAGCACAAATAAAAGATTTGGGTAGGTGGACATCCAATTGTTACAAGCGGTAGATAAGAGCGCAAAAATGGGAGGGGTGTTGTCACCATAGGACAGGCAAAATTGTAACAGGCCTGTTATTTTATAGCCAGGGAATGTTGTCTGGATACTTAGGTGCACTCCATCCTCCCTGTTCAAACCCATCAGATAAAAGCCAAGACATATTTAATGCTAACAACATACAAGAGGGTATTGAAAAGGTATTGGGACCAGAGGCGCAGATTACTTAAAAAAAAAAAAAAAAAAAAAAAAAAGCTCAGCAATGGTGGCAGTGAAGAGCACGAGTCCCCTCTTCTTGGTGGCGGAATGGGGCACAACAGAGAGAGTGTGAGAGGGTGGGGCTATGATCAGGCTTGCAGGGAAACCGGTTGTATAGTCCACCATGGGGTGTGCAGAGAAGAGAAAAACCAGGGAAAGCACGGCAGGGGATTGTGGCTCCTCCTTGGTGGATGCTCTTGATGGAAGCTGGTGTGGTGCCGCATTTGTGAATGATGAGGAGACTGAATTGCAGTTAATAAACCTGTGACCTTCAAATCTTCCAAAACTAAAGGTGTCAGTCTGTTTTGTTCAAAGAGGTATTTAAAAAAATAATGGGTAGGCAGAAGGCCTTGGAACATTTAGGTATCATGACCTTTGAATTTCTATCAAAACAAATTTTGCAAGTGCTGGGATTGGTTGAATAACTACATTTTGGATTTGGTGCAACCCTACAAATAAATATTTTCTACTGCAAAAATAACTTTTACCATGAAAAAGGATTAAGGGAACCCACCCTAAAGTCCAGTAAGTACCTGCACTCGAACTCCAATTACTATGCGTGGGTGCTGGGTGATCACTACTGGCTAAGGAAATATTGTGTTCAACCAGAAAACCAGTGAACAACACTTCTGCTTTAGTTACACTTTCTGTAGCTCCTTGGTCAGAGAACATTGATGTTAATCCTTTGGAGTGTGTCACAGCGTTTGCCGACCCAATGTGTTTATCAGTGGCAATGTGTCTTGTTACATCATTGTAGCCACCGTGACCAACTGTAAAGTCAGCCCTACAAAGCTCACAAAAAGCATATGATGAGCCTCGCCTTGACTTCTGCAGAAATGGGTGCTCTTTCCGCCAATTATCTTTAAACAGACAGAGCCTTTTAGCTTTTTTCTTAGGGGACTCAGAGTAATCAGCCATGTTATAGGTCAGTCATGCTGACAAACATTCGCATATCATAGTGTTGTACTCTGATGCAAAGTACACTTTGACCCAGGTTGAGGTTATATTTAAGGACTTCCAAGACTTTTTTCAGCTCAGTTGGTTTCAGATTGTTCACCAAAAATAGACATTTACCAATCACTTTGTATTTTCTATGCATTTTTCACCTTCTGAACCAGCTTGGGGGGGGGGGGGGGGGGGGGTGTCATCATCCCTCTAAACTGTTCTACATTGATACATTCAGTTGATACATTTCTTAAGTTAGTATTGATACAATAGTTGCTAATACTGAGAAATGTATCAACTAAATGTTGCAAAATTGTCTGCACCTGAATTACAGAGGACTGAAGCACCACAGGCAGGGGCATTCAACTTAACTTAGATTTTGGAAAAACTGTAAAAAGAACTGTTTATTTCTGCTAAACAACCTGAAAGCTGAAAAAAATAGAACTGAAAAAAAAAAATTAATTTGGAAGATGAATAACCTGATGTTGATAAAACAATGCCCAGGATAAAGCAATGCAAACTTCTGCTGAAAGAAAGGAAACATGGCATGCACCCCTACAGAACAGCACATTTACTGCAGGGCATCTTTAACAACAATGACAAAACAACAACACAGATGTTTATAGATTTGGAACAACTTTATTTAATATGTTAAAATAAACATTGATGCAACAACAAACTCACCAGACTGTGCCAAAATATGTATTTTTCAAGATGACTGAAATTGCTCCAAATAAGTTACTGTTTGAAGACATATAAAACCAGAATATTTAAATATACTACTTTGTTCTTCCAGTCATTAAGTACTCATGTTACATCCCATGATAGGCAGGCACCTCCTACCGATGTGTATAATTACAAATAGACTGAAGAGAGTACTGGCAGTGAACTGGTCATTGAATATGATAAAATCATTAGCGCATTAAAGGACTTAAAAAGTCTAGAAATCAAACAATCTGTCCTTACTATAGGAATAGATGCGTTAATCAGAGACTTGAGAACACTGAAAGGGGAAAAAAGACTGAAGCTATTAGGCATTTAGCCTATTTAAATAAGGAATTGGAGGAGGTGGATATGCAAATAAATGTCATATTGAATGTGATAAAACCATGGAAAGAATTGTACCAAAATAACAAATGTTTTACTGAAATGAAAGGCGGGGGAGGGGGTGTGGCAGCAGAGAGATTAGCCAAAATCTCTCAATTGTTAAAAGAAAAAACAGTGTGTGAAATAACTGAAAAAGCACAGGAAACAGAGGTTATAGCACAGCAGAAATTTTTTTATGACAACACAAGTGTAAAAGTGGTAGAAGAGAGAGAGAGAGAATCAGTCAAAGCAGACAGATAATTCACAACTACAGATTGATAACCCCTCTTCAAACCAGACAGACACACCCCGTAGTATTTCACCTATTAAACAACGGGGTGATTCTTTCTCCAAGCAATTTCAAGCTTTCATAAAACAGTCTGATAGTAACTCTACAACAAATAGAACCTCTAAGCAAGAATCCTCCTTTACAAAGGCTGATAACTTTCCAAAAAAATCTGATTCCTTTTCAGGAATTTTTTATAGCAAAAAATTTAGTAAAACCAAGTCTTAAGATTCACAGCGTTTATGCAAAGATAGGAATATCAGACACAGAATACGACTTAAGCTTCAAACTAGCATATGGATTAGAGGAATTCTGGAGAAGGTATAATTTAAAAAAAAATAAATAAAACAGCTAAAGAGTGGCAAAACTTTAGAGTAAGCCCCATTACAAAGCCAGAACTAAAGAATATAACAATAACCCCTCCCCTCTTCTTTCTGTACCCTTATCCCATGTTTGGAAAATAATAAACAAAGATTATACAAAAAAAAAAAGAAAATAACAATAATAATGAAAAACGAAACCGTTCATCCTGAGGATATCCTCATATGGTTAAAAAGACAGTGTACAGTACTATCACCCCTAACTAAATTATACGATGAAGAGGATTTTTGGATAGGTGGTTACAAAACTCAGGTTAAACTTAACACAGAAGGATACCATCAAAAACACCTGCCAACTTCTTTCTTCATAGGAAAAGACAGGGGGGGGTTGTTATTATGTAGGGCAACCCAAGCTTCGTTTTAAATGTGGAGCCAGAACCCATTTAGTTGGGAAATGTAATATAAAAAAATTTGCCTTCTGCGGAGAAATAGGTCATATAAGTAAAGAGTGTGAAAAACAAATAAAGTGCAATCTATGTATGAAAATAGGCCATGCATACAGAAACTGTCCAGAAGCTTGGAGAAACATTAAAAAGACAATTCCTAACATAGAAGAACAACTAAGAGAAGAAATACCCAATGAAGTCTTAAACAATTCAACACAAATACAGACAGAAGGTGATAACTCAACTAAAAAGAGTTAAAAAAAAAAAAAATAAATAAAGGAAGAAAGGGAAAAAGAGTGGGAAACAGTGAGAAGAGATGACAAAAAGGGAAAAACTAAAAAGGCAAATACAGTTGAGACAAAAATAACTTTCATTAATGATCAAAATAGATACAACATACTAAGTGAAGGTACTTGGGGAGATATGGTGGAACAAGCAGAAGAATTAGAAAGGATGAAGGAGGAAGAGGAAAGAGAAAAAAGGAAACCCCAAACACCAGTAGAAAAAAGTAAAACAGAACAAGATAATACATCCCTAGATCTTGAATGGGAGTCTACTGAAGAGCTAGAAATGGAAACAGAGTCCAAGTCAAAAGGATAGGAGACGAAAACGGAGTTATCAAGAAAAAAAAAAGGATCTGTCAATTAATTTTTTTTACTGCAAATGCTTGCAGCATTAAAAACGGAAAAACAAGATTTATAGTATATGAATGTCTAAAAGAAACAATAGCAGATATAATATTTCTCCAGGAAACAAGACTCACATCTGTAAATCAGATTGAGATAGCGAAGAGAGAATGGAGAGAAGGTTTATCCTTTTGGTCAATAGCAACTGAAACAGCGGGAGGAGTGGGTATCTTATTTAACCCTTTCGCTGCCAGCCATTTTGTTCTAGATGCGAACATCTACTGCCAAGCAGTTTTTAGACATTTTGTACTCTTTTGCTTTAAGGGCCTTTCCTGGGGGGGTCTTTTAGTTTACCCAAGAAAACAATATATTGTTTTTTTCGGGACAACCTGAGCTTTCAAAATATGCTAGAATTTTGGGGTAATTCCACTCCTGTAAAAAGATATGGGCTTCTAATTGTATAAAAAAAAAAAAAAAACAGTTTTGCATAATACAAATGCATCTATCAGAAATAATTTATTTTATGAACGAGAACACAAGAAATTTAGAAAGTTCAGTGTGCCCCGAACACAACATTACCAAATATATATAGTTTTATGGAGATTTCTCACTTTTATATTTCAAAATCTCTAAGCAGTACACTACCAAATTTCCAAAGCACTGCTCCACAAAGCATACTTCTGATTTCAAGGTCAAACATTCCACGAACAGTAGGTTTTACCCTAGAAAACTACCCAATATTAGAAAGAACAGATCCTGGAGAATCAAAAATTGGTAAATATATCTCTGTATGCCAAACTACCAAGTTGCAATTATATCCTAAAGTTATCATTTTTTATAGAAATTGGTGAATTTTTTGAAAAATTACCTCAGAGCTTCCAATCTACAGCATCGTATCTCTCACACACCATTAGGTACCAATGTATAACACCCTAAATATTATTGCCAGGAGTCCACTGAACATTTTTATGCTCAATATTTATTGGTGTACCTAAGTATGTGGCATATAGAGGCACCAAAATGTAGACACCCCGTGTGAGCTATCTGTTATGTATTTCCAGGTACTGGAAAATCAACCCGCCTTGGTTTGCTACTGAAAAGTTTCAGTCACTCACGCCAAGCTGATGATTTCAAAAGCAGCAGCAGCAGCGAGGGGGGGGAGCCAGCCAGCAGCGACACTCACAGTCAGTGCTGAGATGTTCTTAATCCCAGAGCACACACCAGCCAGCCTGCCGGAGAGAGCAGAATTTCTTTGAAAGCCAAAGAAAGTGCTTCTCTAAGTCCTTTTGACACGCCAGAGACCAAGGACTGCGTTACATCAATCAACATCCAGAGAGCAGGGAGACCATAAAAGTCCTGAGCGAGGCAGATCGGAGACTGAAGAATGCAGCGACTTGAGCCGGAACTAAAATGCAAGCCGGAATTACCCACCGGAAGGAGACAACTGCTCCTCCCCTCTCTGCCGGAAGTGCGAAACCCGAAAGTCAGCAAGAAGACAGTGCCGGAATGCAAACCGCGGTACATCTCTCTTTGCTATCCGGGACCGCGGGACATCTCTCCTTGCTATCCGGGACTGCGGAACAGGGGTATAAATGCAGGACTGTCCCGCGTAATGTCCTATCATATGCAAATTAAAATTATTCTTTACACTTATAATTAGGTTTGTGTATGAACCATTGGTCTATTCATAATGCCATATCTGGGGTCAGAGGATGCTGTCAAGGAACTTAAAAGAGCACTGTCAAATCCTCATATCCAGGCAGATAGATTGCGATATAGAAATGTTATTCTCAAGGTTATCAGGTAAGAAATTACGCTCTGCCTTGTTTGCAGAAGTTACTATTTTAAAATGTTTTTCTGTTTGGAGTAATCTTTATTTTAATTGTTCAGCATTACAGTACTAACATTCACACAGTTATATTACATGTCTTTATTATTAAGGCATATGACTCAAGGAGTGGATGTGTCCAGTGTGTTTATGGAGATGGTTAAGGCAAGTGCAACTGTAGATGTTGTGCAGAAGAAGCTGGTCTACCTATACATGTGCACATATGCCTGTCAAAAACCTGATCTGGCACTATTAGCCATCAACACTCTATGCAAAGATTGCTCAGATCCAAACCCCATGTTAAGAGGATTGGCATTGCGAAGCATGTGCAACTTCAGGTCAGTATAACCTGCAGGGAGTATTTACAGTGTACCATTGCACTAAAGTCTGCAAATAAAATAAAAGAGGTTTGGGGAGTAGTGTAAACCAAGGGAAATAAGCAACAAGTATAGAAAGACGCATCAGCTGGAAGATAGGCCCGGCGATGGAGTGTAGATCTTTAGAATAAAAACACTGTTATTTCAGATCTCTTAAAAACATAGTAGTGAAGGACAAATCCATATATATTAAGGGAGGATTGATGGGGCAGGGGAGTGCATGGCTCAACACGTTTCGTGATTACAACGGTCACCAGTGATCTATATGAATTTGTCCTTCACTACTATGTTTTTAAGAGATCTGAAATAAGTGTTTTTATCCATTGACCCTGCCTATCTTCCAGCTGGTACACCTTTCTTTCCTTGTTGCTTGCTGTACCACATGACCGGAGTGGTGTGCTGGATGGAGGGTTGGCGTTCTCACCCTGCCTCGTGGTCAAGTGAGATTTCACTTGTGCACCTAGACCAAGGGAACTACATGCCAGAGTACTTTGTTTAGCTTATCTGACTCCAAGCACTTGTTAACCTTGATGAAGTGTAATGTATTATTATTATTGACAGGTATTTCTATAGTACCAACTTATTTCGTAGCGCTGTAATGTAGTGCTATGACAAGACTGTCACTGGAAGGCTTGTCTTTGGGAGATCTCACAGTTTTCCAGTATAGGCTTTAGAAATTTCTCTTTAGAAGAAATAACTTTATAAAAGTCCTATGCAGCTAGTTTATTGCTGCTATGTAAATTACCCCGTGAGCCATAGCCCTCAAGATGGAAGGATAATTAGAGTATCTTGTTAGCCAAGCCTTAACTCTGTTTTGTATTGTTTCTCAGAATGCCAGGTATAAATGAGTATATACAGCAGCCTATATACAGTGGCCTTCGGGATAAAGCTTCATATGTGAGAAGAGTTGCAGTGTTGGGATGTGCAAAAATGCATTCACAACAAGGTGATATGGAAGTAGGTGAGTTCTGAAAAACATTGAACAAAATTATGACTATTGTTGAAAATTGTTTTTAATCATTATAGATTAGAAAAGCGTTTAATTTGATACCAGATGCCAGAACATTTACTGCACTAAGCATGTATTTCCTTCCTGATCCTAGTCCACATTACTTTTATAAAGAGTATATGCACAAGCTTTATAGGTGCAACAGTTCTGGAAAAACAAATTGTGAAGCCTTTGCTATTTCCTTGTTTTCTTCTTTAATTTACATTTATGAACAAACAACATTTATTTTTTTATTATTAGATTAATTATTGCACATATATGTTTTTTATTATTACATTTGTGCCAACATTTTCCCCAGCACATTATATATTGTCACAAATTTTATATATGCTCAACTTAAAACAATATATGTGTTGATGGTTCATATAACTGTAATAGTAATGTAATAGTAACATTTTCCTTTATTTAAAGTACAACAGTATGCTCCTGTGTTCCACAGCAAAGAATCATTATTTACAAATATGCATGCCCAACTGGACATTAGCTATAGTCCATAATGCAATGTTATACACTGTGCAACTCTCTGCCTCTGTTAAATTATAAAAGTTATACAAACAGCAGCTGCAGATTTGATTTCCTGCATATTGATATATGATCAGGTGCAGGGAGTTGCAAGGGAATAAATGCAGCTGTTCTGGGACCATTTATGACCAGGTGCTGGGAGTTGCAAAGAAGAAAATGCAGCTGTTGTGGAACAGTTTATGGTCAGGAACAAGGAGTTGCAAGGGAAAATGCAGCTGTTATGGAAAAAATTATGTTTAGGTGCAGGGAGTTGCAAGGGAATAAATGCAGCTGTTCTTAAAGACATACTGACACCAGAAATTAAACTCTTTTTTTACATCTATCATAATATTGCCTTTGAAAGCTACATATAACTTTGCCATAAAGTATTTGCACAATGCTTTTACATTACCTGTCTGATGCACCCTGTTCCTGTATGATGGGGCTGCCATATTTGTACAGCAGGAGGCCGTTAATATTAAAAACTGTAACTAACAGGCTTAGAGGGGACAGTCAGGTTGGCAAAACAGTCAGGTTTAGAAACTTCAACAAACCGTTACTTACAAAAATTAATCTCTCGGCAAAAAACGATCAACATGACCTATAGGTAACTTTAAATGTACATTTATATTAAAAAGTAGTTTTTTTAGTGTCCGTATTACTTTCAACATTTTATGATCAGGTGCAGGTTGCATGGGGATACATGCAGCTGTTGTGAAAATTTATGATCAGATGCAAGAAAATAAATGCAGCTGATGTTCTGGAATTGTATAACATATAACAACAGATGTGGGGACTTACAAAGGAAAACCCAAAAGACGTTGATTTATTTACACTACCTCCTGATATACATTACCCCCAGATTTGATTTATTTATTTAGCAGTTTGAGAGAGGGAGAGAAACGAATACTGCAGGAAGGGGGGTTAAATTAACAGTGCAGGGAGGAGGTTAAAGGAACAGGGCATAGAGCAAGAGAAACGGACAGGTCAGATTGGGGTTTGAATGAACAGGGCAGAGATGGAGAGAAATGAACACTGTAGGAAGGGGGTTAAATGAACAGGACAGAGAGGGAGAGAAATGAATAGTGCAGGGTGGGGGAAAAGGAACAGGAACTAGAGAGACAGAAAGAGGCAGTTCAGGGAAAGGAGAGGGTGATCTAATATCTTCCTGCTTCAGTAGCTGCCGCTCTGTAACTTAAGGTCCCCATAGATGCAAAGATCTTTCTCTGCCGAATGATTCATCTTGGGGAAGTCCGACCAATCTGTCAAATTATCGTGCCAACGATCGTACCTCTTACGATTTTCCGTCCGACATCGGTCTGAAAATTGTTATAAAGTCTTTATCAGTCCCCATGCAATCTACCTATGTTTGCAGGGCCAAGCAGGCAGTGACATTTCAGTTTTGCTGGCAATATCACCTGAAATGGTCTTTTTAGTTGATAGACTAAACGATCATTTTGAGACAATCGTGGTCTCACGATAACCATTGGCTCTTTCAAAAATCTTTAGGTCTATGGGCAGTTTTAGGCAGAAGGTGCCAGTGGCTCCAGAGCCTGATACTGCAAACTCCTGGACAGTAAGCTTACAATGGGGGAGCACTGAGCACAATTTTCAAGCTAATGCAGACTTTTTTTGACCCAAAAGGTATTAAAATAAAAACTATTTCTTTTATTTTACATGGTGTGATGCATTGTGAAAATGTATGCTATATGTCCCCTTTAATGTACATTAATATTTTGAAGAGTAGATTTTAGTGTGTATCACTTAAGTCTCTCTCTCTTTTTCTCTTTGTTCAGATGGGACTGTAGTGAATGAACTGTACAATCTACTGAGAGACCCAGATCCTATTGTGTTGGTGAACTGTTTACGTGCATTAGAGGAAATCTTAAAGGGAGAAGGTGGTGTTGTAATCAACAAACCGATTGCTCATCATTTATTGAACAGGTCACGCTTTATGCTCTTTTGACTATTCATAGGATCAGTCGCCATTAGAATGTATGTTAAAGGAACAGTAACATCAAAAAATTTTACAAAAAAATTAGTTAGAGTAGAACGGAAAAAAAACACCAACACAAATTAAAATTTAAAATAACAAAGCCTTTATTGAGAAATAACTTACAGAAACTCCACTTCCTGTCCTCTACAGAAAAGGCAACAGGGCGACCATCCATGCTGCGGTGCTTGATTTCTTCTCCCTGGCTATTCACGGGTAGTGTGCCCTCTCTCTGCCTCTGACATGCTGTTTACGTTTATATACACATTCTCCAATGTAGCCTCACCAGCAGCCCTTTTTCTGTATGTGCAAGTCCGTGTCCCCACCGCCTTCATCACCTGTCGGCTCTGAGTCCCTCATTGAATGTCCTCTATGTTTGGTCTGCCAGCCTCCCGAAGAACTTCCAGAGCTGCTGAGCTGCAGACATCGCTCATGCCTGCGCTGCCTCCGCCAGTACCTCCGCATTGAGATCAGCGAGAGCCGTGTTAATTTGCGCCAAAGAGGCTTGCACATAAAGAAAAAGGGCTGCTGGTGAGGCTACATTGGAGAATGTGTATACAAACTTAAACAGCATGTCAGAGGCAGAGAGAGGACACACTATCCGTGAATAGCCAGGGAGAAGAAATCAAGCACCGCAGCATGGATGGTCGCCCTGTCGCCTTTTCTGTAGAGGACAGAAAGTGGAGTTTCTGTAAGTTATTTCTCAATAAAGGCTTTGTTATTTTAAATTTTAATTTGTGTTGGTGGTTTTTTTTTTCGTTCTACTCTAACGAATTTTTTTTGTAAAAATTTTTTATGTTACTGTTCCTTTAAGCCAACAAAATAAACTGTCTTTTAACCTGCACTTTTTTTCTTGCATTCTATAACAGATTGTCAGCATTAGGTCTTGACTACTTGATACAAACCAAACCTTAAAGATTTTCTTATTGGAGCACAATGATTTAACTTGGAAAAATGCATGATTGCTCCAATAGCTTACTAGTTAAAATCTATCATGCCTATAGCCATAGCATAGAGCACCTATATTGTTACTGTAACCTCTTTCATTAAACAAGCAGGAATAATTAAAAAAATATATTAGAAAACATTTCTTATATTGATCACAGGACATTCTTTGTTTCCTTCTTTGCATTTATGCAAAAGAAAGGGTGCTGCCCTATTTGTTTCCATGGTTCAACCATGGAGTGACCTTTAGTTGTTGTTGAAGTCCTACCACTTGAGTTGCAAATTCATAGAAGATGTAATGAGCAACAAGCCTGACATTATGGAAAGCATTTTTGGACATCATCAGGAAATATCACCCTCTGGTATGTGCTTTCCTAAGGCAACAGAATGCAGCCCTGTCTGTTATTTTACTCACACATCCGCTTTGTCTAAGTAATTGTGTGTGTGTGCATATGTATGTCTGAAAGTAGTTTTTTTAACAGATTATTTTCTGTTTTGTGTTTATAGAATGGCTGAACTGGATCAGTGGGGACAAAGTGAAGTTTTAGGTTTCCTCATTCGATACATCCCTAGAACTGAAGAAGAACTTTTTGACATCTTAAACTTACTAGATAACTTTCTAAAGAGTAACCATACCAGTGTAGTTATGGGAGCCACTAAGCTCTTTCTGGTTCTTGCAGTGGAATTTCCTAATGTGCAAAGAGATGTTCTAGGCCGGTTAAAAGGTCCACTCCTTGCTGCTGCGGCTTCAGAAAGCAAAGAAATGTGTTTTTCTGCCCTTTGCCATGTTCGAGAGATTCTGCGTAGCATGCCTGGCCATTTTAGTAGCCACTATAAAAAATTTTTCTGTTCATACAATGATCCACATTATATCAAAAGCCAGAAGATGGACATTCTTTGCGAGCTAGTGAATGATGAAAATGTGAACAATATTCTGGAGGAGCTAAGAATTTGCTGCACTGATGTATCAGTACAACTTGCACAAACTGCTATTTTTGCGATAGGTACGACTAAAGTAGGTGGAATGCAGTACATACACTTAATCTGTGCAGTGTAGGACACAGCCATTAAAAAACTGATATTTTGGTACTAGTGTACCTGTGAGGATGTAAAAAATCTGGCAATACTTCAATAAAGGGCTGGATCTCAAGTCAACTAGAATGGATGGTGCTTATACGGTCACTGGTTCTTTTATGGAGAAGCAATTATTTGTTAGTCTGTTCTTCTCTCTCTGCCTGCAGGTATTTAGTAAATATATCATTGTATTTCATTCTTCCTTCCTTTTATAAGACATTGTAACAAGAACAGGTATAACATATATGTGTATTTATCACATATATATATATATATATATAATATATGTATGTACATGTATGTATAGATCAGGACCAGCACACCCTAAAAAAACATTTCTTTATGAAGCAATTACAAATGTGGGCTTCATATTTTAATTGTTTCTGTTTTTGCACACACAAAAAATAAAACAGCAGTACTGTTTATATTTTATATTATGCCATTTTAATAGTATTGATGAAAATGCCTGGGTTTGTGTTTTATGTACAACTTCAGATTGAAAAGCACAGATCTGTTTCCCAATAATATATCTACAAATACTCTGCATAGGGGGTATAGGATAAACTATTACCATAATAGCCCCACAACTCTGCACCAGTAGGCACCAGGCAATGGTATAGAGGACATAAAAACAGTTAAAAATATAAAGACACTCTCCTCTCTTTCCATAACTACAATTCAAAATTATTTACTCAATAGTACTGAGCGACACAGTCAAAAGCTTCCATGCTAAGTGCATCAAAAAATCACACACACACATATATATATATATATATATATATATATATATATATATAT
>CM044433.1:67525682-67537685 GCA_024363595.1 Xenopus borealis
CAGGTCATGGAACTCCGAGGTAACTTCTAATATCCTCATATTTTGCAACTGGAGGTACTTATTATAATACACAAGTTTCAGGGGGTCATGTGACAGAAATGACATCAGAAGTCACCGTTTATAACTGATGACATCAGAGCTCACCGTTTATAAGGATATAATTTACAAGATATTTACGGCTTTTGTGTATTATATACTTTATATACTAATATAGTTCAAAATTCTTATATTCTAATTTATTGCTTTATTATGTGGATCAGGCCCCATTTACTGTATGTGAATTGCTTGCCACTGGATCTAATACAATCCTTTGTGTACAGAAGACTATTTAGGACATCCTGGTTGCTTAAATTCTAACTTCCTCGTGTATTCATCTTACAGGCGAAGTTGTTTTTTTGTAGGAAATGTTCACAGTAGGGTTTACTTGGCTGATCGTGATTACCATATTGGAAGCCTTAATTGGAAACCATACTATAGGGAAAGAAAAACACCTTTTAGTCATACTTGTCATCTGTATTCATGTTATGGTGTTTATTAAAGTGCATGTAAAGCCTACATTTTCCTACACCTGGCGGCCATTTTCCCTCTGATACATTATCATCTGAAATAAGACATGTATGCTGTAAAGTCCATGTAATGCAGAATGCAGGTTTACACAGGCACAACATACTTTGATAAAAAAAAGTTCTGCTGGGTTTGAGCACTGTAATTATTACGCTGAGCTCAGGAGAGGTGGTTAGGAGAAAAAAATAGCATCAGACAGATTCTATGGGAACCAGTGATGCTCTCTCTTCATTGGCTTTTAGTCTGGAGGGTGTGTTATGTAATCCGAGCTGAAAGGAACTGAGCATGCTCACTGAGCCAAGAGCTAAAGGAAATTCCTGAGGGAGGGGGCAGACTGGTTTAGTGTAGTAGAAGGATTTGTAGCTGATTAAGGGGATACTGCAGCCTTACTGTTAACCTTTTAACAACCAGAGTGGCAGTTATCTAGAGATTTCAGAGACGCTGTTCATTGATTACATTTTTGTGAAAAGGGTTGACATGTCCTTTAATGTAACACTGAAGTATTTGGCTCAATATCACAACATCATGTTTTGAGCCATAAGAATACAATTTTATTTCTGGTAATGTTTGTCTTTTGGTTGTGTGTTTTATTTCTAGGGGAAACTTGCCCTGATTTGGCTTCTGGGGATGCATGGAGAGCTAATATCAAATGCTCCTTATATCCTGGAGGGCTTTGTAGATAACGTTAAGACAGAGACCTCTCCTTTAGTAAAAATAGAGCTGCTGACTGCCCTGGTTCGTCTGTTTCTCTCTCGCCCAGCTGAATGTCAGGACATGCTAGGGCGTCTAATGTATTACTGTATAGGTGAGTATGAAAAACGACTAACTTTAGTTTTACTGCTTTTCTTGATTCAAGAATCTGAAATAGGACCTATAAGGAAAATTCATAACCAGTTCAGGGGAAATGTGTGTGTTTTTTCATGGATTTATTAAACTGTCCATACTGTCCAACTGCTGCAAGTGAGAGGTAGATATTAATAAACATTGCAAAAAGCTCCCAGCCATTATCGGATCATTTTAATTTATAGTATCATAGAATATATGGACTAAAATGGACTAAAACACATTGCAGAGCTTACATTTACTTTCTCTAATTCTTATTTTATTATTTGATAGGGATTTTTTAGATCACAGCTAAAACAATTCACTGAAATCAATTAAATTGTTCACAATGTGGAACAAAGAAAAAACACGCGTATTTATTCGCTTTCCAATATCTGTGTGTGTGTGTAAAAAGATTTAATGCAGGTGTACATGTACAAGAAAGTAGCAACCAAGTATATGTAGCACTTCCACCATTCTGGGAGCAATCAATTAGCAGTTTAAGTAGGAGTAGAATACACATAGAAAAACTGTGAATAAGCCAATAAGCAGAAATTCCTGCAAAGTGTGTTTATTCCAACGACATGTTTCGGGCGCAAATGCCCTTTATCAACTTGATAAAGGGCCTTTGCGCCCAAAACATGTCGTGTTTGTGTACCCTTTAAACTTTTGTATAATTTTATTTGAATGTGACCTAAGACATCATCTAATTTTAAAACAAGTCCTAAAAAATAGATGAAGAAAACTTAGTTAAACAAACAAAACCTTATTATATTTGGTTGTGTATTTCTTGAAAAACAAATGATCCAAAATCATGCTCTCTGACCCCCTTGTGCAGCAATAGCCAAAGTCTGGTATTTTCAGTCAATGGTATGAAAAATAGGTGTGAGTGAGAGACCCTGTCTTATTTAAAGAATGGATCTAGCAAAGCTTGATAACACAGGTGTCTGAATACCTCAGAAAAAGAGTTTTTGATGCCCATAAAGCTGGAAAAGGTTACAAGACTAACTCTGAAATGTTTGGACTCCACCAATCTACAGTCAAAAAAATTGTGTACAAATAGAAGAAATTCAAGGCCGCTGTGTCCATCAAAGGTAACTCCAACTGCAAGGTGTCGAATAGTTTTGAGAGGTTACAAAGGAACCCAGGGTAACTTCTGAGCAACTGAAGGCCTGTCTCACATTTGCCTATTTTGATGTTTATGAGTCCAACTTTAGGGGAACACTGAACAGCAATGGTGTGTCTGGCAGGGTAGCAAGAAGAAAGCTGACTGTCTGCAGTTTGCTAAAGGTTATGTGGTCAAACCAGAAGGATACTGGAAGAATGTTTGGTGGAATGGATGAACCCAAAGTAGAACTATTTGGATTAAATGATGAACATTACATTTGGAGAGAAAAAAACACTGCTTTCTAGCATAAGAACCTTATTCCATCTGTGAAACATGGTGGTGGGTGTTCGCCACGTTTTGCATCTGGGCCGGCTTGCCATCATTGATGAAACAATGAATTTTCAACTATACCAAAGGATTGTAAAGGAAAATATCAAGACATATGTCCGTGAAGTGAAACTCAAGACACAGTGGTTTATGCATAATGATCCTAAACAAACACGTCTTTCTTCCAAAGAATGGTTAATGAAGCATAAAGTGAATGTTCTGGAATGGTCAAGTCAAAGTCTTGACGTTAATAAAATTGAAATGTT
This sequence comes from Xenopus borealis, assembly GCA_024363595.1. Taxonomy (NCBI): domain Eukaryota; kingdom Metazoa; phylum Chordata; class Amphibia; order Anura; family Pipidae; genus Xenopus; species Xenopus borealis. The sequence goes on from CM044433.1 coordinate 67,528,770, forward strand.
GTGGAAAGACCTAAAGTGAGTGGCTCGTGAGGAAACCAACCAACATTCAAGAACTGAAGCTGTTTTGCGTAGAGGAAAGGGATAGAATTTGAAGAATTACTGATCAACAGTTACTGCAAACATTTAGATGCAGTTATTCCTGCACAAGGGGGTCTGAGATCTCAATTCACCTTTTCCGACAAGCAGATATGTTATTGATTTTTTTTTTAATAAATACACAACCAAATATTATAATTTTTGTTTCAGTTGCTTAACTAGTTTTTCTCAATCTACTTTTATGAAAATCAGATTATGATTATTTAGGTCATATTCATATAAAAATATAGACATTGCTTTACTTTATTCATAAATGGTGAAGAGCCACACAGTCTCTAGAATTTGTGTGGGTGAGCATTTAGGGAATAGTGATCATAACATGGTCTCCTTTGAGATTCTGTTGCAGAGGCAATTCTATAAGGGAGTAACTAAAACATTGAATTTCAGGCGTGCAAACTTTTGACAGTATACGGGCATCTCTGCAACATATTAAGTGGTAAATGCTTTTCACAAGGTTAAACACTGAATAAAAATGGGAAGTCTTTAAAATGCTGCTTAATAAATATTGCTTGTAAGCAAGGAACGTCGTTGCAAAACAAAGTCTTTTTGGTTCAACAGAAGTGTTGGTGTTGAGGTGGGTAAGAAAAGACGTGCTTTTAAGGCTTTCAAGTTAGCTGGGACAACCAAATCATTTATAAGTTACAAGAAGGCCAATAAATAACGCAAAAAAGCTATTAGGCAAGCTAAAATCAATATGGAAAAGGATAATGCAGTAAGCAGTAAAAGTAATCCAAAATATTTTTAAAAATATGTTAATAGTAAAAAAAAATAAAGCATGGAAGGGGTAGGACCTTTATTATCAGAGGGGGGTCAGCTGGTTGATGAGAACCAGCAAAAAGCTCGGATTCTGAACGTATACTTTTTGCCTGTCTACACAAATGAGAAACCACCTAATGAAGGTTTCCTTATTAATAGTCCCAATTCTAATAATACATCTAATGATGTATGGTTCACACATGATGAAATTCAAAAGAGACTAGAACATATTAAGATAAACAAAGGTCCAAGGCCAGATAGGATTCATCCCAGGGTACTTAGCGAGCTTAGCTCTGTGAATGCCAAACCTCTCTACTTAATTTTTCAGGATTCATTGAGGTCTGGCATGGTGCAGAGAGACTGGCAAATTGCTAATGTGGTGCTGCTATTCAAAAAGGGATCCAGTTCTCAGCCTCAAAAGCTTTTCGAAGGATTAATAAAGGATAGGATACTGGATATCATAGCAAATAACAATATTATGAGTTTGTGCCAGCATGGTTTTATGCTTAATAGATCTTGCCAGACAAACTTAATTTCTTTTTATGAGAAGTTAAGCAGGGACCTCGATTCTGGGATGGCAGTGGACGTGATTTACTAAGACTTTGCTAAAGCATTCGATACAGTGCCACACAGCAGGTTAATGGTTAAATTAAAGAATGTTGGCCTGGAACATAGTATTTATAACTGGATAGAGAACTGGCTAAAAGATAGACCACAAAGAGTGGTGGTAAATGGAATATTTTCTAATTAGACCAGTGTTGTTAGTTGGGTACTGCAGGGCTCTGTACTGGGTCCCTTGCTTTTCAATTTGTTGATTAATGACCTGAATGTGGGCATTGAAAGTACGGTTTCTATTTTTGCAGATGACACTAAATTTTGCAGAACTATAGGCTCCATGTAGGATGCTGGATGCTGCAGAGTGATTTGTCTAAGTTGGGAAACTGGGAATCAAACTGGAAAATGAGGTCCAATGTTGATAAATGCAAGGTTATGCACTTTGGCAAAAATAATATAAATGCAAGTTATACACTAAATGGCAGTGTGTTGGGAGCTTCCTTAAATGAGAAGGATCTTGTGTTTTTTATAGATAACAAGTTGTCTAATTCTGGGCAGTGTCATTCTGTAGCTACCAGAGGCCACCCCTTTAGACTAGAAGAAAAGGACTTTCATTTGAAGCAGCGTAGGTGGTTCTTCACAGTGAGGTTGTGGAATGCACTGCCAGGTGATCTTGTGATGGCTGATTCTGTTCATGCTTTTAAAAGGGGCTTGGATGATTTTTTGGACACACATAATATCAAAGGCTATTTTGACACTAAACTCTACAGTTGGTATAGCTATGGACATAAACTGGATTCTGTCTTTTTTTCAGAAGAGGAAATTGACATGGCTGTACGGGATCAAGGGCTTTTCTACTACCGGCTTTTATCAACTGGTGTAAATGAGGCTAAGCAAGTGATGAACAGTCCGAAATCTGATCCAACATTAAGCGTCTTGGTAGACCAAACAGACAAGCCAATTAATACCTGGGTTTCAGATTTTAACACTTTGATGCCTCTGCGTGATAGAAAGCATGGCGTATCCGGGTCAGAAGTGGCTGTTGTTCCCTTTGCTAATGATCACCTTGTGTCTGGTAGGTTGCACTGATCGTTATGAAGTTTTATAGTTAGATCACCATAGGGATCTGGGAAGCTTCTCTTGTGTTTAAAAAGTTCTGCTATGATAAGACTCCTGGGGCTGGTCTGGGAAAAGATACACATACTAAAGACCAAATGTATATTTGTAATTTTTTATATTCCTGGCACGTTACTGCTGTGCTGCTGAACAAAGTTTTGATGGGGTTTTTTTTATAAGCCTATGTTAATATCACTTTTCACCTTGCTGATGCCATTATAAACAACTGGTTGAAGCTGTCCTTATGAAATAGAAGAGAATACAAAAAAATTGCGTTTTGGCCATAGCAAAAGAATCAGAGGTTTATGAGGAAAACGCAGAATGCTAATAAGGCATGGGCAGAGATGAGCATGCAGATGAAGGAGGGATTGGCACAGGATAAGAAGTGGGGAAAGAATGACAGAAGGTTGAATTAAGACAGTGGCAGAGAATAAAAAAAATGGAAATGGAAGAGAATGTACATGAAAAATATGCTGGGCCAGGAATTCAGATACAGTGACAGGAAGGGACAAATCACTAGAGTTTAACATGCTGAGTGTAGAAAAGATCAGGTTGTGGGATAGAGGGCAAAAAAGGATAGAATGCAATGTATGGATTAGAAATCTGCACTAATTTTACACAGGGTAAAAAATCCCAAATGATAATAAGGCAAGCTGATAAAGCAAGAGCTCTCTAATAATTACTATTTTTTGTTATAGAAGAAATTAATTCCAAAGTTCATTCTGGAAATTCACAGCAGCCTGCTGACCTCACTTTAGAGAGCAACGTCACAATCACACCAGAGGTATACGAGATGTCATGGTTATCTATAAATACAGCTTGTGAATGTTCCTTCAACTGGAAAACTGGTATGCAACCAGACATACTTCAGACATCATTACATTTGATGAATATATTTACCATTGCTAAAAGCAAGACTGGTGCAAATCCATGGAAAGCCTATCTTTATGCAAAGGATAATTCTGGGAATTTATTTCTAATAGAGCTTCGGCTCTTTGTAGATGCACCTTCGCTGGAGGCATCAGTAAAGCAGAACTCAAAAAATGACCATGTTCTTCAACATTTTATGACCATTTTAAGAACTGCAGTTTCAGCAATACTGGATCTGTCCTGAGTATAGCTGCTATTCTTATTATTAGAAGGTGAAATGGAATTAAAATCAGCAGTATAAAGATATTCAACTTGACATAATGGGGCACAAAGTTTCATGTCAACTCTGTCTTTGCTATTTTAAGTGGAAGAAGAGTGGACAGAATTGTTTTTGATATGTTATATCTCAACTTAAATTATGCCTCACTTCTGTCATTTTTAAACAAACTTTTGATTGTTGTATCCTACTGTGATATTTTAAAATAAAAAAAAAAGTAAGGCGACCACCCCTATAATGTCTGATTAATAAAGATATATTGAATATGTTTCCCTACGGATGGGCCTTTAGGGAGTGTTTGAAAGGTTGGAAGGAAGGGGAGAGTCTTATAGTTCAAGACAGAGAAGCTCAAGAGAAGTCATGGGAATGGGATTAAGTGATGAGAAGAGATGCAAAGGTCAGAAGCAGCGTGTTTAATCAATAAAACATTTGTACATAAGTCAAGTTAATATTTATTAATACCTTATTATCTATCAGTATTGGCAATACACCCCAGGGTTCTAAGTGAGCTTAGTTCAGATTTAGACCAGCCTCTATTTCTCATTTTCTCAGATTTGCTTTCATCTGGTATGGTACCTATGGATTGGAGAAAAGCTGATCATTCCAATATTTAAAAAGGGCAAAACAGGATTTGATACTAGGGTCGCCTATTTCTATCAAAACCAATCCACAAGGTCAGAGGACAGGTGTGTAGCCCCTAAGTGACTAATAAAAAAAGAGAGAAGTAGAATACCCCGCCTGACCTTAACTATCAAAATACTGTTTAGTTGTCCTATAATTAGTTGAATCAAAATAATCCAATAATCACCAATGCCATCCCTATTGGAACATATAGAGGAAGATTTACTATTGGTCGAATTTAATGTGAATAGTGAGGGAAGCAAAATCCATCGAATTCGAAGGATTTTACCGCTATTCGAAAGATTCAAGCGGTTTTAACCCTTTTTTTCCTATTCAATCACAAACAACTTTAATGCATCTATGGGAGCTTCCCATAGGGTTTTAAAGCAATTCGGTAGGTTCAATGTGGCGAACTGGCCTATCGAATTTTTTTTTTTTAAAGGGGAAGTACTTCGACCATCGAATATTCGAATCCAATTAAATTCAAATATTCGAATCGATCGAATGTTTAAAATTCAATGGTCAAAGTTGCCTCATTTGCATATTCGAAATTCGAATCATTTGAAAATTCGATCGAATTTCAAATCCTTCATGTGAATTTAGTAAATCTGCCCCATAAAGTGCAAGTGCTTGTGATGAGTGAACCTTCGATTCAATGAATTAAATTTATCTAATAAAGGAATTCCGTAAACTGAATCAGTAAATCAAATTATCAGAATTGATCAATTAAAATGCAATTAATATATACACCCTAAATTGATTACTTCAATAACGTGCCGTGCATGAATAAATACTATTGTTTGAAAAATCATCCAATAAATGAATTAGAGTGCATTTACATTTCATTGATTGAATAAGGAACAAATTAATTAGGATATAATATGACTGTATAGATTCATAAATGCTAAAAGAAAGAATTGATCAAAAAAACACTTGCTCAGGTTCAAAATGCAAACACCACAAAGAGGAAGGCAGGCAGGGTAACCGTGGATGTGGTCTCAAATTTACCTTGCCCTAGTTTTGGAAGAGCTATCTTACCACAAACCAAACGGCACCTTGGAAAATAAATAGAGTTGTATAGAAAGAGAAAAGTACCGAGCACCTAATTGCCACCTAGACACGAACCGTCACTAAATTAAGAATCAAACTGGTAGCAATAAAAGACTAATATGCCAAATTGTTAAAATCAAACAGCACCCAAATTTTTTTTGATGAAGAGGCAGTAAGCTATTGGAGCAACTCCACCACCCCCAATTTCCAATTTCAAAATCTTTTTTGCATTTTCTAGTGAATGCCATTATGAGCAGCAATCAGGATAGCTTTGTGAAGGATAGGTCATGTCAGACAAATGTGTTGCTTTTTATGATGAGGTACGTAAGATGCTGGACAGTGGGGGGGGGGCAATCTGGGCAGCTAAGTTTCAAACGAGTTTCAATGTTGACAAATGTAAAGTCATACACCTGGGATGTAAAAATATCCAAGCCACTTATACCCTTAATGGGACTGCACTAGGCAAATCCATTATGGAAAAAGACATTGCAGTCCTTGTAGATGATAAACTTGGCTGTAGCAAGCAATGCCAGTCAGCAGGATCAAGGGCAAATAAGGTCTTGAGCTGTATTAAAAGGGGCATTGATTCACGCAGAAAGGGGTCATTCTTCCACTTTATAGAACACTTGTAAGGCCCCATCTAGAATATGCCGTACAGTTTTGGTTTCCAAACAGGACATTGTATTGTATTGTATTGTATTGTATTAGAGAGGGTACAGAGAAGGGCAACTAAGCTGGTAAAAGGTATGGAAAATCTTGGCTATGAGAAAAGACTGGCCAAATTTGAGATGTTCACGCTGGAGAAGAGGCGCTTAAGGGGTGATATGATAACTATGTATAACTATAAGGGGATCATATAATAATCTCTCTAATGCTTTATATACCAGTAAGTCTTTCCAGCTGACACAAGGTTACCCATTCCAGTTAGAGGTTCTGCCTATATATTCGGAAGGGTTTTTTTTAAAGTGAGAGCTGTGAAGATGTGGAATTCTCTCCCTGATTCAGTTGTACAGGCTGATACATTAGATAGCTTTAAGAAGGTATTGGATGGCTTTTTAGCAAGTGATGGAACACAGGGTCATGGAAGATAGCTCATAGTACAAGTTGATCCTGGGACTAGTCCAATTGCCATTTTGGAGTTAGGATGGATTTTTCCCCCTAAGGCAAATTGTAGAGGCTTCAGGTGTTTTTTTTTTTTTTTTTTTTTTTTTTTTGCCTTCCTCTGAATCAACTAGCAGTTAGGCAGGTTAAAAGATCGAACTTGATGGACATCTGTCTTTTTTCAACCTAACTTACTATGTTACCATGTATTTCATTTTTCATGATAGCTTCCCTTAGTGCTCAGCACTGCTTCTGAGGTGCCATTATCACCCATGAGAATCCTTACTCCCCAATGCAAATTACATGTTGGTAGGAAGTATTTAGACAATTTAAATTCAGCCCAGTCGGGTTGCTTCCCCTAACCTTAGGCAACAAACCAAGTGGAGGAACAACAGCAGCTACGGCCATCTTGTTCTTGCTTTTGACATCACTTCCGGGACCCCCAGTGCTGCCCTTACCTAATCATGCATTGAATGGTACGGCCTTTCTACACTAACAGGACACAACACAAATCGACACACAGATATATTCATTTTTATTTTTTGTATTTTTATAATTTTTTTTCCCAGTGTGATTAGAACATTATCACATTACATAATTGATGTTATTTTTGTGATTTTATTGTCTCTTTATAATTAGCATAACACTTTCAGTTCACATTTCTGTTTATTCACAGATTATTCCTGAGATTTTATTACTTTTCAAGAAATAAACAATAAAAAAAAAAGATTTTTTGTGATTAACATAATAGGCTAAAAAAGGTTGCTCGGTAAAGCCCTATTCATTCAACACATGTTGAACATGCAGTTTTACTTTGCCTTTATGCTTGTTTGCTAGAAAACCAAGGCATGATAAGTAAGATAATGGCTAAACTGACATGCATCATTTCTTTCAGGCTTAGTACTAATTTTATTACTTATTTTTATTGTTTCCTTCCCACATCCTGTATTATGGGGCATTTCTACAATTTATTTTATAACGATTTACAATATGGATCTTATATCTTACAGTGAATCAAGCTTTGAGTTTGAGACAGGTAACCCCAGCAGATTTTTAGGACTCCAATGTCCCTGATATACAGTTTTACTGGGCAAACATTCTATAGTAAATTGGTATGGTCACCTAGCAAACATTTTTAAGAATATTCAGGTTTAGCAAAGGAATCCAACAAAACTAGGCTAGGTATAAAGTTCATGTGGAAAGAATTGCTGACATTTTATGATTATTAAAATAATACTACTATTAATTGTGTATGGGGGAGTTATTGTTCACTAGCAGTTCATCAAAAAGTGTAATCATTAGTGATGGGTGAATCTATCCTGTTTCGCCTTGCCGAAAAATGTGCGAATTTCCAAGGAAACAAATTGGCGAAAAATTCGCAAAGCATCGTACATCGGGCGTCTTATTTTTTACTAATTTTCATTGGTGTTTTGCGAATTTATTTGCCGGTGGCAAATCGCAATAATTCGCCACGAATTCGCGCCTGGCGGAAAAATTCGCCCATCACTAGTAATCATTCATACTGCATTATTTCATTAATATTAATGAATACAAAAACAATATATTTAGAGGTTCAACCCTTTATTAGACACCCGACCAGAATAGCCACAAGTTTTTATGAAAAGCTAAGCACTAATCTTACAGAAAACATTGTCTATTAGAGCTTTTTAAATATGTAAAAAAAATTGCAAATTGTGAATATTTATGTGCGTATTCTGCGTTTCAATTAAGTCACAGCTTTGGCGGCGGAGAAAATATTCGCAAAACAGTTTTGCAAATTGCAAATGTAAGTTACTGTCAACGCTATTTTCCCACACAACAACCTCGCACAGTGGACACACTCGCTGGAATCTCAATTGCAAACCATTTGCAAAAATGTATTCACAATACAAATTTGCATAAACCAGAAAGACAGGCAGAGCAGTACAATATATTAGCATTCAGAAAAAAGCATGGGACATACAACCATTTGTGAATAAATATGTGCTGCTTGAACTTTATGAATGGCCCCCAGTGGGATCTTCAGAATCTAAAGGGATCTGCTGGTTGGATTGTTCTGTTATTGTACCAGTGGTGTCAGTGGTTGGGGTTGTATTCAGTGTAAAAAAGGCGTTTGTGAGGGGACATGCTTACTCTTTACAAGTGCATTAGAGGACATTATAGACAGGCATCAGAAAAGATGATAGAACACAAGGTCACCCCTTTAGACATGAACTGGACTAATAGCTAGTTACTATCAGATTACATCAAGGACTTCACCTGCATTGCAACCATGCTCAACTAGCCTAAAGTGCATGTGTATTCACACCCCACACATTGAATTAGATTGCATCAAGTGGAGCCCTACAGAAGTCCCTGCCTCGAGATTCAAACTTGACATGCAGGGCCAGAATCTGGTTTTTCCCTGGCCTGGTAGATTTAAAGTTTAATGGGGGGCTGGCTGTGCTGCACTGAGTACCATTTTTTTTTTTTTT
>CM044433.1:67537764-67574325 GCA_024363595.1 Xenopus borealis
TTTTTTTTTTTTTTTTTTTTTTTTTTTAAATCTTCTATGGGGCCCCTGACCAACTGTTTTGTGGTCCTGGTGTGTGGAGGAGAGGCATGGCCACAAATTATGTTTTTTCTTAACTTTATTGGGGGGACCTGGCCACCGATGTGGTTTTTTATTGTAGGGCAGACCCTGGCTACCAATGGGTTTTTAACGTTCATTTTTTAGCGCCCATGTCTGTGTGCCTTTTTTACTTTGGTGGGTGAAGCCCAGGGGGACCAGAAAATTTGTGATTTCTGATGGTGGCCCTGCATGCCTGATTCATGAAGCAAGAGATGATACATGAATAACAGTAGGGCCACCACCATACTTATATAGCATTAGTCATATCAAAATTATTACGTGCATGTATGACTAGCTTAAGAATCAAATTCTTCATCAGATTCTCCAAACTCTGGGATTGCTCCAAAGGCAGGCATTGTAGCAATTTACTCACTTAGCAGAGAGGAAATCGCAGCAAATATGTTTTGTGTCTAATAACCACTATCTTTTAAATAATCTGCTTCCAATAAACTGCATGGATAGCAGTGGGTTATTTTAAACTTAAAATAGAAGCCAAGTCCCTAACCAAGTGCTAAAGCTTATGTTTATCAGATTAAGTCTTTCTGTATTCATGCATGCACACACACATCCTGTTCCCATCTAACTTCCTTCCTCTTTTCTTAGATTAATTTAATCCATTTTACATTTACATCTACATTTTGAACTCCTTGTTTGTGCAATGATGTGTATTTCCTTTTCTTATGATTGTATTATATTAGCAAAACTTATGGTAAAAACAAATACTCTGGTACCTCGGTTCCTAAACTACAATAAGATCAGATAATTTTGCACAGAGTTGCATCTGGGTATGCTGCCCAAATATGCTGGTGTAAAGTGTGCTATTGTGCTCTAAAAAGAACTCTAAAAGAGCTACATTTATGGTTGAAAATTTTGACAAAAGCTGCTTTTGGTAAAGTGCAAGCTGCAGCAAATTTTTCAAAGTGCCTCATTGCAGAAATGACACAGACTGGCAATATTAGTGCTTACAATTTAAATAAATAGCTAGGGATGCACCAAATCCAGGATTCGGTTCGGGATTCAGCCAGGATTCTGCCTTTTTCAGCAGGATTCTGTTTCGGACGAATCCTTCTTCCTGGCCGAACCAAATTGGAATCCTAATTTACATATGCAAATTAGGGGTGGGGAGATAAATAACATGACTTTTTGCTGCAAAGCAAGGAAGTAAAAATGTTTTCCCCTTCCCACACCTAATTTGCACATGCAAATTCGGTTCGGTATTCGGCTGAATCTTTTGCAAAGGATTTGGGGGTTCGGCCGAATCCAAAATAGTGGATTTGGTGCATCCCTATAAATAGCACTGATACTCTTGGTCGCAACTAGGGGTTGGCAGAAAAGGCACATACGTAGGGTGCAATGGCAAGTGGGGGCATTAGGTATGTAACTCTTCCATACGCCTTTCCTAGACTGGGCCCTCATCCCCCCCTGCAGGTTGTCACCAAGTTCCACCATCCACAATGACACCACACACGCGTGGGAGTGGCCTAGAGCAACAGTTTAGCAAATCTGGTTAAAGAAGGATTAAGGCAGATTAATTGCAGTGAATTTATTTTGGGTAGTGGTGATACAACATATTTCAGGATAGTCGTGTTACCACTACCCATAATGGATTAACTGCAGTTAATTTGTCTTTCTTCTTTAACTCGAATTTGCTGATTGATTTGGGTGCAACACAGAACATTAACAAGTATGTAAAACAAAAAAAGTTTTTTTCCAAGTTCTTTACAGCTCATCAAACAAATATTTTTTGGACTTTATGGCAACTGCTTATAGTGGAGGCTGCAAATCATTGCAATTACTATTGTGAACCACCCAGTAAAACAGTTAACCCTTTTTATGTTACAATTTACAGATACATTATAGTACATTTATTACTGTATTGTTGCTGCTGAAAAGCTTGAATTTTACTGCAAGCTGTATTATATAGAACCAAGACAGTCACTTGCCTGTTAACTAAGGGATGCTATATGTTTAAACTCAGTTTCAACTGGAAGGAATCTAATCAGGAAATGGAAGGCCACAGGCACAGTTGCTGTAAAACCCAGGTCTGGCAGGCCAAAAAAAAAAATACAGGAGCGGCATATATGGAGGATTGTGCGAATGGTTACAGACAACCCAAAGATCACCGCCAAAGACCTGCAATTACATCTTGCTGCAGATGGTGTATCTGTACATCATTCTACAATTCAGCGCAATTTGCACAAAGAACATCTGTATGGCAGGGTGATGAGAAAGAAGCCCTTTCTGCACTTACGCCACAAACAGTCACTTGTTGTATGCAAAAGCTCATTTAGACAAGCCACGGTCATTTTGGAACAAAGTGATTTAGACAAATTTAGTTATTTGGTCATAACAAAAATGTTTTGCATGGCGGAAGAAGAACACCACATTCCAAGAAAAACACCTGCTACCTACTGTCAAATTTGGTGGAGGTTCCATCATGCTTTGGGGCTGTGTGTTGAGGGTAGGATGGTATATATTGAGGGTAACACAATATCAACAAATTCTTCAGGATCATGTTCAAGCATTAATCAAAAAGCTGAAGTTGTGCAGGGGTTGGATATGCCAACAAGACAATGACCCTAAACACTCTTCGAAATCTACAAAGACATGGAGAACTGCAATATTCTGGAATGGCCCAACTTGAATATCATCGAAAATCTATGGGATTGTTTGAAGCAGGCTGTCCATGCTTGGCAGCCAACAAATTTAACTGAACTGGCATATTGCTTATTTTCTGTTAATCCAATAAAGTTTATGTCACTGTTGAAATACTACGGTTTCAATAAGGCATGTTATATATTAAAAGTAAGTTGCTACTTTGAAAGCTCAGCCAATGATAAACAAAAGTACTGTCTATTTAAAAAACTCGACACTTGCCACCTTAAAGCTGCCGAATTGCCATTTTAGCCTATGGGGGACCTCCTAGAACCTTTACCAGGATTTATCTCTAAGTTCTGGAAAATTTAAGGATTTTTATGAAAATCGTTCGAATCGAACTATGCATTCGAACAATTCGAAAAAATGGCACCCCAAAAAAAATTAGATGGTCGATTATCGAAGTTTTTTAACTTCAAAATTCGACCCTTAGTAAATCTGCCCCTTAATGTACCTTTCAAACAATGTAGCAGTAGTCAAATCTGTCTGATCTAAGACTCCAGTTTCCTCAATAACTTGGCATTTTTTTGTGGTTATGAGACACACAGGTAGATTTGTCACCTGCGTTAAAAATTCGCTAACAGATATTCCCGAAAAATGCCTTGCCATTCACTATGGTAAGACAGTTTCAGGGAGATAAGTTTCCTGTGGTAGTGAAATTTTATCAGGGGCAACAAATTTCGCAGTTTGTCATTATACTAAATAGGATAAGAAGTGATAAAGATTATCAAAAGGAAGGTAGACACTATCAATAGCCATTATACTTACAATTAATTTTTAAAGTCTTACAGATATAAGTAATGCACAGTATTAAAGGGGTTGTTTGCCTTTAAATGAACTTTTCGTAGGATATAGAAAATTGTATTGACATTTTGCAAAAATTTGAATTTGAGAGTATTATAAAATTATGCTACTGGGTAGATTATTAAACTGATGATATTTTTACTGGTTTATGTGCTGCCTTATAGTAATTTTCTGTATTAAGCCTAATATTAAGGCATTTGTATTCCATGAGTACTGTATATTTTGAGTTGGCCCCTAAGGTCAGTAAATTACAGCAGCACAGAGCATGTGCAGTGGAGGTGTGGTTGGTACAGAAGCTCAAAACCTAATGTACAACATTTATAACCTACTTCTTTAGTTAAAGGAATACTGTCATGGGAAAACATGTTTTTTTCAAAACACATCAGTTAATAGTGCTGCTGCAGTAGACTTCTGCACTGAAATCCATTAAAAGAGCAAACAGATTTTTTTATATTCAGTTTTGAAATATGACATGGGGCTAGACATTTTGTCAATTTCCCAGCTGCCCCTGGTCATGTGGCTTGTGCCAGCACTTTAGGGGGGAACTGCTTTCTGGCAGGCTGTTGTTTTTCCTTCTCAATATAACTGAATAGAACGCAGTGGGACATGGGTTTTACTATTGAGTGCTGTTCTTATATCTACCAGGCAGCTGTTATCTTGTGTTAGGGAGCTGTTATCTGGTTACCTTCCCATTGTTCTGTTGTTAGGCTGCTGGGGAAAAAAGGGAGGGGGTGATATCCCTCCAACTTGCAGTATAGCAGTAAAGAGTAATTGAAGTTTATCAGAGCACATGACTTGGAGCAGCTGGGAAATTGACATCATGGGGCAAATTTTCTAAAATTCCCCCAAAATCCCTCAAATCTCTTCAAAATTCGATAAGCATTCGACATCTTTTTCCACGATATTCGATTTCTCAAAAAAATTGTACTTTTGCCTTCGAGCCTCCGAAAAATTCTTACGATTCGAACGATCGAGGCGTTCGATCGTATGAATGGTATTCCAGCAGGTCTTTGCAAAAGAAGCCTATGGGGGGATTCCCATAGGCTTCTATTGGTATTCAGTAGGTTCATTCTGGCGAAGTAGGCATTCGAAGAAATTTTAAAGTTAAAATCCTTCGATCGTCCAATGATCGAATACTCGATCTATTCGATAATTCGAATTTTCGGTACTCGATGATCGAAGTGGCCAAATTTGCATATTCGAATATCCAAAAAAAATCGTTCGATTGGTATTCGATCGAACTTCGATCTCTTCACATGAATTTTGTAAATTTGCCCCTACGTCTAGCCCCATGTCAGATTTCAAAATGAAATATTAAAAAATTTGTTTGCTCTTTTGAGAAATGGATTTCAATGCAGAATTCTGCTGGAGCATCACTATTAACTGATGCATTTTTTCCCATGACAGTATCCCTTTAAGCTTTAGTTCTCCTTTGGGCTTGTATCAATATACAATTCATTGTGAAAAGATTTGTATTTAGGGGGACTTTCCCTTTAAGTAGAAGCAGAAATAAATACTGTTGCAAACATGGGAAGAAAGGGTTGCAGCTACCACAAGTTTCGCAATCATTGCACATTGATAGCTTACTCATAGCTTATTCACTGCTATCACATGACTTCTCAGCGTTCTCTATTATTCCTGCTTTTCAGAACACAGAACATGAATTGCGAAGAAAACCATGGGCAATTGTGAGGGTAAGTGTCCAATCTAATAGGTTTAAATATGTGGTGGGTTGCAGGATGGGGCTTAAACAATCTTTACAGATAAGGATCCCCGGGTTACGCACAAGATAGGGACTGTAGGTTTGTTCTTTAGCTGAATGTCTATGTAAATAATTTGAAACATATATATTTACTTCTTAAATGCAACAAGACAGATATTTGTTTTACATACTTTTTTTTTTACCTTTTGGTGCACATTTATTTTTACCTGTCTGTGCTCCGCAGTAAACAACACACACCAGAGGGGATTAGGGCAGGTGGTTTATTAAAGCTAAATACTAATAAAAGTCAAGCAAACCATATGTTACTGTAATGGCCCCTGTATGTAAGTGTGAGTTGCATGTAAGTCAGATGTAAGGACTCCCTATATATTAAGTAGAAGATTTATTACACAGATCTTGGCTGGTGCTATTGTCTTTGCAATACATAAACTGTATACAGTACTATGCGATTTAAAGGGAAAGCCACCCTTTACTATTGTGTAAGTGAAGGTTTTACACTTGTTTGTGATGTTTAATCCCATCAATACCTGATTTTCTAAATTACTTTGCATTAACCCTTTAAGTGCCACAGAACATAGAATGTTCTGTGGATAAAAGTACCAAAGTGCCATAGAATGTAGAGTTTATGTTCTGCAGCACTTAAGGTTTCGAGAACGGAGGAGCTGCTTGTAAAGCCACTCACTCTGTTCCAACTCATATCCCAATCCATAATCAATGAGCAGAAGTGGAGAACAAGAATATATATAAAATTTCATCATAAAATGATGTACTACAGAGATTAATTGGACCCTGCATTGTTTAAACCTCAAATACAGACTAATCCCCTGTATTGTTCACACCTATGATTCCCCTGCATTGGTTAAACTTGCAACACCTCAATTGTTTACATCCCTAAAGCCATGTACTGTTAACACCTGAGACCCAGCCTGAAAATGTCCACATTGTTCACCTGTTCACACTTTATATAAAATGCTAATGGGACACCAGCACTGTGTCACTGTATGTAGTACTTCTTAGAGTTGTCCTGATGTGTCACCTGCTCTGTTCTGCCTTCCCTATGCTCCCTATGCGCCCTACTCTGCCTGTGTGTGCCATACTCTGCCTGAGTGTGCCCTGCTCAGCCTGTGCGTGACATACTGTGCCTGACTAACTTAGTTTTAGGGAGATAAAAAGCAGGAAGTTTTGTTGTGTTCTGTTATGTTACACATCCAGTCACTCAAGCCTTTATAGATTACATTTCTGGCTAACTAACTATATTAGAAACATATATTATTTTGAACAGCCTATCTATTTACCCAGTTTTTATTTTTACCCTTTAAGGTAAGGTGTATATATAGTTTTTAAGGGTAAACATTTTTCAGGTTTGTTAATTTGTTAATTTTTACATTAGCTGATAGGACTATTTGTATGACTTCATTTTGTGGTCTCTAAATGCCAGATACTTAATTTTTTATTTTCTATAGTTTTTTCATTATTTATCTTTTTGTTCTGACTCTAGCTTTCAAAATGGGGGTCACTGACTCCATCTAAAAAACAAATGCGTCTACAAATGTATTGTTATCGCTGTTTTTTATTACTCCTCTTTCTTTTCGGGTCCTCGACTATTCATATTCCAGTCTCTTATCCAAATGAATGCATGCTTGCTAGGCTAATGTGGACCCTAGCAGCAAGATTGTTAAAATTGCAAACTGGAGAGCTGCTGAATAAAAAAACTCAATAATTTAAGAACCACAGATAATATAAAATTAAAACCAAATGCATATTGTCTCAGGATATCACTCTATAGATCATACTAAAAGTTAATGTGAATGTGAATAAGCCCCTTTGCCAACTACTCGTTTTTTTTTAGCTCACAGAAATTTAGCTGATACATTATTTGTACTGCCCATTTGCCGCCTAATATTAGATTTCAAAATAGCAACCAAACAGTAGAAAAAGGAGTAAAAGTTGAGTATGCCAGGGAGATAAGGATTAAATAGCAGATTCAGTAAGTGCCTGAAAGGACTTGCTTGATTCTGTACTGGATGTTTCTAAAAACACAGGGTCATGCATAATGAACGGATATGACTGACCACACACCATTGCTTACATTAAAAAAAAAATATATGCATGATAATAGATTTTTAAATAATATAATTCATTATTTACAATGTACACAGTGTAATATAGTATTAAAACTATGGACGTGTTATCCAGAATGCTCGGATCTGGAGTTTTCTTGTCACAATTTAAATCTCCATAATGTAAGACTACTAAAAAATATTTAAACATGAATTAAAGCCAATATGATGGTTTTGCCTCCAGTAAGGATTAATTATATATTAGTTGTGATCAAATACAAGGGACAAGTATGGGACCTGTTATCCAGAATGCAGGATCTGGGGTTTTTCTGGATAATAGATCTTTCCATAATTTGGATCTTCATACCTTACATCATGTAAACATTAAAAACTGAATAGGCTGGTTTTGCTGCCAATAAAGATTAATTATATCTTAGTTTGGATCAAGTACACATTACTGTTTTATTGTTATAGAAAAAAGGAAATCATTTTTTAAAAAATTGGATAAAATTGAGTCTATAGTAGTGATGGGCGAATCTATCCCGTTTCGTTTTGCCGAAAAATTCTTGAATTTCCAGCGAAATTCGCAAATTTGGCGAATAATTCACGAAACAAGTCGCAGAAATTTTTTACTTTTCACCCATCACTAGTCTATAGGAGACAGGCTTTTTGTTATTCTGCACTTTCTGTATAATGGGTTTCCAGATAACTGATCCCATACCTGTACTGTTTCATTGTTACATAGAAAAAAAGTTATCATTTTAAAAAAATTTAATTATTTGATTTAAAAAATGTCTAAGGGAGATGCCTTCATGTTATTTTTATCTTTCTGAATTTGGGATGCTAGATAACAGATCCCATATCTGAATAACTCATTAAAGAGGACCTGTCACCCTAAGAAATAATTCCAAATCCTATTTCATAGTGTTAGTCAAGCAAAATTAACTTCACTTATGCTTTGTTAATTATTTAAATCTGGTTTCTTTTAGTTTTGAAATCACATGAGACAGACAAGTACCATTTTGTGGACATTGTTATTAAGGCAAGCTTTTCCTCATGCCTAAATCCTGTTTATTCGCCAGAATGGGGCATTATGTCCATGGCCTTGCACTGGCTAACCAATTAGATGGTGAGGAATGTGAGAAGTGCAGTGACATCAATAAAGGGCAGAATGGAAAGTGAAAGAATTGTCTGCTCTACCTCTATGTCTCTGGCACAGAGGAGGGGCGAGCAATGTAAGATTGACAGCTGATATTTTTAAATGAGTTTATAACGGTTATGGATTTTTTGAATAAAAATTATTTGGGTTTCATGCTTAATTTGAAAAGTACTTTGTTATACATATTGGAACTGAGAACATACAGACTCAATGCAGATAGTGCTCAGGCTGGAAATGAACTCCAACTTTGCAAAGCAAATGTGCTACCTACTTCGCCACCATTCTTTCCTGATGATGGTTTGTGCAGTGCAAAAATAAGGTAACTACCAGTTGACTTTGGACTTGCCTGTAGGCAATAATTGTTCAGGAACACTCACTAATACATTTCCAAGTTATACCTGTCCAGGAAAATTATTACTTGGTCAGTTTGCAATGGTTGAAGGAAAGATCACCAGCATGCAAGACTTGTAACGCAGGGCAAACCCTTGCAATGTGGAAGTGTATTCCATGGGGATATGGATCACTGGTTATTTGCAGACCTGCTATGGAAAATATTCACTGACAATTGTTTCCCTATTTACATTATTAGGAAATATTTTGTCTTTAACTGACACAATTTGAAGATGGGAGTACAGAACTTGAAGTTTATGGGGCATTCTTAAAAAATCCAGCTAGCTGGTGAGTGCATTTGTAATCAGTATAGCCTTGCTATTATTTGAAGTGACCCCAAATACTGAGTTGATCTGCTAACCGTAAGGAAGAAGTGACACTGGATAGCAATTACAACCTAGGAGTTACATGACGTGTTTACAAAACCTCCGCCTGTGGCCTTTATATGGTCATGTAACTCCTTGGTGACTTCTAATATCTGTATAAATTACAGAATGGGTTACATCAGGGGTGACCAAAATTTAGATCAGAAATAGAAATAGTTGTTTATTAAACATTCCAATATACAGTTTCAGTACAATACAATACAATACAATAGTACAATATTTGCTATGGAACAGAGTAACTGCTTTTATGGATGTAGATCATATCGGGACAACATCACTAAAATTAGACCTTACATTAGTAAAGTATGGGCACTCCTGGGGTACATTATACACTATCCCATGTAATGAAAAGGTTAAATGCATTAAATGAGTTAAGATAACTTTAGATAACACAGTTTCTTCAATTACGCATTTAACTCACAAATCCAAATGGCTGCATCTGTATATTAGAAGGTAACAGGGAGAAACACGCAACAATTTGGCAACCATCCCATAACATCTTGCTTAAAGGGATTCTGTCATGGGAAAACATATTTTTTTCAAAACACATCAGTTAATAGTGCTGCTCCAGTAGTCTTCTGCACGGAAATCCATTTCTCAAAAGAGCAAACAGATTTTTTTATATTCAGTTTTGAAATCTGACATGGGGCTAGACATTTTGTCAATTTCCCAGCTGCCACGGTCAATGACTTGTGCCAGCACTTTAGGATGGAACTGCTTTCTTGCAGGCTGTTGTTTTTTCTTCTCAATGTAACTGAATATTATGCAGTGGGACATGGGTTTTTACTATTGAGTGCTGCTCTTAGATCTACCAGTCAGTTGTTATCTTGTGTTAGGGAGCTGTTACCTGGTTACCTTCTAATTGTTCTGTTGTTAGGCTGCTGGTGGGGGAAAGGGAGAGGGTGATATCACTCCAACTTGCAGTACAGAAGTAAAGAGTGATTGAAGTTTATCAGAGCACAAGTCACATGACTTGGTGCAGCTGGGAAATTGACAATATGTCTAGCCCCATGTCAGATTTCAAAATGAAATATAAATCTGTTTGCTCTTTTGAGAAATGGATTTCAATGCAGAACAGCTGGAACAGCACTATTAACTGATTTATTTTGAAAAAAAAATTCCCATTACAGGATCCCTTTAAACATTCATAAAACCATAAAAATACACAGCTGTGCCATCTTATGCAAAGGGGTCTCAAGAGTTAATTTGAACTGGCTAATGCCCGATGGGTATAAAAATCAGCTTGAAAAATCAGCATGAAATATAAAAAATTCTGTTTGCTCTTTTGAGAAATGGATTTCAATGCAGAATTCTTCTGGAACAGCACTATTAACTGATGCATTTTGAAAAAAAAAATCCCATAACAGTATCCCTTTAACAACACATAAGATCCTAAACTAGCTTAAACATCTCCCTTTTATGTGGCTATTCATACTCTCTATATTTTACATCCTTTAATCCATGGAACTAAACAATTAGATAACTGTAACCATTTATAGATGTGACTTTCTTTTATTTTTTATCCTGTTTTGATTGTTTTTGATTTTGTTTGATTTAAAAAAAAAAACTCAGAATTGTATGGAAGATCCTGTAAGTCTCTTACAAACATACTAAGACCTATATACATATACATATATTATAAGATGATACAACATTATGGAATGAATTATGTCACTGTTTACAAGCAATTTTGTCTTGAAAATTAAAATAAAGAGATAGAAAAATTACACCCTGTGTATATTATGAAATGGATTTTTCCTAAAACAGACAAGAAATATGTTCAGCAAAATCCCTATTCAATAAACTAATGTTGATCAACGGGGTATTAGGATTTTTAGATTCGTTCTCTTGGTATTTGTAGATGTAATGAGCCAGTAAAATAACAGGAGATAAAATACAAGACAGATTTGATGACTGCTTCCCAGTTCTGATTCCTGATTCTTTTCTATGGTCAAGATAGTGTTTGTTTTCTGTTAATCCTTCTAAAGCCTTTCTTTTATAGTGTTTTATGTCTTTCTAATTTTAACCTTGCCTTCACGTCACGAACCCGGAAGGACTGAGGGTAAGCGCGCAAACTCAGTGATGCGGTAAACAATTGAGTGGGGTATTTATAGCTGAGAAATCCAGCAATTTATCAGAATTCCCCTTGACAAAGGCTTTCACGCCGAAACGTTGGGGCAATTCTCATCTTTGGCGAGTGTATCCGCTGCTTGTAGTTTCTATTTCTACTTGAATATACACACTGTGTGGTATGTATCTGCTGCTTATAACGCTTCTACAGTGGTGTGAAAAACTATTTGCCCCTTCCTGATTTCTTATTCTTTTGCATGTTTGTCACACAAAATGTTTCTGATCATCAAACACATTTAACTATTAGTCAAAGATAACACAAGTAAACACAAAATGCAGTTTTTAAATGAGGGTTTTTATTATTTAGGGAGAAAAAAAATCCAAACCTGTGTGAAAAAGTAATTGCCCCCTGAACCTAATAACTTGTTGGGCCACCCTTTGCAGCAATAACTGCAATCAAGCGTTTGCGATAACTTGCAACGAGTCTTTTACAGCACTCTGGAGGAATTTTGGCCCACTCATCTTTGCAGAATTGTTGTAATTTAGCTTTATTTGAGGGTTTTCTAGCATGAACCGCCTTTTTAAGGTCATGCCACAACATTTCAATAGGATTCAGGTCAGGACTTTAACTAGGCCACTCCAAAGCCTTCATTTTGTTTTTCTTCAGCCATTCAGAGGTGGATTTGCTGGTGTGTTTTGGGTCATTGTCCTGCTGCAGCACCCAAGATCACTTCAGCTTGAGTTGACGAACAGATGGCCAGACATTCTCCTTCAGGATTTTTTGGTAGACAGTAGAATTCATGGTTCCATCTATCACAGCAAGCCTTCCAGGTGCTGAAGCAGCAAAACAACCCCAGACCATCACACTACCACCACCATATTTTACTGTTGGTATGATGTTCTTTTTCTGAAATGCTGTGTTACTTTTACGCCAGATGTAACGGGACGCGCACCTTCCAAAAAGTTCAACTTTTGTCTTGTCGGTCCACAAAGTATTTTCCCAAAAGTCTTGGCAATCTTTGAGATGTCTTTTAGCAAAATTGAGACGAGCCTTAATGTTCTTTTTGCTTAAAAGTGGTTTGCGCCTTGGAAATCTGCCATGCAGGCCGTTTTTGCCCAGTCTCTTTCTTATGGTGGAGTGGTGAACACTGACCTTAATTGAGGCAAGTGAGGCCTGCAGTTCTTTAGATGTTGTCCTGGGGTCTTTTGTGGCCTCTCGGATGAGTTGTCTCTGCGCTCTTGGGGTAATTTTGGTCGGCCGGCCGCTCCTGGGAAGGTTCACCACTGTTCCATGTTTTTGCCATTTGTGGATAATGGCTCTCACTGTGGTTCGCTGGAGTCCCAAAGCTTTAGAAATGGCTTTATAACCTTTACCAGACTGATAGATCTCAATTACTTTTGTTCTTAGTTATTTTTAACAAGGGGGGCAATCACTTTTTCACACAGGCCCATGTAGATTTGGAGTTTTTTTTCTCCCTTAATAACGTAAACCTTCATTTAAAAACTGCATTTTGTGTTCAATTATGTTATCTTTGACTAATAGTTAACGGTTTTTGATGAGCAGAAACATTTAAGTGTGACAAACATGCAAAAGAATAAGAAATCAGGAAGGGGGCAAATAGTTTTTCACACCACTGTATACTTGTACATTGAACAAAGTTTGAAAACTGATGTAGATGATGATTGAAATTTCTTATATAAAGTAAAGACTTTTTTGCATACCACCGTGTTTTGGTTTATTTTGAGTGCGCAAACCCAGTACTTGCTTGTGCACAGATTCTAAGGCTATGGACATGGTCCATGGCATGGTTGTTTAAAAAAGCTGAATGTTGCATAGGCTAGCGGTTTCAATCTTGGGCAATGGCAAATTACACTATTATTACTATTATTACACATTATGCTGTGGTCAGCTTTTTTAAAACCTTTAGTTTTGAAGCCTAAGGTGTGTTGGATCCAGGTGTTCAAACTTACTGTAAGTGAACACCACATAACTCTTATTCCCTACTAGCAGTGGCAGTTTGCCAGCAGTGCTTGGTTCCTTATTGGGTTTAATTTTTGCGAGTGCGAAATTATTATAATTCAAGTAATAACTTGACAACCAAAAACATAATATAGTCAGAAGTAATCAAACACCTGGGTAAAATGACCAAAATGTATTCTTGTTCAGTATGGATTACAGAAAAAAAAAATGGTCAATAAAGACAGTAAATTTCAAGAAATCAAATATTAAAACTTCTGGGGGACATTTTAGCTTGTATTATAACTTTAACCTACAGAACTTTAAACACAGACTTGTAGGAAACAATCAAACATTTTTTAAGTTTTAAATGATGTGAGACCAAAGTTGTTAAACTACAGGAAATTCAAGGAATTTTCAAGGTCCACATTCTGCCCCATCTTTGAATTACATCATTTTATTATAACATAACCCAAAATCACTATATGTTCCACTATCTGTACTACAGAAAGCAAGCCAGTCATCTGCAGTATTAGAAATAAATGAACCAGGAGTTAGGGCAATGGCACAATATGGGTGATCCACTTTCGCCTCCTGTGTTTTGTCTACCGGCAGAGAAAAGTGGATCATGGCTTTGGTCTAGGTGCAGCTAAACTGTATTTGGCATCAAAAACTGCATACTTTTTCAAAAACTGCTTAGTGAAGCTGCACCATGCCTTTCAGGGAGCTGCACAAAGGAGCCAACATGAGTGAATCAAATTTCATTAGCCTTTGTAAAAAACTCAGGATCTCAGGAGAAAAGTGGATCATTCATTGTGTGTGTGTGATATTAGGCTTTCTGTGCTTATCTGTCTACTTCACCTGTAGTAACAAAGCAGATGAATTTAACAGGGTTTGCAGGATTGTTAGGGGTTTATGCTGCAAACTGCATAAAAAAGATTCTTGTCAAGGGAGAACAGAAATATAAGAGCGTTAATTTAGATTGCAGTCTTAAGGGGGTAGTTTACCTTTAATTTACTTTTAGTATAACATAGACAGTGACACTCTGAGACAATTTGTTTTAATTTGTTATTATTTGTGTGTTTGAGTTATTTATCTTTTTATTCAGCAGATCACCAGTTTGCAATTTTGGCAATCTGATTGCTAGGGTCCAGACTTCCTTAACAACCACACATTGATTTGAATGATAAGTGATACAAAGTGGAAGTAACAATGGATTTAGCATTACAGATGATTTGTTTTTTTGATGGGGTCAGTGACCCCCATTTGGAAACTGAAAAGAGTCAGACAAAGAAGGCACATAATTCAAAAACAATTAAAACAGAATAAATGAAAGCCAACTGAAAAGTTGCTTTGAATTAGCCATTCTATAACATGTAAAGGTGAATCACCCCTTTAAGTACTGGTCAACACATACAAGCCTCTCAGAAGGATGGACTGTTATGATGTTAAACACAGCTGAATATTATTGTATTAAAAATAGGATGTAGATATATGAGAAGCACTAAGTAATAAAAGTAATTAAATTGTGATCATTTCTTATGCCAAAAATTATATAAGAAAAATCTCATACCTGCCATATTTTTGGGCTGCAGTTATTTGCTGTTAATGGTGGCTAGTCACAGAATATGGAACTTTCATTCACAAATTGAACTTTTTTTTTTAATTTTAGATTGCACGTGGCACTATGTTGGCGCTGCTGGAATAGCTGGGAGTATATGGATAGCTGTATTGCTTGCCTTTACTTTCTTCAGAAAGAAAAGGCAATTATTAGGTAAGTGTTTACTGCATACATTTAAAGTAATACTGTCAGTTCTGGTAATGACAAAATTCTTTGTTACTACTGTGCCCACAAAAGTAAATTTGCAAACACAAAAAAACAGTAGTCACTAAATTGTTTTGTCTGAGAATATTAATTTTGTCACCAAAAATTGTTTTTATATTTCCGTTATGCCATTCTGCTGACAAAATTCTTTATGGTTCCAAATATATTTTGACTTCATCTAATTAATTTTCAGATCATAATGTTGTGTATTAGAGCTCATTTACTAAGCTTGTGCTATGTGCAAATTATTATAGCTCACTGCCACTTATACTTGATTTAGTAAAATGGGAACAAAACTTGCTCCCATTTTGTAAATCAGACACAAGTTGGGGCAGAGATGTTGGCATGACTAAATACATTTTAAAAGAACACAGTATGGGCTTCCAAGCACACCTATGTAATAAATTAATATATGAGTGACCTCTAGTGGCCAAAGACAGCACTTATCAAACCATAACATTTTAAACGCATGCATTTATAGCTAAAAAACATTTTTTTTCCATATTAAAATCCATTGAACACCATAGAAAAGACTAACGTGTTTCATGCTTACCCAGTACTTAATCATACATGTTTAAAAAAGGGTCAATGTTTCGGTCTGTTCCTAAGACCTTTATCAAGACCAATAACACACTGAAAAACATTTTATCTATAAATAATTAAATAATAAATAAAACCAATTAGCACTCACCCAATCCCTTGCAGACCCTTGGAACATGTGATGCAAGTTCCACCCCAGCCAGGGGTTAAAACAAAACACCACCTGAACCAGATGGAAGAAGAAAAGAAACATATAAAAACAGTATCATCAATCTTAACATATTAGCAAAAACACTTGTTAGATATTACATAAACAGGGTAATATTCAGTAGTCATCATATGGTAAAACTGCTACCTTTGTTTCAAAAAACATAAAAAAGAGCAGTTTTCATTTAATCCTGTTGGTACTAAAGTATTCAGCTTTTTAATCCAAAACATTTCTCGCTGGAGAAGCATTTTAGATCTGTCACCCCCTCTAGGGGGGGGAGGAATGTGATCAATATCAATATAACGTATGGTAGTCAATCTGTGGCCCGCTTGAAGAAAGATTGGCCACTGTTTTTTTTGTATGTCCATCCCGAAACGCTGTACTAATCGCGGATCAAGTTCCATCCATCCTTAACCGTAATGTTCGGTCTGTTTTGCCCACATAAGACAACCCATATGGACACGTGATCATATAGATTACATGGGTTGTTGTACAAGTAATGTGATGCTTTATCAAAAACCATTTGCCGGTATGAGGACGTAGAAAGCTGTTACCTGGCGTCATAAATCTACAAGAGGTACAGCTTGGGCATTTAAAGTGGACCCACCATCACCCCAAAAAAATATTCAAAATCATATTTTATCACATTAGTCAAGCAAAATTAACATTAATTAAACTATATAATTATTTTAATCTTGTTTTCTTCAGTCTGGGAATTCATAATTCTAGCAAGCGGGCAGGAGCCATTTTGTGGACACTGTTATTAAGGCAATCCTTGCATCATCTCAGAATCTTGTTTGTTCACCAGAATGGGGGACCCTATGTCCATCCCCATGCCCTGGCTACACAATTAAATGGTTAAGAGAACTGGGGGAATGTGTGGAGAGCAGTGACATCTAGGAAGTGCTGAATGGAAAGTGAAAGTAATTATCTGCCCTGCCTCTATGCCTAAGGCATAGAGGAGTGGTACAAAATATTTGATTGACAGCTGATATTTTTAAATTAGCTTAAAACAGTTATGAATGCTTTAATAAAAAATTTTAATTGGATTTCATGTTTAATTTGAAAAGGACTTTTATTATACAGATTTTTATGTCTGGGTGACGGGTCCACTTTAAAGCAACCATAGGGTAAATCTATCAAAGAGTGAAGTTCCGCCACTTGAGTGAAATTCCGCAGCTCTCATTTAATTTCTATGGAATTTTGAAAGGCGTATTTATCAATGGTAGAAGTGAAATTTCACCCTTTGATAAATACGCCTTCAAAAATCCCATAGAAATTAATTGAGAGCTGCGGAATTTCCCTCTAGTGGCGGAACTTCACTCTTAACTTCACTCTTTGATAAATATACCCCCAATACATCATTTGAATTATTTCTTAGAACTCGGCAAAATTGGGAGATAGGTAGTGACCTAATCATAGACCTTGGACAAGTCTTTTTGTGGTACAATGTAAAATCAGTATATGGTAGTGTATATGTAAAGGTTGTACTTTGATTTCTATTTTACCCCAGAATGTGTATATCTTATAACTTCACTGCTGAGTAGTACTATTTGACAGATTGTTATGTTTATTAGCTATTTATGCCACAGTTGTTATGTGATACTGTGATTGGTTTTTAAATGTGGGAGGATATATTTGAGAGCATATATATATATATATATATATATATATATATGCAGTTCAAGTAGTTCAGCACACCACTGATTCTAATTGACCCAGGTGCTACCTAATTAAACAGCACACAAAAATCCAAAGGTAAGGCGCACGCTGGGATCCTTTTTAAATTTTAAAAAATTAATTAATTTTATTCAATACATGTTTAAAAAAAGGTCAATATTTCGGTCTGTTTATCAAGACCAATAACACACTAAAAAACATTGTATCTATAAATACTTAAAACCAATTAGCACTCGTGAAGACCCTTGGAACGTGGGACGCCCGGGGGGGGGTTTCCATACTCTTGTGCACCTTAGGTAAGGTGTAGAGGATTGGACAAATGGGGTAATCTTGTTTCAAAAAGTTCCTGCCTCCAAAGTTCCACAATTCTATTAAAATGCATTGCAGAGGTAAATTTTACAGGGCCACCAAGGTCATTATGATCACGAACCATCCCATGAAACTCTTCCTCCATGCCACACCATAGGATGATAATATCATTGATGTAGCGACATGATCGAATGCTGCTCAAATTGGTGCATGAACAAGTTGGCGTATGAGGGTGCCATGGCCGCCCGCATCGCCATCCCTGCAACCTGTAGAAAAAAGTTAGTTTCCAAATGAAAAAAGTTCTTTGTTAAGGATAGTCTTAAGAGATCCAGTACAAATGGGACATTTGCCAAACTTTGTAGGGGACCGAGCTTAAAAGAGCATTTTAAAACTGCACCTAATATGTCCCCGGAAGGGAAGAGCTTATTTACTCCCCCACTCCTAAACCCAACAATCAAATTGTTCAAGCAAGCTACTGAGCGGGACATTATAATCAATATGCCGCATGAGTCATTAAAACAGAATATTACTAAGATTGAACGAGCGGCCATTAAATCACTTCAAAATGACACAAAATTTGTGATAAGGCCGACTGAAAAGGGAGGGGGCATAGTGCTCTTAAATTATTCAGACTATAGGGAGGAGATTATACATAAATTATCTGACAAGGAGGTGTATAGGGGATTATCTGGTGATCCATTATCACAGTTAAAATTACAGGTTGATGCGGTAATTAACAAAGCCTTTGATGAACAGATTATCAACCAAACTTTGAGAGATTTTTTGAAACAAGATAACCCCATTTGTCCAATCCTCTACACCTTACCTAAGGTGACACCTTACCTAAGGTGCACAAGAGTATGGAAACCCCCCCGGGTGTCCCATGTTCCAAGGGTCTTCACGGGATTGGGTGAAGTGCCACCCAGACATAAAAAGCTGTACAATAAAAGTAGTTTTCAAATTAATCATGAAATCCACATTCTCTACTTGGAGTAAGGTTCTTAGTGGGGTCCCTCAGGGCTTGGTATTGGGTCCCCTTTTATTTAACTTGTTCATTAATAACTTAGGGGAAGGTATTATGTATAAGGTATAAGTAATGTATCAGTGTTTGCAGATGACACAAAACTATCCAGCCCAATGAATTCCATCCAGGATGTGGCATCCTTGAAACAGGATCTTGACAATCTGGCAATCTGGGCAGCTAAGGGGGGAATCATGCACCTAGTATATAAAAATTCCCAAGCCACTTATACCCTTAATGGGACTGCACTAGGCAAATCCATTATGGAAAAAGACATTGCAGTCCTTGTAGATGATAAACTTGGCTGTAGCAAGCAATGCCAGTCAGCAGCCTCAAGGGCAAATAAGGTCTTGAGCTGTATTAAAGGGTCATAGAGTCACGGGAGGAGGGGGTCATTCTTCTACTTTATAGAGCACTTGTAAAGCCCCATCATGAATATGCCGTACAGTTTTAGTCTCCATCACTCAAACAGGACATTATTGTTTTAGAGAGGGTACAGAGATGGGCAACTAAGCTGCTAAAATGTATGAAAAATCTTAGCTACAGTATGAGGAAAGACTGGGCAAATTGGGGACAGGGCCGCCATTAGAAATCATGGGGCCCTGTACAGCAAAATTTTTGGGGGCCCCGCCCACCTGACCCCCAAGCCCCACCCCAGATCCTGCCCACTCCACACCGCAGTTCAAAGACCACACAGACATTAGTTCTAAAAAAGGTAACCCCCCCACACAAGTTAATAAAAGCTATTGATGGTCCCCCCTATAAGTTAAAAAACTGTGGCACTACTGTGGCCCTCGATAAAAGTTTTTCTAAAAAATTGGTGGTCAGGGCCCCCCTACAAGTTTAAAAAAATTATTGGTGACCAGGGCCCCCCTTACAAGTTAAAAAAAAATTGGGACCCCATAGAATATTTTTTAAAAAAACATTGTTGCAAGGACCCCCTTACAAGTAAAAATAAATTGGGGCCTCAAAGCATATTTTTTAAAAACACCTTGGCACCAGTGCCCCCTTACAAGTAAAAAAAAATTGGGGTCCCAAAGAATATTCTTTTAAAAAACATTGGTCGCAGGGGCCTATAGAGTATTAAAATAATAAATTGGTGCCCAGGGGATTTGAAAAAAAAAAACCCACATTGGTGTTCATGGCCTCATGGCTTTAGGACTTCAACTTTTCGTTGCTTCGGGACTTCGGCTATTTTCATGGCTTCAGGTTTTTAAGCCGCTTTGGGACTTCTTGGCACTTCTGCATTTCGTGTTTTGGACTATTGAAGCGCTGCACAGCTTTGGCACTGTCAAGTGGGTCCAGCTATTTTGGAAAGTTCTGCACAACCGGACTCCCATTCAGCCCTGGGCCCGATACACTTGTACCCCTTGTGCCCCCCTGATGGCGGCCCAGTTATACATAAGTAAAATAAAATGAAATCGCTCACTCTGTACTGGCTAGAACATTGCATTGGCACTTATTAGCTCAGAATGAACTGCATTTGCTGATTCAATTATGGGGGTGGGCTGGGCCAATTGGGGATGGAAGAGGGCTTGGCCAATCAAGGATGAACCTGAGCTGGATCAGTCAAGGATGGGGGTGACCTTGGTCAATCAGTAATAGGAGTGGGCTGGGCCAATTTGGCATGGGGCAGGGCTAAACCAATAAGGGATGGGGAGGGCTGGGCCAAATGGGGAGTGTGCAGGCTGAGCAACTCGATTTGGGGGGAAAAAGTAAAAGCCTTCATGCTGTCCTGGTGCACGCACAGTAAATCCGTTAGCGTGCACAGGGGCCCAGGTTGATCCAAGTAAGTGGAGCACAGCCAGACCCCCTTAAGATCCAATCTCTAATGCTTTGTTTACCATTCAGTCTTTCCACCTGACACAAGGTCACCCATTCCGATTAGAAGAAAAGAGGTTCCACCTAAATATTCAGAATGGGTTTTTACACTGAGCTGTGAAGATGTGAAATTCTCTCCCTGAATCAGTTGTACAGACTGATACATTAGATAGCTTTAAGAAGGGGTTGGATGGCTTTTTAGCAAGTGAGGGAATACAAGGTTATGGAAGATAACTCATAGTACAAGTTGATACAGGGACTAGTCAGATTGCCATTTTGGAGTCAGGAAGGATTTTTTCCCCCCTCTGAGGCAAATTGGAGAGGTTTCAGATGGGATTTTGCCTTCATCTGCATCAACTAGCAGTTGGGCAGGTTAAAAAAAAAATTAAAAGGTTGAACTTGATGGATGTGTGTCTTTTTTTCAACCTATGTTACTAAAATTTGGTTGGTATTTGTAACATCAACTCACCCTGGTGGTCTAGTGGTGCGGCGGGGAAGCCCGCCGTGCCGCTCCTCTCTCCACTTCCGGACTTCCTGTTCCTTAAAGGCGCAGGCGCACTGGCGCCTTCACGTCAGCGCGCAATGGCGCCAAAGTTTGAATATTTAAAGGGGCATTTTGAAAAAACTCATTGCCCGTGATAGGATTTCTCCTGGTGCCTTTGCCTTGAGCCTTGTGCTGTATAAGCTTCTGTCTGTCTGATTCCTGAGTTGACCCTGCCTGGCTATTGACTACTCTGATCTCCGTAACCTGACCTGTGCCTGATACCTGACTTCTGATTCTGCCTCATCCTCATCTCATTGATTACCCGGTTTTGACCCTTGTTATCTGCCTGCCTCGACCCAGCCTGTCTGACTATGAAACTGTCTAATCCCGCCTGTACCATGACCTTCGGCCTTTAAAGACTCTAACTACAATCGTGCCCCTTTGCTGGCCAGAACTCCTGCCTTGCATCTCTCGTTTAAGTCCAGGTGGCATCTGAGTAGCTGAGGTTTCCTCCCAAAGCCAAAGGCTGTCACAATACTGGTGAAGCACAAGCTGAGACCAGGGTGCTTGGCATTTGTTCTGGTATTGGGTGCTGACCGTGACAGTATTCTTCTATACACCTTAAATTATGCATTGTCCTTACTCAACATGTTACAATAAGCTTATTGCTTACCTCCTAGCTGCACCCAAAAATGTCTGCTTTTGCCTTTTTTTTGGGCCAAGCTCTGCTCCATGTACCCACATTCAAGCAAAAGCTGTACTTTTCATTGCAAATAAACAGAGTTGGGTAAGGGAGTGGATGCAGTTCTATAGAAAAAACTGTGACTGAGAGCAGCAAAACCACACTCCACGTGCCCTCAGCCTTTATCTGTATGGACATAAAGCACCATAAATATAGATATAATTACATAACTACAAGACACTGCAATTTAGTGTATAACTTACATTACAAGTTTTCCAGTGAAGTCATATCATTTTGCAAAGTGGCAGTATCCTGCACAATTAAAGGAAAAGTAAATGTTTTTTTTTTTCTTTCTGTAAATTTGCTCTAAACAGCCCCCCAGATTAATGTACCCTAGTCCCTGCTGCAAGTCTGCTCTGGTTTCTGTGTTATCAGCAGCTTCTTTCCCTTCTTCCTGGTGCAGAGTGAAGCCCAGCCCCTTAGCTTACTGAGCAGTGCATTTTGCTGCTGTTCCACAATAGAGAGGAAGAGGGAGCCAGTGTTTCATTAGTAAGCTAGTTTCCCCAAGCAAAAGCTGCTACACACACTGCTCTCTGCTATGTCACATTATGCAAATGATATCCTGGACTAGTCCAAGATATAAGGTCAGCTCAGAAAGCTAAGGGGCGGGGCTTCACTCTGCACCAGGAAGAAGGTGAAACAAGCTGCTGATAACACAGAAACCAGAGCAGACTTGCAGCAGGGACTAAGGTACATTAATTTGAGGGGCTGTTTAGAGCAAATTTAGAGATAGAAAAAAAAAACGTTTACTTGTTCTTTAAGTATCATCAGCAAAAATAGAAAACAGTACTTTGTGTCCACCGCCAGGTCATTATTAAACAAGATGAAAATCAAAGAACCAAGTACATACCCCTCGGTATTCCACAAACAACACTGGTCCAATTAAAAAATGTTCCATTAGACACATCGCTGTTCAGGCCACTAGGCCTGTAGTTACAGTTTGCTGCCCAGGTCAGTAGTGTATAGTTCATCAAGTAAGCAACCTGCATTGTGTTAAGGCAGGGCTTTCCAACTGGTGGCCTGTGGGCCTTGTGTGGCCCCTATATACAAGTCTGCCCGCTGTGTTTGCTTACCATGTGTAAGATTTAAAAAGTATCACTACAGCGATTAACTGGCCCCTGCATTGTTTAAACCTCAAATTCAGACTGTAATCCTGCATTGTTCCCACTTGTAACACCTCTATTGTTTATACCCTACTGTTCACACCTAAAATGAAACTGAAACTGTCCACATTGTTCACCTGCTCACACTCATACAAACTGCTGAAGGGGTACCAGTACCAGCACTGTGTAACTATATGTAGTACATCTTAGAGTGGTCATGATAGGTTTCCCTGTCTCCTGTTCTGTTTTGCCTGCCCATGTTCCCTGTGTGTACCATACTCTGTCTGCCCTATGCTCCCTGTGTGCCATACTCTTCCTGCTCTATGCTCCCTGTGTGTGCCATAGTCTGCCTGCCCTATGCTCCCTGTGTGTGTCTTCCTCTAACTTCCTAATGCTCCCTGTGGGTGCCCAACCTGTACCTGTAATCTGCAATCTGCAACCTGGACCGGCGACCCGCATTCTTACTCGCTTTGATCCGCAACCCGACCTGCAAATACCTTATCCGCAACCCGGACCCGCAACCCGCTGACCATCAAGAATCAGGAGGTGCTGTCATTGTAAATCGGGAAGTAGCCGTGATCAGAAAAAAGGAGTACAAATCACTTTGAGAAGATCCATGGCCCGACCCTCAACCCACAAACCCGCAGAACCACCAGCCTGCTTCTAACCTGCAGGGTACCGCAGGATTTTGCGGGTACCCGACCAGCTGCAGGACTCTATAGGCAGGGCCAGATATACAAAATGTATTAAATAAATGTATAATTTAGAACAGTTTACACAGTTGGTTACTGTCACGTCACGTGGACATAGGGCAGGACTCACACCACACAACTCCTTTAGGGAATGCAGCTCTTTACTGTAGCATGGCAATGTCAAATTACAGGTGTAGATAGTAGGGATGCCCAATTTAGTCTGAATGTAGGATCCAGACAGTACACAGCTCTTGGGATCATCTATGTGTATTGAGGTCACTTACCAAAGAATGCAGGTCTGCCTATCCAACATCAAAAAAAAAATAGGGAAAGGTGCAAAGGTTATCACACACCACTAATTGAAGCAGTTAGGAGCAACTAAGCTATAAAATACAGTTGGCATTCCCCCCCCCCCCCCCCAGATTAAAAGCTTGTTTCATCACAGTTACTCTCCTCCCAGTGCTTCTGTACAAAGACATAATATGGTGAAAATTAAACTTTACCCTTCAATATTAGAAAAGTAAATAAAAAAAACATAGCAAGTAAATAAAATAACATTTTATTTCTGGTGAACTATCTGAAACACAGTTTACATAACAGAGGAAGTGGAAGGAGAGAGGGAGTGGTGTAACAAGGTTTCTTCAAGGTTTTTTGTTCAGTTGCACAGTATTAAGTAACATCAGTCCCATTATATAAATTTTTGTATGTATAGCCAAATCCTTACCAGAACATATATCATTATACATCTCAAGTTATTTGGCCTAGGCAAACACAAGTGTAACAAACACAGCAACATATCTGTACAACCAATATTTCTTGTATTCTCTTATTTAAGATAAAACCCAAGATTCCTCTGAGGCCTGTGAGATGGAAGAACAGGTAATTAAAAAAAAATATAAAACAGAAAGACCATTTTACTGAGATACTGAGAAGTATTTGAAGTCACTCCACCACTATTGTTCTAATTATACTTGTGTTTAATAAAGTTGGCCATAGCAAACAATGTCAGTAAGTAGATGCAACAGCGAACAAGTTTATGAGCTTTAAAGGGGCATAGATTCATGGGTGAGAGGGTCATTCTTCCACTTTACAAAGCTCTGGTAAAAGGGATATTGAAAACTCACACACATTGGGGCAGATTTATCAAGGGTCGAATTGGAAAATCTAATTTTTAAATTTGAATTTGGAGGTTTGTTTTTAGTGAAATTCAACTAGGGAATTGTCCAAATTCAATTTGAAATTCGAATTTTGAAATGTATCATGTACAGTCTGTTTAAAGATTCAACTCCTACTATTCACCATCTAAAACCTGCCAAATTGCTGTTTTAGCCTTTTGGGGGACATCCTAGAACTAATTTGGAGCCATATTGTTTTTGTATTAAAAAACTTTGACTCGAATTTGTCCAAATACGATCCTAATTCGATTTGAATTTTTGGATACAGCCTATTCACCCGAAGTTAAAAAATTCTATTTTTTACATAAAATTTCAGTTGGTAAATTTTTTTAATTTGAATTTTGAATTTATGGGAGTTTAAAATAACCGCAAAATGTGAACCTTGTTAAATCTGCCCAGTTCTGATTTTTAGAATTGTATTTATCAATGGGTGAAAGTTAATACTCGCAATTAGATAAATATGATTATAAAAATCCCACAGGAATGAATAGAACATGAGTGAGTTTGTATTTATTAGTGTCTAAACTCACATTTTGATTCATCTGCCCCTAAAGCTATTCACTTATTTTTCTTTCTCTGAAAAGAAGCAAGATGATGAAAAGGAGCTTGTATACTGTCACGTGGCATTTCCTGAGAAAGCAAACCCAGAGGTTAGTAACTTTTCTCCAGTGCTTTTCAATTTAATTAGAGCATCAAGATTCAATATTTATTCAACGTTAACCCTTTGACTGCCAGTGTTTTTGGGCTTTTGGTACCTTGGGCTAAAAGAAGAATGGATGAACTCCCAAGCAGCAAGCACTTCTCAAAAAGTATATCATATTATAAATTTCACAAGCAGATTTTTATACAGATTAGGGGTGTAAATTTTAACTGCCTTAAGATGGCCATTCACAAGCAGATTTTGCTGTGTAAAACAAGTATGTTCAATGGTGTAACTACTGAGGAAGCAGACCCCGCAGTCGCAGGGGGGTGGGGGCTGGGGGTACAGGGGGCCTGTCGGGGCCTGCTTCCTCAGCAGTATGCGCAACTGTCAGGAACCAGTTCGGGGGATGGTGCTGCCATGCTAACAATTCAGGCCTCCTGCTTTTTTATCCAGAGTGCCTAGCTGCCTTAGGTGGTGGAGGTACAAATTATTGCGCTCAACTTAAATGCTCTACATGACTTCCATCCAGCTATCCAACTTGTCCAATGGAAAGCAGGAAAAAGGGCCTCTGTATAAGTTTAAAGCTGGCCATAGATGTAAAGATCTTTAAAAGATCCAATCGTTATCTTGAGACCACGATTATCTCAAAACGATCGCCCCTCAACTTAAAAGACCATTTCAGGGTTGCTGCCTTGACCCTGCAAACATAAGTAGATTGCACTGGGACAGATAACGATTTTTAAACTTGGCAGATCAATTTTCTGATAGATGAAAAATCATATAAGATGTACAGTGTAAGAGCCGAATTTCCGTTTTAAGAAACTGTAACTGGCCGCTCCATGCCGCCTGAGGCAAGGTTCCCACCTTGCCTCATGGCTGGAGCGGCCCTGGGTCCGATTTCGCTAAAATCGGTCGTTCGGTAATGGGTACCTTAACTGTCCAGGACTCTGCTGACAAGCAGGACGGATGGTGGTTCACTACTCTACTCTGCAGATTCCCCCCTCCTCCCTCCCCTACAACACTATCAGCATAGAAAGAATGCAGGGTGGTAAGGATACAAATCACATTTATTGCACTGCCTTGTGGTGGTTTAACCCTTTCCTTGCCTTAATGTGCAAAGTTGCAATTGTGCCATTTGCTATACAGTATATAATTCCACAGTAGTTCTGGGGTATTTATATGTGAAATTGACATTTTATCATCCTTCTAAAGTTCTGGGGTAGTTATATGTGAAATTGCCACTTTGCCATCCTTGTATAGTTCTGGGGTATTTATTTGTAAAATTGACACTTTGCCATCCTTCTATGGTTCTGGGGTATTTATATGTGAAACCAACACTTTTCCATGCTTCTATAGTACTGGGGCATTTATATATGGAATTGTTATTGTGCCATCCTTCTATAGTTCTGGGGATATTATACATGAAATTCTCCCATTTTTTTGTGCAGAGGGGGGCCCTGAAAATTTTTTTTGCAGGGGTGACCCTGGCATCCAAAGTTACACCACTGAGTATGGGATGTGTTATCTGGAATCCCATTATTAAGATAGTTTGAAGTACGGAATGGAAATCTCCCATGCACTCCATTTTTATCAAATAATTTACATTTTTAGAAATAATTTCCTTTTTTCTGTATAATAATAAAACAATACATTTTTAGCAGCTTTAAGTTATGGAGATCCAAATTACAGAAAGATCCCTTACCTGGTAAACCCAAGTCCCTAACATTCTGCATAACAGGTCCCAATAGTCTATCTGAGCATAGTAAATTAATGGTTATTACAGAGAAAAAAAATTATTATTTGGATAAAATATAGCATATGGGAGATGGTCATTCCATAATTTGGAGCTTTCTAGATTTTCTAGATTATCTAGTGATTTTCAACCTTGTGCCTCCAGCTGTTAAGAAACTACAAGTCCCACAATGCATTTGCCTGACTGTGGCTGTCAGACTCCTTCATTGCATTGTGGAACTTGTAGTTCCTTAACAGCTGGAGGCACAAGGTTGAAAATCACTGTTCTAGATAACAGAGTCCATACCTGTATCTTACTTAAACAACATGTACAGTTCTCAATTTCTCCTTGTTTTTGTTTTCACAGAGAAAAGAACATGAAAGCATAGTATACTCTGAAGTAGCTATTAATACTAACAGAAAGCAACCAGCGTATCAAAGTGAAAATCCTGCTAATGAGATCACATATGCCTCTGTCAAAATGTTGCCTGAACCTGAAACAGGTGCCACGGATATATATGCAGTTGTGAAGAAAACTCCAGTAAAAGGACTTTCAGCTCCTTAAATGTCCAAATATTTTAAGTCAA
The DNA here is from genome assembly GCA_024363595.1 of Xenopus borealis. Classification (NCBI taxonomy): domain Eukaryota; kingdom Metazoa; phylum Chordata; class Amphibia; order Anura; family Pipidae; genus Xenopus; species Xenopus borealis. Next base: position 67,565,626 of record CM044433.1, read on the forward strand.
GGTTTGCACAAAATGTAATTATACAGCACGTGGAGTAGAATTTTCAGTATAGAACAGGTATAAGAGCTATTATCTGGAATGCCTAGGACCTGTTTTTTTTTTTTTTTTAAATAAGGTGTTTTTTCTGTAACACCATACCTTAAGGGGGTTATTTTTTAAGGTTCAATTTGTATTTTCCATGAAAATTCATGTAGATTTTTTTGGGTCAAAACTCCCATTTTGAAGTTAGTAAAAAAAAAAAATTTAATTTTTCAAGTTGGAAATGTCTTGAATACGAAAATACACCATTTAAAACCCGTCAAGGTCCCTTGAACAATTTGAAGATATGGAGCCTTTATGATGATTGACTTTTTTTTGCCTGAAAACTTGATCAATTTGAGTTTTCTGGTTTCATATCTCAAACTCGATTAATCAAGTTTTTCCATGCAAGCTTTTTCTTATAGTTAATATAAAGGTATAAGAGGTATAAAAAACGCTAACATTCGACCTTTGATAAATAACCCCTTAAAGAGATACTGACACCAGAAAGTATGCCTTTTTTTACATCTGTCATAATATTGGCTTTGCATGCTACTTATAGTTTTGTAATAAAGTATTTGCCCAATGCTTTTACATTACCTATTTGGCTCCCTGTGTATGATGGGTCTGACATAATTGTGCAGCAGATGTCCATTAGTATTAGGTTGAGATGGGACAGTCAGGTTGGCTGGCCCGGAAAGGCCTAGGGTGGCAAATTTTTAGGGGCCAGGCCGCCCAGCTGCTCTATGAGGAGCACTGGGAATGAGCTGCTACTCATGCACTCCCGCGCGTGTAGTGCCGACGGGTGCTAGGATTTTTTACCGCTATTCGATTGGTGGAACGATTGAATAGTAAAAATTCGATTCGATCAATCAAATCATTCAAATCCGATCAAAATTCGGCAGATTGAAACTGGCGAACTAGGCAGACGCATAAAAATTTAAAGGGGAAGGAATTCGATAGTCGAGTATTCGAATATTCGAATAGATTTTTATTTGAATCATTCGATTCAATCGAATTTATTGAATTCACTGGTCGAATTGATCTAATTTGCATATTCGAAGTTCCCTGGTGATGCCAAATAAGGGCTATGGTTGGTATATTTGGTAGCCCCTAAGTGTACTGGCAACCTAAAGTAGGCTCTGTTTGGCAGTACACCTGGCTTTTCTGCAACCAAATCTTGTCTCCAAGCTTGAATAAAAAAAAAATCATCTTCTTTGAGTTTGGTGAGCAGCATGTTGCTCACGAACAACTCATTGGGGAACACTGATGAGCTCATGACAAAAAGCATGGTATATTTTCCATTTAAGTTTCCTGTGATATGTACAAACCTCTCCTTCTTTTGTGCTGTATTTTATTTTTTTTATTTTATTCTGTTTTTAAAGATGTCAGCCACATACTTCTTGAGACCAGATGCTGGCGGGCCATTATTCAACATAGAATAAAAATAATATAATTTCCACTTGTACCAATTTTGTTGCAACCTTTTAAAAGGTCTGACATCATCATCATTTATTTATATAGTGCCAACAAGGTACGCAGTACTTGACATTAGAATATAAAAAACAGAGAACAAACAGCAAATATCAAACAAGGTTTTACAAACCAGAGAGTTGGGTTACCACAAATAAATAAGGAATATAGAAACAAATTTGTGATTTATAATACATTTGTGTCAGATAATTTAAGATAGATTGAATATGCTTCCCTAGACAGTTGGGTCTTTAAGGAGTGTTTGAAAGTCATGAGCACAGAGAAGGTTGTGTGAAAGAGTGTATTTTGAGATCAGAGATTAAATATAGGTAGGAGCCTTATATGTGAGTGTTAGTAGTTTGAGTTTGATTTTAGAGGAGTTTGGAAGTGAAGGGATATGCATAACATAGTAGCATAGTAAGTTAGGTTGAAAAAAGACCATCAAGTCCATCAAATTCAAACTTTAAAGGGATCCTGTCATTGGAAAAAAACATTTTTCAAAATGCATCAGTTAATAGTGCTGTTCCAGCAGAATTCTGCATTGAAATCCATTTCTCAAAAGAGCAAACAGATTTTTTTATATTTCATTTTGAAATCTGACATGGGGCTAGACATATTGTCAATTTCCCAGCTGCCCCAAGTCATGTGACTTGTGCTCTGATAAACTTCAATCACTCTTTACTGCTGTATTGTAAGTTGGAGTAATATCACCCCCTCCCTTACCCCACCCAGCAGCCTAACAAAAGAACAATGAGAAGGTAACCAGATAACAGCTCCCTAACACAAGATAACAGCTGCCTGGTAGATCTAAGAACAGCACTCAATAGTAAAACCCATGTCCCACTGTGTAATATTCAGTTACATTAAAAAGGAAAAACAACAGCCTGCCAGAAAGCAGTTCCCTGCTAAAGTGCTGGCACAAGTCACATGACCAGGGCAGCTGGGAAATTGACAAAATGGCTAGCCCCATGTCAGATTTAAAAAATGAAATATAAAAAAATCTGTTTTCTCTTTTGAGAAATGGATTTCAGTGCAGAAGTCTATTGGAGCAGCACTATTAACTGATGTGTTTTAAAAAAAACATGTTTTCCCATGACAGTTTACCATTAAAAACCACACTCCGATCCTGTAGCCAGTTTCCTATCCATGTGCAAATGACTACATTAAGCCCAACAGAACTTAATTTAGAAAGCAGTCATTTGTGGGGCACAGTGTGAACTGCCTTGGCAAAATCCAAATAGATCACATCCACTGCCCCCCCCACACAGTCCCGCATCTTACTTATATACTTAGAACATATTTGAAGTAGAGTTAGAGAAAGCACCTTTAAAAGAGCAATCAGAAAGATAAGATGTAAACCACGAAAGAGCAGTGTAACAAATGCCAGCTGAGTATAGAATGTCTAGGAGGAGCAAGTGGTTAACAGCGTCAAAGACTGACAAGAGATCTAGAAGGATGAGTATGGAATCTTGACCTTTAGACTTTGCCAGGAGAAGATCATTGGTTACTTTGGTGAGTGCAGTTTCAGTTGAGCTGGTGACACACAAGCCGAGACCAGGGTACTTGGTGTTTGTTCTGGTGTTGGGTGCCAACTGTGACAGGCCCAAGTGGAAACAAGACCCCTGAACATTGCAGAACTCTATAAAATGATATATAAGATGAAGGGGCATGCTGCAAAATGTTGTTTGATCAATTGCACAACAAATACGGGGCACCTGGTACCCTTGCATCTGCTTCGAATGCCAATTCATTGCTGTTTCGTTTTGGAAAGTGAACAACCCCTTTAACAGGTAAGGATGACACACTTGTCCTCAGGGCCAGATTTCAGTGGTGGGCGCCCCTAGGTCTCTACCGAGCGCAGAGAAATGGTGCTGTCCATCCCCAGTTCTCCTCAGCAAGCAGCAGGGTGGAATTCTGCCCCTATTAACTTGCCACCCTAGGCCTGGGCCTCGCCTTGTCCTGAAGAAGTGTTTTAGAAACCAATAAGTTAAAATCAGAAACTAGTACATATAGTCAGAATCTGGCAGGATCTAGAGCACAGCAGGTTCAGACATGGATCAGATCAAACAGTCAGTAAATGAATGTACAAATTCACATTGGGATGCAGCAACTGAAGAAAATAGGAAAAAGCCCAATATCATACAAAACAATATATCACCTTATGAGGATGGATATGCTTATGTGCCGATATGTAAAATGATACAAAAGACACAAATATGCAGGCACATGAATCTCAATGCCAAACCTGAAAGGCAAGGATGCATGAATAGGGCAAGCCTCACAGGCAGGGTCCAAGCCTGTTTGTCGCAGGCAAATGTCAACCTGTAATAACACTTTTTTTGTAATCTTGTCTTCATATGGGGACATCTTCTTTTGCCCACCACCTGGAGAGTCAGTAATACAGAATTGAAAAGGTACAGCTCTCTCCTTAATGGCTACTCAAGAGTGCCATAACTAGAGACCAGCAACCTTGTTTGTTTCTTCACTCACTGCTTTGCACAGGACTGTCTATTACAAATTTGCTGTCTGACACATTCCTAAGTCTTTCACGTCTATGCAGTCTACAACTTTGTACTACTAACAGGGAAACTCCCATGAAGACCTCTGCTCTTTGTAACTTCTTATAGCAACAGAGCTATAGCTGCAACAAAAAAGCAACTTAAATGTTCTATATTCTTTGTAACACATTCACTCCTACAGTGACATATAATGGATTATCAGCACATAATAAATTACTGAAATTAACTTTATAATTAGTAGATGTACTAACAATCCTTGATATCTGGTTTCCATACTCTGAAACCATTAAAGCTCCATCTACCGTTTCAGATAACTGAGGTCAAGACACACTATGGCAGGGGTGTCCAAACTGCGGCCCAGGATGGATATGAATGCGGCCCAGCTTGAAACATTCAGTCCCTGAGAAAACTTCATGTTGCAAAGGATAAAGGAGGAGGGGGCCCATTGCCCAGTTAGTAATAATAGTAATTATTATAAGTCTATTTTATATCCAGGTGTCCCTTATTCCAGTGTATAACTCCATCTGGTTATCCAACTGGTATTGTAGTTTGTTTTTGTTTATTTTCTTTACTTTTACAAATCAAAAGTGTTTGTGTATTTCATGTGTGGCCCCAGACAATTTTTCTTCTTCCAGTGTGGCCCTCGAAGCCACCCCTGGACACCCCTGCACTATGGGATCTATTTATCACACTTGTGGTCACTGGGCATTTTCATGTAAAAAGATGTGATGTTATCAAGCTGTGTATAAAATTTTGGCATAAAAGTTTTTCTCGTAAAAAAAGCCCAACACAAAAAAACTCTAATTTATCGAGTTTTTAGGCTAAATACCAGAAAAAACCAGTGTTAAACACATGAAAAATCAAAAAAAAAAAAGATTAAAAAAATCTTCAAATGGTTAAAGGGACCTCTGGCATTGACTTTTATGTGAATTTGACAGGTTTTAGCTGGAGCGTTTTCGGTTTGGACTTTAACAGCTTTGGGGCATAATAAATTGAAAAAAATTGAGGTTTTCTTTTACTGAAAACTTCTAGGTTTTTTTTAGTGAAACTAACCTTGCAACACTTGATACACAACTCGAGCTTTACTAAATAACCACCAAAGTGTAGCAGTTGCCTGAAAAAGCTGTGTACAAAACAAACAAAAAAAGTTCCAACTGTGTTGTTTTTTGCTGCGGGCATTAGCTTGCGACCTTACTTTTTTCCCATTGGCTTGAATGGCATACTACACCAGAATAAAAGATTGCAAATAAAGTTAAACATTTGCCATTTATTTTGCACCACTGTTTACACCATTAGTCTGGTGTAAATAATCAGCAAAATTTTAAAAATATGCCAGTATGTATTCTATGCTACTGCAAGAAAACTACAAAGTAATCTTAAATCAGGTGTTCACCTTCCAACACTTTTTTCAGTTCAGCTGGTTTCAGATAGTTTACCAGAAACAGATAATTTTTCCAATTACTTTCTATTTTCTATGTGTCACTGTTTCACTAATATTGAAGTGTAAAGTTTAATTTTCTAACTTCTAAAGCAGCCATGAGGGGGGTCGCTGACTAAATTGTTAATTGTAAATTGTTCTAAATTGATACATTTAGTTGATACATTTCTTATCTTTGGCCCTGCTGAGCAGAATGCATGGCAGCTTGCAGATCTCTAACAATCCATAAATACATATACCAGTGCATAAATGTGCTAAAACAGAAAACATCTTGTGTACTTGTGTGTCACCTAAAAAAGAAGCATAACTGTGTGATATAATAACAAACCAGAAGGTAGCAATAGAGTGCCTTAAACCATGTTACAGATATCAGGAACACAAATTGTTTATTTTGTATGCTGTATAAATAGCAATTTGTGAGTAAATTCTTTTGCTTGTGACTATAAATAGTGTAAATATGGTCTAACAGCAGCTGTTACAGCATAAAGCAGATTAGAACATAAACAGGCAGATTTTTATCAAAATCAAGATATACGCAGTGTGGTGTATTGTTACTATGATATGGCTATTATGTTAGACATTCAATCACTCCAGCCTTTATACATTACATTTTTGGCTAACTAACTATATTAGAAACATTTTTTATTTTGCACTGCCTATTTACCCAATTCCTTTAAGAAGACAGTGGGAGTTAAGGGAGATTAATGCGGGGCTGAGAGATTGGTGTAAGGAGGAAGGCTTTGGATTTTTGTAGAACTGGGCTGATTTCTCAATTGGCTACAGACTCTTTTCCAGGGATGGCCAGCACCTCAATGATGATGTTGCAGCTGCTTTGGGGGAGAAGATGGCTGGAGGGATGGAGGAGATTTTTTGGGTCGAGTACAGTAAAGAATTCTGTGTAAGAAAGGTCACATGAGGTAATGAGCATAAGAAGGAAAAATGGGGGAGGAGATTTGGTTGGGGTAAGGACAGGGAGGACCACATGTTGTATTTACAAAATTCTCATGCTGGTAAAATATGATGTCACGAGTTGCATGATTGGCCAGTTAATATCAGTGGCTATACTTTAGAAAAAGCGACACAGGTATATATGTTAGGCATTATTCAAAAGCTAATACAAAGGAGGTGATGTTAGAAAACAAGGGGACTAAAGCCTTATGGGTGGTGCTTTTCACTGAGTGTAAAGAGTTCAGCAAGTTAATTATAGGAATATGCTATAGACCGTCTAAAGTGAAACCCGGGACAGAGCATGCTGGCAAAGGGTACATGACAGGGGTGGGACAAAGCTTCCGGGCAGGGGATTAGTAGTAGCTTTAGTGACGTAGCTGGGGGGTGGAGTTTAAGGGAATTTATAGCACTAACTTCTAAGGAGGGCATCCATTTTGGAAGAAAAAAAGGAGTCCCATCCTCCCTGCCTTGTATTGACCCTTTGTACTAGTTGTCACAATTGCAGACTGGGTTAGTGGTGCACAGGTTAAGTTGACTTGGAATGATGAGTATTGGGCTGACTAACCAAGAGGTGATGAGAGGGGATAGCCCATTGTTACAGTTGGACGGCAGGTCCCTGGCAATGGGGAGAGTTAATTGAGAAGCTGGAGTTTTTTACCAAGTCCCAAGTTGGTTAATGGAACTTGGTTGGTGGTGTTCCTCTCTAAGAGCGGTGGTCTCTAGGAGGGTATGTTGTATTGATGGTAGCATGCAATCCAGCGTAACCATCATGCTAGAAGGCACAAGCGGCTGGTGGCTGGTACAATTGCATGCACCTAATTGGGTCCATTGCCAGGGGCCTTCCAGAGGATTACAAGTTAATAATATATCACTGTTCATATATGTTTATAATGTTGTTTATATAAATTGTTATTGATATATGTATTATCTATTGTTAAATTATGTTTTGTGCAAAAAAGCTGTGGTCAAAAGACCCCAACAAAATAAATGGATGGTGAGTGAGTGAGTTACATAGTTACATAGTTAAATTGGGTTGAAAAAAGACAAAGTCCATCAAGTTCAACCCCTCCAAATTAAAACCCAGAATACACACACACCCCTACACTCTCACACGAACCATATATGCCCATAGCTATACTAACTGTAGAGTTTAGTATCAAAATAGCCTTTGATATTATGTCTGTGTAAAAAATCATCCTAGCCCCATTTGAAACCATCAACAGAATGAGCCATCACAACATCACCCGGCAGTGCATTCCACAACCTCACTGTCCTCACTGTAAAGAACCACCTACGCTGCTTCAAATGAAAGTCCTTTTCTTCTAGTCTGAAAGGGTGGCCTCTGGTGCGGTGATCCTCTTTATGGGTAAAAAGGTCCCCTGATATTTGTCTATAATGTCCTCTAATGTATTTATAAAGTGTAATCGTGTCCCCTTGCAAGCACCTTTTTTCCAGAGAAAACCACCCCAACCTCCACAGTTTACCCCCATAATTTAAGTCATCCATTCCTCTAACTAGTTTAGTTGCATGTCTCTGCACTCTCTCCAGCTCATTTACACCCCTCCTAAGGACTGGAGTCCAAATCTGCACTGCATATTCCAGATGAGATATTACTAGGGATCTATAAAGACGCATAATTATGTTTTCATCCCTTGAGTTTATGCCCTTTTTTATGCAAACCCCCAAGACACTGCCATTTAGTGTAAACTTGCATTTATATTATTTTTGCCATAACCTTGCATTTAACATCATTGAAACTCATTTTCCAGTTTGCTGCCCAGTTTCCCAACTTAGACAAATCACTCTGCAAAGTGGCAGCATCCTGCATGGAACCTATAGTTCTGCACAATTTAGTATCAACTGCAAAAATAGAAATAAAAACCATACTTTCAATGCCCACATCCAGGTAATTAATAAACAAGTTGAAAAGCAAGGGACCCAGTACAGAGCCCTGCGGTACACCACTAACAACACTGGTCCAATTAGAAAAAGTTCAATTTACCAACACTCATTGTAGTCTATCTTTTAGCCAGTTCTCTATCCAGTTAAACAAAAGGAATTCTGGGAATGAATTCCAAATGTGCTCCAAGAAAATCCCATTTGCATGGGTTTATCCTACTGGCTAAAGCTCACCCACTGGGTTTTCAAGCTAAAGCCAGGATAATAGCTGATCAGATTTTCCAACTGCAGACTGGTTTCACCTTTCTTGAGGCTCATCAGTGCAGTGCAGATTGTCTGATCAGTTTAAGTAGAGCCACCATGTGGTTTTCCAAACATGTGACAGGGGTTGAGGAGACTGCCTCA
>CM044433.1:67588591-67609775 GCA_024363595.1 Xenopus borealis
GGAGGTTGTCAAGATTAGAGGGATCAAGAGAGGGTTTTTTCAGAATGGGGGTGACAAGATTATGCCTATAATACATTTCTATCGTCCAATACCCCCATTATGGCTACAGATTGAAGAAGAACGTATCAAACCCTTAACCCCTACAGTGCTACCATGGCTTTCAAATGAAAAACTACCAATTTCTACTACTCCAATAACAAAATTAGCTTTGGCTATTTGGGATCAGGTTGGGAAGAAAATAGCCTTAAGTTCTACTCACTATCCCACAATGCCTATTTGTGGCAACCCTAACTTTTTCCCAGGTTTACAAAAAAGGGACTTTGAATGGTGGCAGAACCATAATATGAGATTTGTAAACCAGTTCATAGGCCTTCAAGGCATTAAAAAATGGGATTCACTTAAGGAACAATACAATATTCCAGAAACTGAATACTTTAGATATTTGCAAATTTGTCACTATCTTAAAGAAGTGACAAAAAATTCTACAACTATAGATACTCTAACTCCTTGGGAACGTATATGTTTAGAGACTCCATGTAGTTCTGGTGTAATATCTTTATTATATAAAGAGATAGTTAAAATGTTTAATCACTCCCCTCCTTCCTACATTAAACAATGGGAAAAAGATCTAAATACTACCTTTGACGAAACTGATTGGTTGCAAATCTGGGAAAATACGGCCAAGAGTTCTATTAACATACTTGCCCAGGAAACTCTATATAAAGTAGTGAGTAGATGGTACATGGTTCCTGTCAAACTAAATGCATATTATCCAAATTGTAGCCCCCTTTGCTTTAGAAACTGCGGAAATAGAGGCACGATGATACACACATGGTGGGAATGTAGAGAAGCTGCAAGATTCTGGTCCAGGATATTTACTTTAATAGACACAATAACAGGGATTAGAATCCGAAAAGACCCCATTCAGGTGCTTCTTAATAAAACAATCCCAGTTACTGATAAATATTTGCGAAAACTGATTCAATTCATTTTTATTGCAGCTAAGCAAACCATAGCTTTCTCCTGGAAAAAACGTTAACTCCCAATAACTATGTTCCGTATTAAAATGAACTGGATAATGGTGAACGAAAGACTGTTAAGTATAGTCTTGGATAAATATAATATTTATCTAAAAATGTGGTCCCCTTGGATTAGATATACAAGCCAATAACTGGAGTGTCAAAGAAATATGGAAAAAGGGAGAGCCCTCAGTTAATATAATGTAGAAGCCAGGGACATAATGGAAAAATAAATGTGGAGACAACACACAATAAATTACAAAACAGAAAAACGGAGATGGATACAAAGAAACAATTGATAACATTTGTTGAATTTATTAGTTTATTTTCTATGTATATTGCACAATGTTCATTTACATGATAATATGTCAATGTAACTCGATACATTATGTCTTCAAATAATGTAATAATTCTCCTCTGCGTAGGAGTACAGTCCAGAGTTATAAGGAAATACCTAAACAGTATGTTAATATTGTAAAGAAAATAAAAAATATTTGAAAAGAAAAAATAAAGAGGAACAAAGTCCAAGATAAAGTGGAGGAAGTCCGGAGAATGGAATAAATGTCAGCAATACATAACAACAAAATATCTATGTACAACAAAATATGGGCAAACTGGGTATACCATTTTCCCAACATTCCCACAACAGCAGGTTGATATAAAAACCCAATGACCTGGAACTCTATCCACAATGAGTAGCTCTGAAGGGAAAAAGAAAAAAAGACCACAAAATAGACTATTAGATTAAGACCTCAGTATTTATAATCCCCCATAAAGCTAGGCTAAAGTGATGGGCCCCACATGGCAATGCCTCCCTGTACCCACTCTGCGGGACAAAGTTTGTAGTACTGCACTTTGTATAAATCTGGTACACTTCACAACACTTGAACAAACTTCTACATAATGTACTTTGTAATTGCCTTATTTTTATTTTTCATTGCTTTTTTTTTGTTATGACTATTATTTATGATAAAATCAACAAAATAAAGAGTTAAAAAAAGTGTTGGGGAAAATGGCATGCAAAAAATTCTTGGGGTGCTAAATTAGGGCTGAGATTGGCCTATGTGGACTGGTAGCTACAGGAGGCTCTATTTGACAGTACACCTTGTTTTTATGCAACCAAAACTTGCCTCCAAGCCTGGAGTTCAAAAACAATTACCTGCTTTGAGACCACTGGGAGCAACATCCAAGGGGTTGGTGAGCAACATGTTGCTCGCAAGCTACTGGTTGGGGATCACTGCATAACCTCTCTAATACTTTATTTACCAATAGGCACGTCTTGCTGACAAGAGGATTTCAAATTGAAGAAAGGAGGATTCAGAAAAATATTTGGAAGGGATTTTTTACAGTGAGAGCTGTAAAATTGTGGAATTTTCTCACTGTATCATACTTGCTGATACATTAAATAGCTTTACAAAGGGATCGGATGACTTTTTAGCAAATGAGGATATACAAGCTTATCCAGGGACTAGTCCAATTGCCATCTTGGAGTCAGGAAGGAATTTTTTCCCATGTGAGGCAAATTGGAGATGCTTCAGATTGGGTCTTTTTTTTCCCTCTGGATCAACTAGCAGTTAGGCAGATTATATATAGGCTTAAAAGGTTGAATTTGATGGATGTGCTTGTTAGGGCCACAAGTATTTCTGAACCAGGAAGTAAGTACTTAAGAGGAAGCTAGACACTGGGAACATCAACAAATCAGGTCAAAGTCCAGTAGTCACCAAACCAAAAATGAGATGGCACTCCTGTAATAAGAGAGGCAGATTTATTGCAGTATCCTGCAAAGATGACACACATTACACGTTTCAGGACACAATGCCTTAATCATATCATACCACTGTTGCCTTGTGGCCATGTTATATACAAAACGTGTATAAAAACCCCTGTTGGGCTCACCACAATATTACAGTTAAATATTGCTATTTGATTTGTCTTAATAAAAACAGAGAGTAAAATTTAAATATGAACATATAATAAAAACACTATCTTTATCTGAAAAGGGAACTCTATGTGCTTATGTGTTTATGTGTTTCTTATTATTAGTTATCCTTTTAGTTTTCCCATGAGGTAACCTTCATATGGGTCCTATATAAGGTCAAAGCTAAGGGATGGTGTAGATACGAGCGAATATGTGGGGATAAATATAAAACAAAAGTAAATAGATAAAATAAAGATTATGAAACTGGTAGACAAGAACACCCGAGTGCCTTTATCCTTATATATGATTTTTACAAAGAACATCTTTAAACTAAAAATCCGTACAAATAAGCAATGTCATGTCTCATATTCAGTCCCTTAGGTACTCGTCCAGTTTCAAAATCCAGAATGCCTCCTTTAGGTTTAGGGAGTGCACCCATTCACCTCCTCTTAAAGGTATCCTCACTTGTTCAATAACTTTGACTATCAAGTCTTGGGTGCCATTGGGTGAACATGAAATAAAGAGGTAAAAACCACTAAAGAGCTAAGCGTCTAACGCTAGCGCAAATTCGCCAGCGTGATGTCATTTCGCAACTTCGCAAATTCACTAACACCGACTCTGGCAAATTTAGAACAGATAGACTTGCGCAGCTTTGCACCCTTACGCCAGGCGAAGTTGCGCACTAATGAAGGATCTCAAATTCACTAAGATGAGCATTTTCCTCTACTTACGCTAGACATTACATTGGTGAGACCAGGCGAAGTTCAATACAATAGAAAAAAAAATGTAAACGCTGGCGTATTTTAGCATAGGAGGGTGATAGTCTGAAAAAGATCGATAATTTTTTTGGGGGGTTACCCTTCTTCCCCCCTACATTTCCTAACATATGGCAACACAACTATACAGGGGGCACATGTAGGGCAATAGGACAACTTTATTTAATTTATTAAAGGTTTCCTGGGCTTGTGTAGTGTAATCTAGTGGCTGTAACATATACTTCTATTATAAGTTAAAGTTCCCGCCGTATGTGTTATGTTTGGTAGCCGAGGATGAGGAGAGTATAACAGTGCTTTATTAGCAGGTCATGCAGCCATTACATAACAGCAGTAAGTCTTACTTTCACTTTCAAGTTGTACAGAAAGTCCTATGTATGCACATAGCCACCTGCAGGCCATTTGTATAAACACCACATATTCCCCCTATAGTAGGAAAGCATTTGGACAAATATATAAACAGTAACAATTAAACTTGTATGTATATGAAAGCAATATATACATTCTTTACATGACATAGTCCTTGGTCCATGCAGGTAGTTTTTTGATTCTCTCAGTATGCCTTATAGGTTCACTTTCCTCTGCCCTATTGCAGTTGGCATCAGGAGTAGGGAAATGTCCTTCATCAAATGGAACATCTCCAAAGTCATATCTAGCAGGAGCAAGACGACTAGCATTCAATATGCGTCCATCAGACAGTTCATACTGTATGTGTATGGTCCTCGCTGGCGTCTCACTTCAAGTGGTGTAGTAAATTTAGATTGTCCTTGTTTCAGTATTCCTGGTTTCTTAATTCTGACTAAAGATCCAGGCTAAAAGTGCACTTCTCTTGCACCACGTTTTCTATCGGTATAAGCCTTGCATTTGGCTTTTTGACATTTGACAATGTCAGCAGTAGATGAGTTTGTAGGAACAGTATTTGGTGGAAGTTTGATGTCTGCAACATGTAACCTAGTGCGCATCTGTCTGCCATGTAATAATTCAGCTGGAGATGCTTGGGTTGTTGCATGGCATGTTGCACTGTAGTTATGCAGTTCCTGTGAGACAGTGCCCCTTATAGAGTAGGGCAATCGCCTAAATTTCTGGCGTACTGGTTTTACATCTGGTCTCAACTTAACTTTGTGTACAAAGTTCTTTGCACATCCCAATGAAGTGTTGCTTTGTGGTGGCACTGGTGCTGTAGTAATGACACCATCCACTAATTGTAGGTTTAATGCAGCAAAGAGATCCCTTCCAAGTATAGCAGTACCTTTATTCACAATGTAAAAGTCATATTTTGCAGTATTTGATTCAAATTGTACAGTCACTGGCAAGCAACCAAGCACAGGGATCGGATCCTTTAAGTAACTGACCAGTCTCAGGGCAGGTGCAACAAGTTTATCTTTTGCAAAGTATTTCAAGAAAATATCCTTTGGTAGTATTGAAACAGCTGAACCTGTATCAAGCATCAGGTTTAATGCAGTGTCCCTTGTCAGCAGAAGCAGTACTGACACTGACAGTGCATATAAACTTGTCTGGAAGAAATGTACCAGCTTTATCCACACTTAATACTGTAACATTTGTAGTAGTGAGTTCATGAACATCTTTAACAGAACTACGGCAGACCCCAGAAAAGTGACCTGGCTTTAAACATTTGCAGCACTGTATAGCTTTGGCAGGACATTTAAAATAGTTTGTAAGGTGTTGTGTTGAACCACAGCGAAAGCAGTATTTTTTATTTGTATTTGTTGCACGGTTTTTCAGTGAATCCCTTTCCTTAGCACTGTATTTTGCCTGTGACTGCGCATTATTAGGCCACAGTTTTGAATTATTGGCGAAAATTCGCCTGGCGAAGTGCGGCGAATGCTAGCGAAGTCAACACTAGTGAATTTGCGCATCTTAGTGAATTTGCCCCAAAATGTTTACCCACAGGGGCAATTGCTCTTAAATTCTCCCTTATCCTTTCCTTTAAGCAACGGGTCGTTCAACCAATGTATTGCTTCTCACAGCAATAGCATTCTAATAGGTATACAACCCTTTTGGTGTTGCAATTATAGAAGCTGTTGTTCTGATACAACCGCCTTGTAACGTCTGATCTAAAACTGGAACCTGTGGAAATAACCTTGCATGTCTTGCATGTAGTAGCCCTACATCTATAAGTACCCTTCACGTATAACCAACTAGCCCGGGGATTTCTTGTTACTGTGGTAACTAGACTCAGTGCTCAAATTTTAGAGTGGGGGCCTTCTTAGAAACACATTTAATGTCAGTGGAAGACAAAGCCTCAGACAATCTAGTATCGTTATATAAAACTGGCAGGTGTCTTCTAATAATGCCACATATCTTCCCATATTCCTTGCTATATTCTGTTGTGAAATAGATTTTTTTTTTGTGCCTTGCTTATTTTTTCTTTTACCCCCTATTTTGTAATCTATTGTCCAGGTGTCTTCACTGTTCTCTAATGGTTACCTCTTGACTACAGTTCCTTCTATATCAGACAAACTAGCCAAAGGGGATACCCCTTATTGTATGTTTTGGGCGACAGCTATTTACCATTAGTATAGTACTACCTGCTGTGAGCTTTCTGATAACTTTGGATTCAATTTTCCCCGTATGACTATCACCTCTTGGGTATAGAACTCCATTTTGTTGTGTCTGACTGAAAAAATTTTATTTTGTCGGTTGTTATTCAAATAAGTGTGAATGGACCATACCAAACTATGTGTTCACGAAAAGGTTTATCACATTCATAGACACAAGACCATTCCCAGAGTCCAATAGTGATGTATACAAGGGGTTATAATAAATGCTCATAGATTCAGTTAGAGATCAGAGTCAGTAAGCATATAATCATGAAATGAACTAAGGCTTTAATCCATCCCTGCTACATACATAAAATGTCGGGCCCCTACCCCTACTCAGTAGAATGCAGAGTAGAATAACATATTAAATAATAAAATAATAGAATAATGAATCAGCTACTGGCCGAAAGGATCTGCTTTTTTTAAGGTGACTTTAACAATCATGTGTGATTGCTGATTTATTAGTGAAGGGATCTCTAGATAATATTTTTAATATACAAATTTTTCATATAAGGCTGAAGATTTATAACCATTACATACGTAAATCCGACCTCACATTCTTAATGCTTTATTTTTGGAGGGGGGCTATACTTAATTTCTTTCTTCTTTCTAATGCAGATGTTGGGTTTGGAAATTCCAAAGTGCATGCATAATTCTTAAGTGCATGCGCAATGAGTCCTGTGCAATACAATATTCTGCTCCTGACATAGCTTAAAACAGCACACGGACTGTAGCTGAAAATACACAGGATGTGTATACAATATGTATACAATATAAACAAGTTCTATCTTCTGGAAATAAAGTAAATCAGCTAAAGCTGACTATACACAGAGCTGGTCAATGAGCAGATCTTATCCTGATTTCACAACCCATTTGGAATTTTTGGAGACCTGTTGGAAAAGGGATGCATTGCACATCAATGTGGTTTTTGACTAACAGGATTAACTAATCAAACCTGCCGAATCAAATTTTCATATTGGCCCACTTGCAGTCTTTTATTAGAATTACTATACACTTTAAACATGTACATCAATAAATACATTTACACATCACCATGCTATTTCATGTTATAAACAAAAACAGCATCTAGCTCTCAAAACACAGAAACGGACATGCTGTAACATACAGGAGTTGCCATGTAAACAAGACAGATACACGGGGAGTCATGGATAGCATTCACATGTCTTCAAGCCAAGCATATAGAAGCTAAAGCACAGCACAAGCCGTAATTAACTCAAGAGATGTGAATCAAAAACTCTTTGCTTTTTCACTGTATAAGGAACCTGCACAATTAACTCTTACAGGATTAAATTCAATAGTGTGTATATTCTGTGCTACTGTATAATTTACATAAACCACAGAAACAAAATTTCTACAAAGAGTAACTCTGAACTGATCTATGAAAACATTGTTTGTGACAAAGAGGAAGAGGTAACAAGAGATCCCAGTCATATACAGTGTGAGTCTTACAGCGACAGTCTTTGCTGTGGGATTTGTATCTTCCCAGTTACAGAATACAAGTTCAGAGTAATCTTATCTTACATTACAGACAGACAAAGCAGCAAAGCTGAAAGTTGAAAAAAAACACTAACTTATATTGTTTAATCACTTAGCACTTACTAATGGGACGGCAGTAGGACCCTGTTAATTTCTGGTTTCATCTTGACCACAAGTTGCTGTCAGTATTAACTTCCGTTTCAGACTAAATGTTTTTTTCTTTTTGACGTGATGCATGGAAACCACACTCTTTACTTCTGCCCAGTGGTCGTCCTAAAATGAAGTGTATCTGATGTGACCATATTAGTTACAAGCTCTAAAGATGGAGCAGAGAGAGATTCTACTGCGCTATGTTGAAGGTTACCATAAAATGAAAGAGAGATCAGAAGAGTTTGCGACTGACTTTATGGTAAGATTATGCATGTTTCATTCACTTCTACACAATGTTATACAGTGGTGGTACGGCTGCAAAGAAAAGCAAGTTCACCAAATAAATGGATTTTGTATCTTGGTTTTTCCGGATAACGGATCCTTCCATAACTCGGATACCTTAAATCTACTAGAAAATCATGTGAACATTAAATAAACCAATAGGTTGGTTTTGCTTCCATTAAGGATTAATTATATCTTAGTCCGGATCAAGTAAAAGGTACTGTTTTATTATTACAGTGAAAAGGGAAATTATTTTCTAAAATTTGTATTATTTGGATAAAATTTAGTCTATAGGAGATGGCCTTTCTGTAATCTGGTGCATTCTGGACAACAGGTTTCCATATAATGGATCCCATAACTGTACATCTTGATTATCATCTAATAGCCTTCATCACCTTCATATTGCATAGTGATTGGTCTGCTTTTTTTGGTCTCAAAAAGACTACTTCTCTATGGCGTGCCATTAGTTTCCTGTTGCTATATGCTGCTATGACATACTGTATCATAGGCATTGTATCATCACTATTCCCTCAGCGTGCTGATAGTAATCTTCTATATTAGTTGGAAATCACCCAGCTGTTCAACAGGCTCTTAGACTATTTAAACTTAGGGCTGAACTCCATGGACTTCTTTAGTTGGATCATATTGGAATGACATAATGCAGGAGACAAGTCGGACTCAGTCATACGTGTCCAAATATAATTGGAATGAATGAAATTTACAGGTAAAAACTAAACATGATAAGACTGTCAGATGAAGAAGTAGCTTTCTGCATTCATATCCGACAATCATGTCATGTAGGATGGAATGTAGTTTTTACCTACAACTTTTCATTGACTCCCATTATATTTGGACGCCTGCAACTACATCTGACTTGTCTCCTGTGTTATGTCATTCCGTCACGAGCCATCGAAAGTCGCCTATGGAGTTCAGCCTGGTGCGTGTTCTTCAGATACGGCGCGATGAGAGGAACACACATCAGATGTGCTGAATGTAATGTAAGTAATACAAATGTTGCATCTTCAAACTGCGTACATCCAATACGGCTGTTGGGTGAAGAAGCAGCGTGCGAAGTTTGCATCCAACAGTGGTGTCGGATGTACTCAATTTGTGACATTTGTATTACTTACATTATATTCGGTGCATCCAACATGCCGCCTAATCATTTTTGGTCAGATCGACGACCCGGAGACAAAACGCAGGTGACATATGGGACAGAGTCACAAGCCTCAAAATAAAAATGGACAGAATGAAAAGTCGCAGGTAAGAACTACACGGTCCGACTGTCGGATGAAGACACTGCTTACTGCGTCCACCTCCGACAGTCGTGTTGCATTGGATCTAATGTATTTCTTACCTGCGACTTTTCATTCAGTCCAATTAGAATATTGGCACCTGCGTCTCCATCCGATTTGTCACCTTAGTTTTGTCGCCGGGCGTCGATACGACCAAAAACGCGTGTAGTTCTACCCAAAGCTTCCTCTCATCATGTCGGATCTGAAGAACGCACACCGTGTAGTTCAGCCCTAAGGGTAGAACTATACAAGTGCTTTTCATCAGATTTTGTGGGACAGATTTTATCTGATCCTCCATGCAACACCGATCAATGCTGCGCAAGAACACTCAACAGCACAAGCTTTTGTAGGATGCTACAAAATCTGATGCCCCTAGGCTAGAATGTGTTTACATCCGATTCAATATATTTCAATGAGGGAAAAAAAGTCTTTCCAACACCATCCGTTTTTATATTGAGGATGAAGAAGCAGCATGCAATGTTCACATCTGACAGTCTTGTTGTGTCGGATGGAAAATTTTACATTTAGTTTACGTTTCAGAATTTTTTTTCAACAATCCCATTATATTTTAACCCACGCGACAGCATCTGACTTGTAGGATGCGTTTTGTTGATCTGACACCATCCTACAAAAGCTCTTGAGGAGTTAAGCCCTTAGCAGATTTATTATGCAGTATGAAAAATGGTAACAAAATTCCCCACACGTCACCAGGCTTCACCCTCAATGGTGCTGCACCGCCTGGAATTTTGTTTTACCCAGCATAATAAATAGGCTACTTGGTGAATTTCCCTAATTCAGTCCACTTTTTTTTTTTGAAGTCTTTTATTTATTTACAGTTGGCAGTACATCCATTAACAAACAATGTATCAACGCATATTTTGCTCATGTTACCAGGGCACATTCACAACTTTTTTTACATTTGTATTAACATTGCATAGTTTAGCAAATATTCACTTTATTAATTTTCTGAAGCTATCGGGTAGACGTCTAACCATTGCCCCCATACCTTATTGAACTTATCATGGTGGCCACTCGCCAGTTTTATTAGTGGAAGCATGCAATTTACCAGGTTAAGCCATTAGTTAATTGAAGGAGGCATTGTTTGACTCCATTTCATGACATTTACTTTCCCTGCGTAAAATAGAAGAGATTTATACATTATTCTAGAGTGGTTATAGGGAACCAAGTCATCAATAACCCCCAATAAACAGGCCTCGGGGGAGACCACCTGAGGAAGATCTAGGGTATCACTGAGTAAACGGATCACTCTCCTCCAAAATTTGAAAATTACAGGGCATTCCCATAATGTATGTATGAAGTCCGCATTTACCTGATTACATCTCGAGCATGTTGAAGATTTACACGGGAAAATCCTATTCAATCTGAGCGGAGAGTAGTAATAAAAGTGCAGAATTTTAAAGGTGATTAACCTGTCCCTTGTTGAGATAAGATAGCTATAGGCTTTATCAGTGGCCTCTTCCCATATATCCTCAGTTATTGTGGGTAAAGCCCTTTGCCACTTCCGCTGGGCTGCTTGAAAGGGAGTGCCCCTCACCTCCAACATATTATTGTACAGGCATACAGGCATGATACCAGTTTGTGTGAATTTTCTGTGTGTAACGTATTGATAACCTAGAATTTTTGGTAGGATGGGTTGTACCCCTTAAACTGAGTTTTAAAAGCATACTTTAATTGCATATATCTGAAGGGGAATTCACTCCACTTTTAAGTCAAAAAAAGCTTGACAGCTTCCCTGGTTTTTACCCAGTTGCTCCTGTCTTGGCATTTCACTCCAAAGGCCCATATGCCTGTCAGTGATAATCCTGACATTTTAATGTGTCTGATTAAAAAGAGGTCTGACAGGATAGGATTGGGGCTGTGTATTGGTGGGGTGCATAGATGCCCTCTTCTCTCTCTGTCTAACACTTTATTTAGCCCTTCCGAGAAATTAAATCCAAAATATCTTATTGCTGAACACTGTTCTTACCATTGTACCTGGTAAAAATGTACTGTACAACAAATATTTAACACAAACAATATGCCACTTTTTTGCTTTTCTAATACTGTAATATAATAATAAATTGCTTAATCTGCTTTAGTTATATAACTAACTGTTTAATGCAGTGCTTTTCTTGAAATCATCACTCCCAGCCCATGTGACTATGGTTCTGTTAATGTTTATACAACTCTGACAATGAAGGGTCAATTTGCACAGGAACCAGTTAACCTGCCCTGTCGGTTTTCCCTTTTCATATAGTATAGTAGGCAATACTAAAATATAAACATGTGTACTGGCAAAAGCTGGGGGAAAGAATAGGTCAATTAAGTGGGGTTAACATCTGTTTTGAATTCTTGTAAAAGATTCCCCTAGCAGAATTTACTTAGAGAAGCAATAAAAAAATGTATCACTGATAAATGGTGAGCATGACAAAAAGGGAACATAACCAATGTTTCATAAACACTGCAGACCTATGGACCCATGGAATAAACAGAATTAGTGACAATCAAATTGAATTGTGGTGTGTGATAAGTGATGTGATATAATACTCACCCACATTCTATTTATTCCTATATGATTTTTAGAATTGTATTTTTCTATGGGTGAAAGTAAGAACCCACCATTTGATATATAATCATTTAGAATATGGTTCTAAAAATCCCATAGGCATGAATAGAACTTGGATTAGTTTTTATTTATCAAAACTTTATTTATTTATTAAAATTGACCAAGCTCACATTTTGATACATCTGCTCCTTTGATCTCAAAGGATCATAAACATAAATACATTTATTACATCAACACTCCAAAGACAGGGATCACTCATTTTAATACAGGGTATTACCTTTTAAAATACACATGTTCTCTGTCTGTCTGTCTGGCAATTATAATTGTTTTATAATTATTAGTAGCAACCAAATTGAGTACCACCCCCTCCCTCCAAAATGGCAGCTGAATGAAAAAGGTAAAATTCCAATTTGTATATGACCTGTTATAATGTAATATTCTTGAAAGAAAATACCAGTCCAGTCCATATAACAGGGCTCACTCTGTCCAAAGCTTAAGATCAAGGTGAGAAGGAGAATCTGAAGTCCTTCTGGATAATTTAAATAGCGACCCGGTATTCAAAAAATTTAAATTAAAATGAACTCAAAGCCTAACCTTTAAAGGAGCAGTTCAGGGTAAAAATAAAAACCAGGTAAATAGATAGGCTGTGCAAAATAAAAAAATGTTTCTAATATAGTTAGTTAGCCAAAAATGTAATATATAAAAGCTGGAGTGAGTTGATGTCTCACATAACAGAATACAACACAACATCCTGCTTTTCAGCTCTCTAAATCTGAGTAAGTCAGCGACTTGAGGGGGGGCCACATGGGACATAACTGTTCAGTGAGTTTGCCATTGATCCTCAGCATTCAGCTCAGATTCAAAAGCAACAGTTATGTCCCATGTGGCCCTCCCTCAAGTCATTGATTGGTTACTGCCTGGTAACCAGGGTAACCAGTCAGTGTAAACAAAAGAGAGCTGAAAAGCTAGGTTAGACTTACAGTCACTCCAGCCTTTATACATTACATTTTTGCCTAACTAACTATATTAAAAACATGTTTTATTTTGCACAGCCTATCTATTTACCCAGTTTTTACTTTTATACTGAACAATTCCTTTAAGATTTAGCAATATGTTGTCTGCAGCAATACATTGTAAAGGTTATAAGTACTGCTGGGTACTTTCCAATTCTTGGCATTTACTATTATTCTGCATTCTATCTGCATAACCAAATAAATCATGTTACAGAACGTACCCCAAAATATAATAATGCTAGTCACTTCTATCATCTATCTTCTTAATCATGTCTCTATTTATTATTTAATAATAATTACTTAATAATAATAAGTGCTAATTGCACTGTATGAGTATATCAATAGCAATCAATATATAGCCACAACTAAACAGTACACAATGTGGGCCTTGCCTGCAAGGTCCTGCACTATAAGGCTTAGTCCAGATGGGGAGATTCGGGGGCGATCCGTCGCCTGGCGACTTTTCGCCGCGACAGATCGCCCCCGAATCTCCCCGAATAGCTAGGCACCGGCGAGGCTTAAAAGCGCCGGCGTGTGTTCACACGGAGCGGCGCGATTTTTAAAATCGCTCCAAATTGCCTGGCGAATCGCGCCGCTCCGTGTGAATTAGCGCAGGCGCTTTTAAGCCTCGCCGGTGCCTAGCTATTCAGGGAGATTCGGGGGCGATCTGTCGCGACAAAAAGTCGCCAGGCGACGGATCGCCCCCGAATCTCCCCGTCTGGACTAAGCCTAAAGGGTTTGTCTGGAAATAAAGATAGTACAAATTTGCAGTATTGACACAAGCTTTTTAATTACACATTTTATGTAAATGTGCTACATTTATTCCCTAACTGATCACGTTTAGAATGTAATTTTACAGAGAGACAGGGAGAGAGTATGCATGTTTCTATCTGTGTCTGTGTGTGTCTGGCTGGGTCTGTGTGACATTAAAATTCTATACAAGAGAAACCTATAAAGTGAATACTTTCCTACCACGCAGGAAATGGAAAAAGTTCTATGCAGAGTCTTTTATGGTAAATAAACCGTGGTTAACACACACTTAATTTATTTTCAAGTCAGTTGGTCTTTGAGGTTAATTGATTGCAAAAACGGGTTATAGCTAACAAAAATTGCAAACAATGTACAATAGAATTAGATTGATTTTAGCAAGTGTTATTAACAGTGGAGTATGCAGTGAGAACCTGGGATATCTCTGAAACAATGCAATTGTATAACTCCTAGTCCCTTTTACAACAATTTGCAAAGTATGGATACAAAGTGACTGTTTTTTCGACTGTCCAATGCAGTTTGCTGCTTGTAACATGAGGTATAAATAACAAACCCATTCCCAGCTGAATGCAAATTTTAGTGACTAATTCTATTGGTGCAAATACTTGCATGTGAGAGTGGTGGGTTAACATTTTTTTGACTTCACAGCAACCTTTTTAGAATAAAAAGATGGACCCTCCTTTTTTCAAATTGGAATGGATGCCTTCATGCCTCCTCTCCAGTGTAAACAACCCCAACTTGGTCAGTCTTTCAACATAATTTAAACTTTTCATACCCTTTGATATCTTAGTCCTGAATTGAATGAACTGGGCTGCATGGTTTTGTGTTATCTGCAAACACCAATACATTACTTTTGATACCATCTCCTAAGTCTTTAATGAACAATTGATTAAAATTAGACCCTGTGGGACCCCACTAAGAACTTTAATCCCAGCAAATAATGCACAATTAACAACTGCTCTCATTACCCGATCCTGTAGCCAGTTTCAGTATCCATGTGCAAACAACATTATTAAGGCCAACAGACCTTAGTCTAGAAATCAGTCTTTTATGGGCACTCTAATGTTTTGGCAAAATTCACATAGATCACATATACTGCACCACCACTGTCTAATTTGTTATTAACCTTATGATAAAAAACAATCAAATTGTAGGATAGGACCCAGGGGAGCTGTGCAATGAGGCAGCAGTGCCGATCTGGTCACCAGGAGCTACAAAAAAGCCGCTCCAGGTACCTGGTGCCCTCTGCACTATCGATGCTGCACCCCCTCTAGGGGAGCTTGTGGGTGGCTCCTGCTTTAGAAATGGCATATCCTTCATAAAGCAATGCTGATTACTGTTTATAACTATAACATAGTTTGTATGTAATCCCTTTAGAAACTGTAAAATAACTTATCTATCACAGATGTCAAACTTACATAAACCCTTTGGAATTACATAGGTGCCATATCAGATGAAAGTGAGTCTGAGAAACTACCTGAGGGTGTACTCCATCTGCTATATACAAAACTTGAACAACACTCGAAACTTGAAGCATTTTCATGGGGATGTTCCTCTGTGGTTTATTTAGCCAGTAGAAAAACAATATTTGGGAGTGATGCCTCTTTATTGGATTAGTCACCTGGCAAACAAATATTAGAGAGCAGATTTATTAAGGGTGGAATGTAAATTTGAATTCAGATTTTTTTTGGTAAAAATTCTCAAATTCAAATTGTGAATTGTCCAAATTCAATTAAAATTTTAATTCAAATTCGAACTTTGAGATTTATCAATCCTATACCCTGGTAATAATTTGAATATTCGCTACCTAAAACCTGCTGAGTTCATGTATAAGTCAATGGGAGAGGTCCAGTGACCCATTTGAAGATATTAATAGCCTTCCTGACATAGGAGAGAGAAAACCTTGATTTGAGTTTAGTCTAATCCAATTCGAATTCAATTTGATTTTCAGGTTGGTAATATTCATGCAAGTTATAGATATTCATTTTTTTTCTTAAATAACCTCACAATCTAATTTCAAGTATATTCAAATTTATTAGCGTTAAAAAAAAACTCACATTCGAATCTGAAATTCGACCTTTGATAAATGGGCCTCTAAATTAAAAAAAGTTCTGGCTTGTTAGATATCACTAGACCCAGTATAGCCTGATTTCTGGTTGGGTCTTGTACTGTTGCTTCTGTCAATACTTGGGTAATTAAAATCTCCAAGACTTGCCCAAAACGAGTAGCCTTTTCTATTTGCAGCATAATTTGAACCTCTTACTCTAACTTGAGGGGGTCTACAGTACACCAGTTATACTGACTTTTAAATCATGCTTTACAGACATTCCCCTCCTCTTTTTCTATTTCCTTTGTCTCTCTGAAATAAAGTACAGGTATGGGATCAGTTATACAGAAACCCATTATCCAGAAAGATCCACATTTATAGAATAGACAGAAACAGCCTATTGGGTTTATTTCATGTTTCCAGGATTTTCTAGCAAACTTAAAGTATGAAGATCCAAATTATGGAAAGATCCATTAACTAGAAAACTCCAGGTCCCGAGCATTCTGCATAACAGGTCCCATACCTGTATAGCATACTATATTTACTGACTAGTTAAGATAGCAGAATATGCCTGATTAAATACAATGGATACCAATGCTGCCATGATCATCATAATTTTGAAAACACTGGAACCAACAATTCCAACAAATTGGCTGAAAGCTGTTGGTATAACTGAAGTATGTAACTAACATTCCAGAGGAGAAGAGGCACATAAGAGGACATCTGATAACTATGTATAAATATATAAGAGGACCATAAAAAACTGTCTAGTCCTTCTAGAGACACAATGGCATGCGTTATGATTAGAAATAAGAAAGAAATAAGGTTCCATCTTAATTGCTCCTGAATCAGTAGTTCTGGCTGATACTTTAGAGAACTCTGAGGAAGGCTATCTAAGCGAGAAAATTCAAGGTTATTGAAACCAGTCTCAAGTTGATCCCTTTGACTGGTCTGATTGCCTTCTTGGAATCAGGAATTTTCCTTATTGGAGAGGTTGCAGGTGTTTTTTTATGCCTTTCTCTGGATCAAATAGTAATTAGGCAGGTTTCATGAAAGGTTGCACTCAGTGTGTCTTTTTTTAACCTAAGTTACTATGTTTCAGATCTACATGCCAGGTCATTCCATACGAACATTGTTTTTTAACGCAATTCTAGTTTTGGCTTTATGTTAGGGGTAATTCTCACCACATGATGCTGACACCACCATGCGTCATGATGGGAATGAAGTCTTTATGATCATGTGCAATATTTCACTGATGGTCAGAAAGCTCACTTCTTCAGAGTTTCAATAGGTCTTTTGTTAGTCTCTCTCAATAGTCTCCTTTTTTTCCTATGTCACACTTTTATTTAACTGGAATTCACGGTTTATTCAGTAACTTCAAAATTTGCTTGTATATACAGATGGAGACACTTTTTTTTGCATCATAAAATAGAGCATTAGCCCCTTGAGCTATTCCTCAGGATGGGCAAAAGCTATATCACCTTATACATGGGACTAGCGAGGCAACCACGACACCTAATAAGACACCCAATAAGAAACTGCTGCCCACACATATCTAGCCGAAAAATGTAAAACTTAAACCTAAAACTTAAATCACTAGAAGGGGTAATTGCAAATGATTCTGGTGCATAGGGTCAAACATTTACTTTATGACAGCTCAAGAAGAGGAAGGTAAAAGAACTTTCCCCCACAGGAGCCCTGTTTCTTCTCCTGAGGAGATCTCTCTCCTTTCTCTCTATAAGACCGTAGCTACTGAAATAATATAGTGCTCATAAAAAAAATAATGGTGGGCAGATACAAACCAATTACCCTTTATTTCCCAGACCAACTCCTTAACCACTACACTACATGAGCTCCTTATGGAAGTTCTTAAAGCGAACAGTGTGTTTATCTTGATGAGTTAAAGAGCGCCAGATGTACAATCTATTCTGGCTTCATCTGTACCCTAATGGTCCTTCAATCACCTTTTCACAGTGTTACTTGAAGTGTTCTTTTGTCATTGGTTATGCCATAATACTCACTCACCAGAATTTGGACCTTCCAGCTACTGTAATCAGTTGACACCCTTTAACTATGTGAAGGCGTTCTCCATATAACTAAGTATTTGACTTTGAAAAAGAATTGGCTGCACCAGGGATTATTTAGAAGGGTCATATTGAAAGGAGCTGATATTAACACAACAGATAAGCACAGTATTTTGATGTATGTTTTCATTGTAAATTACTTTGCAAAAAAGCCTGTTTTTGTTAACCAGTGTCATAAAAGGAAATTGATTCCACTGTAATTCCATGTTTTTTGACAGTAAAATAGAAACATGTGAAAGGGGCTGAATACTTTTAATGGACACTGTGTTTGAATGATATCTTTATTTAATAGTTCTATTTCTAACATTTGGAGTACACACTACAGAAGCGAAGTGACTATAACCATTTATGGTATAAATTTGAATTTGTTCTTACAGTAAAGGAACAAACCAAGTAAGAATGACAAAAAATCTTGGTAATATTCTAAAAATCATTAGGGTATTTTATGTGGAGAAAGTCACAACTCAAGTTTTTAGAAGGAAGTGTTGCAAATAATTTTACCGGAATTGAAAGTCAATAGCACAGTGCAACACTTACGTGAAATTCATGGTCATTTAGGAAGTGACAAGATTACAGAAGATAAATCCCGTTGCTACTACTTCCCCAATCTATGCCACATGGAAAAATGTGTCCAAATGTCCAAGCTGTTTTTTTATGAAAAACAAAAAGACATATTTATGATTGTCTCAACAGTATTTCTGGACTTAGTTATACTGAACACTAACTATTCAAGAATTACAAGATGAATAGTAATGCAGAGTGATTACATGTACACAGGTGTCCACAGGAACTTTACTCTGAAGAAGGACCTCCCTTTCAGTCCAAGTTGATTAAAGAATGCTACCTATATAGTGTCAGACTGGCCTGTTGGGACACCAGGAGTTTTCCTAACTCAGGATAATTCATGGATTGGTGGAAAAAGTGGATGAGAACATTTATAAATAAAAACAAGATTTCAAAAAATATCTTGATTGTACACCTAGATTACAAGAGTAAGAGACTTTATAGCTGGTTCTTGGGGTTTCCACTTACAGACCCAGCAACAACATGTTGCTCTTCAACCCTTTGGATGTTGCTCCCAGTGTCCCCAAAGCAGGTGCTTATTTTTGAATTCCAGGCTTGGAGGCAAGTTTTAATTGTATAAAAACCAGGTGTACTGCCAAACAGAGTGTGAATGTAGGTTGACAATCCATATAGGTGCTACCAAATGGCCAATCACAGCACTTATTTGGCACTTATTTGGCACCCCAAGAACATTTATCATGCTAGTGTTGCTCCCCAACTCCTTTTACTTCTGAATGTTGCTCACGGGTTCAACTGGCTTAATGCATCCTCTTACTCCAACAGTTACATTACAACTACTCCTACTCAATCTTTTTTGACACAGGACTAATCAAACAACACCCTGCAGTGTAATAGAAGGAGACCAAGGAAGGGGAGACACAGCAATAAAATGCAGATCTCCTAAGTGGGATAGAAACAAACCATAGTAGTCAACATATCCCACTGAATATTCACAAACTTAAAAAGGGTTGAAATATTTCTCTACTTATAAACACAATTAATTTTCACACTTAATTATTACACAGTACACATCACTTAAAGGACAAGGAAAGTCTGAATAGGGCTAAAAATGCCATGTTTTATATACTGAACATTTTGCACCAGCCTAAAGTTTTAGCTTGTCAATAGCAGCAATGATTCATAACTTCAAACTTGTCACAGGGGGTCACCATCTTGGAAAGTGTCTGTGACACTCACACGCTCAGTGGGCTCTGAGCAGCAAATCTTCGGTTGTCGCAAATTATCAAACAGAAAATAAACTTGGCTTGTAATATAAGATGATGCTGCAGGGATTATTATTAAATTCTGAACGCTGTAGTCGATTTAGTTCAATGCTTCCTCCTGTGTCAAGTGCTCACTTTCCATATGGGCCACACCAGTAGACCTTCATGTATATACTCGAGTTGCAGTTGGATGGAGCACACGATAAGCAGACTTGTGCTGCAGAAAAACTTATTGTGTTCACAACATGTTTCGGACCAACATGGATCCTTTTTCAAGTCATTATTATTATTATTATTAATAAATTCTGATACTAATTGCATTGGTTTATGTGCTGCCATGTAGTAATTATCTGTATTAATGATTAATCAGCCTTATATTGTGACATTTCCATTCTATGTGTTCTGTATATTTTGAGTCGGTTCCTAAGATCAGTAACCAACATCAGCACAAAGCATGTGCAGTGACTCAGCAGAAAAGAAGATGGGGAGCTACTGGGGCATCTTTGGAGACACATATCTTTACTGCTAAAGGGCTGTGGTTGCCTTGGGCTGGTACACAAGCCCAAAAAATCATGTACAACATTTCTAGCCTACTTCTTTAGTTTCACTTTCCTTGTCCTTTAAAGCATCTTAAATTTAAATATTATTTTTGAGGGTTCCCCTATGAAGTGGATACAAGCCATCAATAAAAGAGCACTTATGAGCTACCCAACACCACCTATTGCAACTTAAACACTCTAGATGACTTCAGTATATACATACCCTTTACCCAAAAAGAGAAAACCCATACTAATTTGACTGTTGCAGAATCGGCAGCACTTGAGGCACTGAAAGGGAATCCTGAGATTCAGGCAAGAGAGGAGCCATTGTCCTATTAATATAATATAATATTATAGAACTGAGTTACTTGGATTGTTGTAGATACCAATACCTAGAATACAGCACTTCAGAGAGCAAACCATTAATCAGGTTGGATTGACAGGTGAGATTCCATATATATATTTAACTGCCTAACTGCTAGAGGAAGGCAAAAAACCCCATCCTAAGCCTCTCCAATTTGCCTCAGAGGGGGAAAAAATTCCTTCCTGACTCCAAAAAGGCAATCGGACTAGTCCCTGGATCAACTTGTATAATGAGCTATCTTCCATAACCCTGTATTCCCTCACTTGCTAAAAAGCCATCCAACCCCTTCTTTAAAGCTATCTAATGTATCAGCCTGTACAACTGATTCATGGAGAGAATTCCACATATTCACAGCTCTCACTGTAAAAAAACCCCTTCCGAATATTTAGGTGTAACCTCTTTTCTTCCAAACGGAATGGGTGACCTTGTGTCATCTGGAATGACCTACTGGTGAATAAAACATACATAGTTATCATATCACCCCTTAAGCGCCTCTTCTCCAGCGTGAACATTCCCAATTT
>CM044433.1:67613251-67628368 GCA_024363595.1 Xenopus borealis
ATGATTCGGCCACACCAATCACATCATATTTTCCCCCCAGCACAAGCACCTCCAGCTCTCTGGACCTCTTGGATGTTGTCCCCATTGGCCTCAAACAGGTGCTCATTTTATAATTCCTGACTTGGAGCCAAGTTTTAGGTGCATAAAAACCAGGCTTATGGCAAAACAAAGCCTCCTGTAGGCTGCCAGTCCACACAGTGGTGTTTCTAACACAGGAGCTGCCCCCCTTGCCCCCAAGCGATTAACTTTCCTGTGTGGAGGGGGGTCGGGGGTCCGTCACTAGTGTGGAGAGCACAATTGCACTCTCTAGCACTAGATTTCCTGTAAAAGGAATATAAAAAAGTACCAGTAGCTGCTTTTTTTTAGTTGCCTCTGGTAACCTGCTTGGCACTGCCGCCTGAGCTGAGTTTTTCAACTTGTCTTATTGGTGAAGCATCTCTGAATCCATACAGGGCTACCAAACATCCAATCATTACCCTTATTATTTGGCACACCCAGGAACTTTTTTCATGGTTGTCTTGTTCCAAAACTTTTTATGCATATGAATGTGGAATGTGGGGTTGTGATGTTCTTGGAGGGCAGAGCTATAACATTTCAGGGCTGTCTGGGCCAAGAGAGGACTGCCGTGCTTTGATTAAGGGAGTAGGCAGGGCTTGGGGAAATAGAGGGCTTTTTGGGGCACCTGAGGAAGGTTGGGGGGTGGGGGGTGGAACAACTAGAAATTTTTAAATATACATTGCTGTACATTGCTGGTAAATTTGCAATACTGGCCCTGGCCTTGGCTGGTATTTTACTGGCTGGGCAGGTGAAATACAGGCTGCAGGTCTGAACTGGGATTTAAAATAGGCCCTGGCATTTCAAGTACATGGAGGCCCACACAGCCTCCCACTAGCTGAATAAATACTCAGTGTCTACGGTATCTTACAGCAGCCCCTCTGGCATTTACCAGAATCCACAGATTGCTAAGGGCTAGGCCACACGGGAAGATTTCAGGGAGATTAGTTGCCTGGCGACTAATTGCCGCATCTAATCTCCCTGAATGGCTTTCTGGTATCTCGCACCCGCTAGCACTAAAGTCGCCTGCGCCTTTTCACACGTGGCGATACGTTTTTCAAAGTCGCTCAAAATTGCCTCACGACTTTAGTGCTAGCGGGTGGGAGATACCTGCAAGCCATTCAGGGAGATTAGTCGCCTCAAAGACATGGCGATTAGTCGCCAGGCGACTAATCTCCCTGGATCTTCGTGTGTGGCATAAGCCTTATCCGTCCCTGACTGGCTGGGTGGAAACCGTAGTGATTACCTTGTTTTCAGGCACCTATTAGAAACACTTTTAGGAACTGTTGGATGCACTGGATGTTCTGGGCTTAGAAAAACGTTTGCAACAGTGTCATTGTGGGCTGACAGATCAGAGCAAAAACAATGCTCATCTGGAAAGTGAAGGATGATTGTAACAGACTGCAGGAAGTAACATGCTCTACTATGTACTGCACTATTTTCCAGCTGCCGAAGAGAAATTTAACCAGTGAGGGGGTGGGAGCGTAAGCCTTTTCAGAGTAAGTGAGCATTTGTTCTCTACCTAAATAAATTTAAGAGCTGAGGGTTAAATTGAAAAGGATGCGGGGTGAGAGCAGCTCTCTTGACCAGTTTGTTCAAATGTCCTCTCACTCACTAAGCTTTCTGGTTAGGGATGGTGTGAGAGTGCATGTGATGTGCTTGATCTGTAGTTACTTACCTGCTTTTTGTTTAAAAATGAAACTAGCTACGAATGTGGTACTTATACAAATGGCCTATAGGTGTCACTGTGCACATGAGTTATGCTGTGCATATACACTGTACTTTCTATACTGCTTAAGGTGCTAGAGTTGATGTTACTGTTGTGTAATGGCTGCATGAACCTGCTAATAAAGCACTGCTCATCTCATCTCTGCTCATCCTTGTCAAAACACAACAACGAACATTAGTGACTCCCAGGTGTTTCCAGCTATTGCTCTCTTGAATTTTGATATTTGAGTTTTAACCATCCTGACTCACCTAAAGACACCATTTGATTACACCATAGCTGATATTTTCCGTGTTTACACCATTCACCGTCTATTAATTAGTGCTGAACTATAACTCTCAATCTACTTAATCTACAACTCATATTCTTCATAAAAAAAAATTGTTCTACAATCTACTGACACACTATTGAACTATTTTGACATTTGTTGTGATAAAAGTTTGTCACATTAAGACATACCCTTAAATCCATATACCTCCTCCTCCCCTCTGGATAAAAAAGCACCCCCCCACAACAACACAAGATTAAACACCTCAGAGACTCCCTAACAAACCCCCACCAGATTCCCCTCTCAAAAGCAAAGCCAGCAAAGTATGGCACACACAGGCAACATGGAGCAGGCAGAGCATGACACACACAGGCAGTGTATGGCACACACAGGCAGCACAGGGCAGGCAGAGTATGGCACACACAGTCAAAGTAGGGAAGACAGAGTATGGCACACACAAGCAGCATATGGCAGGCAGAGTTTGGCACACACAGGCAGAGTTCAACAGGCAGAATATGGCACACAAGCAGCATAGGGCAAGCAGAGTATGCCACACAGATGCAGAGTAGGACAGGCAGAATATGACACACACACACAGAAATTAGGGCAGGCAGAGTTTGGCAGACCCAGACAGAATAGAGCAGGCAAAGTATGGCACACAGATATAGTAGGACAGGTAGAATATGGCACACACAGGCAGATTTGTACAGATATAATATGGCACACAAAGGCAAAATTGGAAGGACAGAGTAGGACACACACAGACTGAGTATTGCAGAAAGAGCAGCTTAGGAGACAGGGATGCCTATGTAGACCACTCTAAGATGAACAGTATGTACTTTACTATGTATAGTGACACAACGTCAGTGCTGCTCCTACAATCTGTCTGAGTTACATAGTTATATAGTTAAATTGGGTTTAAAAAAAGTCCATCAAGTTCAACCCCTCCAAATTAAAACCAAGCATACACACACACCCCTCTAATCTTGTACACAAACCGTATATGCTCATAGCTATACTAACTGTAGAGTTTAGTATCAAAATAGCCTTTGATTATACTCATAGTATTGTTATTTGCTATGAAGTCCAGTATCCTATCCTTTATTAATCCTTCAACAAGCTTTCCTACCACCGATGTCAGACTAACTGGCCTATAGTTTTGACGCTGAGAACGGAATCCCTTTTTGAATAGCAGCACCACATTAGCAATTTGCCATTCTCTCTGCACCATGCCAGGCCTCAATGAAGCCTGAAAAATTAAGTAGAGTGGTTTGGCAAGTTCACTAAGTACCTTGGGAAGAATCCCATCTAGCCCTGGAACTTTGTTTATCTTAACATGTTCTAGTCTCTTTTGAATTTCATCATGTCTGAACCATGCATCATTAGATGTATTATTAGAATTGGGACTATTAATAAGGAAATCTTCATTAGCTGGTTCCTCATTTGTGTAGACAGATGAAAAGTATGCGTTCAGAATCTGAACTTTTTGCTTGTTCAACCATCTGACCCCCTGCAACATTTTTTACTATTAACATATTTAAAAATAATTTTGGATTATTTTTACTGCTTACTGCAATATTCTTTTCCATATCGATTTTAGCTTGCATGATAGCTTTTATGCATGATTTATTGACTTCCTTGAAACTTATAAATGATCTGGCTGTCCCAGATAACTTGAAAGCCTAAAAAGCACGTCTTTTCTTACCCACTTCAACACCAACACTTCTATTGAACCAAAAAGGTTTTGCTTTGCAACAATGTTCCTTGCTTACAAGCAGAATATACTGACAAATATTTATTAAGCAGCATTTTAAAGACTTCCCATTTTTGTTCAGTGTTTAACCCTGTGAAAAGCTGTAAAGAAATCTTACCCTGGTGCTCTAGTGGTGTGGCGGGGACGCCCGCCGCGCCGCTCTGTTCCTGCTACCGCTGTTCTTCCTAGTGCGCGCACTTCCGCCTTTTAAAGATGCCAGCGCGCAATGGCGCCAAATTCAAAAATTAAAGGGATATTTAAAGGGTTTTTTTTAAACTGTTTGTTGCCCGTGATAGGATTTTGCTCCTGTTGCCTAACCCTGTGCTGTAAAGCTTCTTGTATTCCTGTTTCCTGTGTTTGACCCTGCCTGGCTTTCTGACTATCCTGATTATCTGTATCCTGACCCGAGCCTGATACTTGACTACCGATTTTGCCTCATTCGTACCTGATTGATTACCCGGTTTTGACCCTTTGCCTGACTGACTACGTTTACTATCTGCCTGCCTCGACCCAGCCTGTCTTCGATTACGATTTTGTCTCATGCCTCTGTACTTCGACCTTCTGCCCAAAGACTTTTTGCTTACAGTTGTGCCCCTTTGCCTGCTCAGAACCTTTTGTCTTGCACCTCTCGTTTTAAGACCTGGTGGCATCCAATTAGCCAAGGGCTCCTCCCGAGGTGAAAGGCGGCTGTAATAGGCAGAAGCACGAGCTGAGACCAGGGTGCTTGTCACTGGTTCTGAGTTTAGGGTGCCGACCGTTACAAAAGCATTTCCCACTTAATATGTTGCAGAGATGCCCTTATACAGTCAAAGTTTGCACGTCAGAAATTCAGTGTTTTAGTTACGCCCTTATAGAATTGCCTCTGCAACAGAATCTCAAAGGAGACCATGTTATGATCACTATTCCCTAAATGCTCACCCACACAAATGCTAAAGATCAGTATTCAGAGTTCAGTATTATTAGTTATTACAAGATCCAAAAGAGAGTTATTCCTAGTAGATTTTTGAACAAACCTACTAACTTTATCTGTCTTGTCAACCCCATTACTCCAGTCAATGTCTGTATAATTGAAGTCACCCATAATAATGACTTGACCTAGTTGTGAAGCTGCTTCTATTTGTAAAAGTAGCTGGACTGCATACTCGTCACTTATACGAGGTGGTTTATAGCATACACCATTGAAAATTTTCTTTGTAAGCTTTTGCCCAGTCAAAATCTCTACCCAGAGGGATTCCACACCCTCACCAGTGCCAGCAATGGTTATTTCTTTAGTGAGTGGCTTTAATTCATGCTTTACATACAAACACACTCCTCCCCCCTTTTTAATCTCTCTGACCCTCCTAAAACTGGTGTAACCATTTAAATTCACAGTCCAGTCACATGTTTCATCCCACCAGGTCTCAGTGATATCAATTATATAATAAAATGGTGAACAATTTGGGCACTGTGAGGTGTGATCAATGCAAGGTCTTAGAAGTGTGAACATTGAAGGTCATTATAGTTTTCTGGCATTTCTGGGACAGCCTTCCAGGCTGAGAGCAGCAGAGCCTTCAGCCCAAAAACCTAAGAGAACCTGTCTTACTTCTTGGGATATCAACTATCATTGCCTCAAAACTGTTTTACGACTTTATCTAATTTGTGTTAATTGGAAATACTTAGGATTGCATAAAATTAAACTGAAAGATGCAGTTTAATATGGAACTTATTTTATAGTTTATTACATGAAAACCTGATTTTTATTTTATACTAGACATTAAGCTCGTTAAATTAACGGGCGCTAGAACGTAGTATGTAGTCAAACATTTATAAAAACAGACTTGTTCCAGTCCAAAAAAAAGTGGACAACCATGGTGGACACCTAGAGTGCATCTCAGTAGTTTTAAAAATACTACTGCTTCCTAAAGAGTTTGGGCAATGTTTGTTTATGGTATAGATCACACCAGTGTTTTTTTTCCACAAAAAAAGTTTGTCCTACAGAATTTCAGAGGCGACTCTGCCTCAATGTTACATTTAGAAAAAGAGCCGCCTGACTTTGTCAGCTCAGCATCCCTGTTGCCGTAGCAACGTCGGGGACATGCGCTGAGTGAGCGGGTCTCGCTTCTAACAACGCGGGATTAAAGATAGGAACAGTTGGCACCGCCCCCGCCTCTTGATCATTCGTGCTTCACCCACGCATGCCCATTTTCCGCCAATCATATTTTTTCCTTGGCGTCCTGTAGGCGGAGTCAGAGAGCGGGAGGTACTTTCACAGCTATGGGAGGCCAGTGAGGGTGGGGCTTTTAGGTTATAAATAAAGAGGCAAGACGCTCTGTGAGGAGCTGGTGGAAGTCTCTCTCTACCCCGACCCCCCATTTACCTTTACTGACTGCGCCGCGGACTCCCCAGGTCACACATCCCACAGCTCGAGCTGCTCCTCTGTCACGTGGTGCTTGGGCATGTGTAAAGCTGACGGTGTAGCGGTGAGCAGAGGAGTGGCACACCGTTATGTAGCGCCGGTCTTTCCATAGATTGAAGGCAGCAGATTATAAACCACTAACGGAAGTCTCTGTGCTCCAAGTGGGACATTCATTAAGATCCGAAAAATCGCTAGCGCAGTCTTCGCGAGCATTCGCCGCACTTCGCCAGGCGAATTTACTCTTGCACTATGCAAGTTCACTAAAGTGCGAATTTACGCTCTGGTCGGCGAACGGTAACGTATTTACGCTAGTGTTACTTTGCTAGGCATAGCGCAATTTCGCTAGCGAAGCCTAATTTGCATATGTCGGGAATCCTATATAATAAAGTTCAAGTGTCTCTGCGTCCAGTCCCTGTGTCCGTGGGATTGCGCTACTGCGCATGTGCCCCACGGACAGCCAGCGCGAAGCGTCTAACGCTAGCGCAAATTCGCTAGCGTGACGTCAAATCGTAATCTCAAATTCACGAACACCGACTCTGGCGAATTTACGCTAGCGAAGTAGATAGACTTGCGCAACTTCGCACCCTTACGTCAGGCCAAGTTGCGCACTGGCGAAGGATCGTAATTAGAAAATCCAATGGGAACAGCACTTACTTTCTTATGCCACTTAACATTCGGGTGCAGGTCATTAAGCTCGTTCACAAAAGCTTCTTTGTAGAATATCCAATATTATCCATCGACAGCACTCCAAGGTTTAAATAAAACCGCCTTTATTATTTGCACATTGCATGGCAGTACAGCAACAAAATGCAACGTTTCGAGCGGCACCCCGCTCTTTGTCAAGCATAACAAACAAATGATAATCTGGCCTTAAGTACTCTAAAAATATGCTGCCCCCTGGTGTTATCACTTAGTGAAACAATGTATCACATATATGTCTTCTCTAATCTGAAAAGAGACAATTAACCCCTTAACTACTTTATAAGTTGTAACATTCATTAACTTTCAAGGTTACAGTGTATCCCATGTATATCCTCATTGATACAAGGGTACAACTTGACCCTTTAGTAGCTGTATAGAATATAGCATTTATTCACTGTCTTACTATATATCTACAATCACATAGGGAAAGCAGCAAATCCATAAATATTGTTAAAAGAATATTCACATTTAAAAACAATCATTCTCTAAATAAGAACATACTTAAATCATATTCTTGATTCAGACCAAGAGGATGCATGGTTCCCAGTTTTCGAATCCACTGGGCTTCCTTCCTTAATAATTCTTTTTCACGATTTCCCCCACGTCTCCTTCTGGTCACTGAGTCAAGAATCTGAAACCGCAATTGACTGATAGTGTGGCCATTTTCATTAAAATGTTTGGCTACTGGCTGATTTAAACCATTTCTAATAGCTGACTTGTGTTCATTCAATCTTTCTCTTATACAGCGTTTGGTTTTCCCCACATAAAGTTTGCCACAAGGGCATTTTATACTGTAGATAACATGGGTAGAAGCACATGTAAAGAAACCCTTAATTGGAATGCGTGAACCTTTTAAAGGGTGGTAAATCCATTCACCTTTTAGGACATTCCCACAATGATTGCAACTACAGCAAGGGAATGTACCCTTTTTTGGTGTTTTCAGAAAGGTTTGTTTATACTTTATCGAGGGACCAAGATCCGCACTAACTAATTTGGCTCCAATCGTTTCAGCCTTGCTGTATGACATTACTGGTGGGCATTTAAAGATTTCTTTCAAGGGAAAATTATTGCTCAGTAAGCTCCAATCCTTCTTTATGATTTTAGAAATTTCACAACAAATTAAATTTGGTAACGAACGGGATTCTGTTGGTTTTCGTTTTATTTCTATCCCTTCCTTGGTTCACCAGATCACTTTGTTTGCCAACACTATCCAGTAATTCGTTAGGGTACCCTCTCTTTCTGAATTTGTCTCTCATTTCAGACATCCTTTCAATCCGTTTGGATTCATCTTTGACTATACGCTGTACACGCATTAGTTGAGATTTTGGTAAGGCCTTCTTTACATGTGCCGGGTGAAAGGAATCGTAGCGCAGTAGTGTGTTTCTATCTGTTTGTTTCACATACAAATCCGTATCTAAGCCTCCTCCCCCTGTGAGTTTTACCATCACATCCAGAAATGGAATTTGTGATGTATCACAATGCATTGTAAACTTAATAAAGGAGGTCTGTGTATTTAATCTACTTACAAAATCAGTGAGATCTGAATGTCGCCCCGTCCAGATTGCGAAGATATCGTCTATATAGCGATACCAACATAAACAATGCTGTTGAAAGCCAACATCCGAGTATATAAACTTGTTTTCAAACACATCCATGAATAAATTCGCGTAGGACGGGGCGACATTCGATCCCATTGCTGTCCCTCTTATCTGCAGATAGAAATCATCCTGGAAGAGAAAGTAATTTTTGAATAACACAATCCTCAACAATGTAATCACAAACTTTTTTTGTGCCCCATCTAGTGAGCCATCCTTATCCAGATGGTGTTGGAGAGCCTCCACACCCCCATCATGCGGGATGGAGGTGTAGAGACTCTCCACATCCAAAGTGACCAGCATTGCACTCTTTGGTATCTCTTTTATCCCATCTATCTTGCCAATAAAATCACTTGTATCTCTTAAATATGATTTTGTTGTTGTCACATAGTTCCGAAGTACTCTATCCAAAAATTTAGCTAACGGGCAAAAAACTGAATTAGCCCCAGCCACAATTGGCCTTCCTGGGGGTTTGTCCAAGCTTTTGTGAATCTTCGGAAGTATGTACAACACCGGAGTAATGGGATTGGACTGAATAAAATAGATTGCTAATTTATTAACAATCACTTCCAGTTGTAGGGCTTGTTCAATACACTCTTTGATACTTTTCTGTATGGAAAAAAGAGGGTCAGTGGTGAGTTTTTGATAAGTGCTTGTATCTTTAAGCATATCGTTTATAACTTCGATGTAAAACTTCTTATCCATAACCACCACTGCCCCTCCTTTGTCGGCCGATTTCATAACCAGGTTGTTATTATTTTGTAGGGACATTAAAGCCAATTTCTCCTTTTTAGTGATATTCTCTTTGGGCAATCTAATTTCATTTTTCTTAAACCTCTCTTCCAATTTATTAAATGCTTTTTTCACCCCTTGTATGTAGGTCTCTACAGAGTGATTATTCTTTGGTGGCATATACGTACTTTGATTGAATAAGCCCCAATCCTGTAGAAAAAAAGTATTACAGTAACCTTTAGAGAAATCACCAATCTTATCACCACAATCATTCAGTTCAGCAGATAATCTAATCCTTCTAAAAAAGGCTTCCATGTCAATGTCTATCTGAAAAAAATTGGGCCTTTTAGAGAGTACCTTATGTTCCATAGCAGACAGTTGATGTGTGGACGCTGTGGCTTGTTTTAACATTGTGGGTGATAGTCTGAAAAACATCGTTTTTTTTGGGGGGTGTTACCCTCCTTCCCTTCTACATTTCCTGACATATGGCAACAATACTATATAGGGGGCACATGTAGGGCAATAGGACAACTTTATTTTTTTTATTAAAGGTGTCCTGGGCATGTGTAGTGGCTGTAACATACACTTCTTTTTCAGACTATCACCCACAATGGTAAAACACGCCACAGCGTTTTTTGGGACTTAGAAAAATGTTCAATTTTTTTTTTCAACCTCCTATCTATTGTATTCCATCTACTTCGCTAGCGTAAATTCGCCAGAGTCGTCACGCTGGCGAATTTGCGCTAGCGTTAGACGCTTCGTGCTGGCTTTCCGTGGGGCACATGCGCAGTAGCGCAATTCCACGGACACAGGGACTGGACGCAGAGACACTTGAACTTTATTATATAGGATTATTGTATTTTATTAACTTGAAGTTAATCAATTTATTGGTTAAGTTATTATTGCTGCTTCATTAGAAAAGTAGATGTGCTGTAGAGGAAATCGAGTAGTTTACCTTCAGATTACCGATCCAGCCCCATTTTCCAACACTGTGGAAATTGGCACAGTAACCCATAGCAACCATTCAGTGGTTACATTTGTTCATCTAGGTGCAGGTAGACCACTGAAAGGAAGTGAAATTAGTTGTCATGGGTTCCTGCCCACGTAAAAATTTACTAGTATTGCTAAAAGAGTCTGGTTGTTCTCAAATTGACACATTACAAATACTGTCATGCTTCATTTACTAATCTTCCAGAAATGTATGTTTTATAAATGGATAATTTTTTTTTCTCCCACCTTTGTGTTTCATATTGCGGCCGAGGCTAAGACCAACTCCAAAAGTTTTTTAAGTATATTAATAGTAACAAGTGGTTTGAAAGTGTTGCTCCTTTAAATAATGGTACCAATATGGATATCAGGTACAGATGTGCTAAATCAGTTCTTTTCTTCAGTGTATACAATAGAAGAGTTCCCAGACCAACCTCATAGCTGCACTGTTGCTTTAGTACAATCTAGTCAGTGGCCGACTCAGGATATGGTTCAAAAATCTTTGCCCAGAATTCATGAAAACAAGGCACCAGGTCCAGATGGAATACACTCTTGAGTACTAAGAGGGCATAGTTCAGTTTTAGACCGGCTTCTGTTTTTTGGTTTTCTCAGACTCACATTCACTTGGTATGGTACATGTAGATTGGAGGAATGCAGATGTAATTCACATCTTTAAAAAGAGATTATTGTGTCAACCTGACAATTTTAGGCCAGTAAGTAAGTAAGTAAGTACGTAAGTAAGTTATTTGAAGGCTTGTTAAGGAATCATATTAAAAATGTTGTCTTGTGAATGACTTATGAGCAGTAATCAGCATAGCTTTATGAAGAAGACAGATTTGATTGCTTTGTATTTTATACATTTTAGAACTGCTTTCTAATCTGAGGGCTGTTGTGCTTAATGAAGTCATTAACACATTGATAGGAAACTGGCTACAGGATTGGGTACAGAGGATAGGTGTTAATGTTACATATTCTACTTGGAGTAAGGTTCTTAGTGGAGTTGTTGTGTTTTGATAGCCGAGAATTTGTATAACAGTGCTTTATTAGCAGGTTCATGCAGCAATAACACAACAGTAACCTAAATTCTAATGCTCTAAACAGTATAGTAAGTATGCATAGTATAAGTCTTGAGCACAGTGACATCTACAGGCCATTTATATAAACACTACCTTCCCCTATAGTAGGAAAGCATTTGGCCAAATATAATTAACAGTATGTATCTTAAAGCAACATTATACATTCTTCACATCACAAAGTCCTTGGTCCATGTAGGTAATTTAGTGTGCATCTGTCTGCCATGTAATAATTCAGCTGGAGATGCTTGGGTTGTTGCATAGCAGGTTGCTCTGTAGTTATTTAGGAACTTTGTTGCAAATACTTTCCAAGATTTCCTAGTAAGGTTTGCTGTCTGTAGTGATTTCTCCATTTGCTCGTTGATAATAATTTGAAGATTTACTATGCACAATATTCCTCTCGCTCAGAAAGATTTCAAATTCAGTTGAGACAAGCTGTGGTCTGTTATCTGATATTAACTCCTTTGGATTACCTTCTCTGCTGAAGACTGTACTGTAGACAGAAATTGTATTACTGTAGCTGATGTTGTATAAGAAACAAATACAATTTCTAGCCATTTACTGGCTAGTAATTATAGCAAATCTGCAGTCTATAGGAGCATCTGCTAAAGGACCCACAATATCAATAGCCAGTTTTTTCCCATGCTGAATCAGGGAATGGTACTGGCTGAAGTGGTGGTGTAGGTGTGATAACTATTTTGTTTGCCAAGTAAAACAAGAATGAATGGCAGTTACCACATCAGCACCCATTGCTGGCCACCAGTATAGTTCTCGTAATCTTTGTTTTGTATGTACAGTTCCTTGATGACTCTCATGTGCACGTTGTATGAGCTTTTCTATCAAGGTCTCTGGCATCAGTAAGCGGTGATCTCCACGGACAACATCTACTAAGGACAGTTCATGTCTAATCCCGTAGTAAGGTTGAAGGTCAGGACTGAGTTTCTTCTCAGCATTTGGCCACTTGCTTTGTAAGATGTCCCATAGTTTTACTTGGATTGGACATGTGAGGCAAGCTTAAAATCAGTATCTGTAACTGTAGATGATAGTAAATCAGTTAGTGCTACTACTTCTATGTCCTCATCCGGTGTATCAGAAGCTGCAGTTAAAGGTAAATGTGACAAACAATCAGCAGTAAAAATTTTCAAACCTGGTTTGTATTGCATTTTGTATTTGAAATTCAGTAGCCTTGCTGACCATCTAGCTATACACATTCCAGCTCTTTCTAGTCCCTTTGTTGTAAGCAGTGTAGTTAAAGGGATATAATCCGTGCATAAAGTAAATTATCTACCCCATAGGTAGGTTTTCCATTTTTCTGTTGCCCCAACACATGCTAGAGCTTTCTTTTTCTCTGTAACTGTTCTGGATGCAAATGCAACAGTTTTCTTTGAATGATCAGCATGGATCTGTGTGAGAACTGCACCAACCCCATAGTCTCAAGCATCTGTAGTAACCATAGTGGGTAGTGCAGGATCAAATAGAGCTAGTGCTGGACTGTTCACACTATTTCAAAGCTATGTTGAGCAGACTCTGACCAAACCAGACTTGAAGTTCCATGTAGTAGTGCTCTAAGTGGCTCCACGACTGAAGCACAGTTGGCAATAAACTTAGCATACCATGAAGTAAGACCTAAGAAAGCTCATAAGGTCTGGAAATCAGATGGGGAAGGTGCTTGTGTAACAGCCTTGACATGGTCAGGGCCAGTCAGTAATCCCTCTTACTGAGTTTGTCTTAAGTGGCATTTGGAAAGGTTCAGTTTTAGTCCTGCAGAACCAATGCATTTCAGAACCTTTTCTAGGTACTTATCATGAAGATCCATAATTGGAGTGTAGACAATGATATCATCCAAGTAGCATTGTACACCAGGTATGTCCTGGAGTATAGAAGACATCAGTCTTTGAAAACAACTCAGTGCTGAAGCCAGTCCATAAGGTACACACTTGAACTGAAACAAACCATCATGGGTGATAAATGCAGTGAGGTCTCTGCTTTCCTCATGCAGTAATACTTGATGATAAGCACTCTGAAGATGCAGGGTGGAAAAGAATTTTGCTCCTCTGAGTTCTGAAAATATTTGTTCTATGTGTGGAAAGGGATGATTATCCATAACAACTGCTTTATTAGGTTCATGGAGATCAACACACAGTCGAATACCTCCAGTTTTCTTCATTGTTAACAATTGGTGAAACCCATTCAGAGGATTCTGATTTCTCAATCACATATTGCTCTACCAGTTTCTTTAGTTCCAGTGAGACTGTCTCCCTTATAGATTAGGGCAATCACCTCAATTTCTGGCGTACTGGTTTTACATGTGGTTTCAACTTAAGTTTGTGTACAAAGTTCTATGCACAGCCCAGTGAAGTGTTGCTTTGTGGTGAAATTTTAGACACAGGCTGTGTGGCAGGCACTGGTGCCGTAATAATGAGACCATCAACTAATTGTAGGTTTAATGCAGCAAAGAGGTCCCTTACAAGTAAAGGAGTACCCTTATTCACTATGTAAAAGTCACATTTTGTAGTATTTGATTCAAATTATACAGTCACTGGCAAGCAACTAAGCACAGGTATTGGATCCTTTAAGTAACTAACCTGTCTTAGGGCAACAAGCATATCTTTATTGTATTTCAAGGAAATATCTTTTGGTAGTATAGAAACAGCTGAACCTGTATCAAGCATCAGGTTAATGGAGTATTCCTTGTCAATAGAAGTAGTATTGACATTGACAGTTCATATAAACTTTTCTGGAATAAATGTACCAGCTTTATCCACACTGAATACTGTAACATTTGTAGCAGTGAGTTCATGAACATCTTTAGCAAAACTACGGCAGACCTTAGCAAAGTG
Organism: Xenopus borealis; assembly: GCA_024363595.1. Lineage (NCBI taxonomy): Eukaryota > Metazoa > Chordata > Amphibia > Anura > Pipidae > Xenopus > Xenopus borealis. The sequence continues at coordinate 67,627,377 of CM044433.1, forward strand.
ACCTGACTCAATTCACAGTCTCTACATTCCCAGCAGTTCCCTGACTGAGAGTTTTAGCCTCTGCACTGCTGTTTTAATTTGGCTAGCAACTGTAATAGTCTTTGCAAGGGTTAAATCCTGCTCTAGGAGCAGTCCCTCTCTAATGCAATGTGAGTTTGTTTTTTCCACTATTTGGTCTCTTAGCATTTCATCTGTTAGAGTCCCAAACTCACAGATAACAACCAGCTCTCTCAAAGCGGTCCATGTGGGCAGAATTTATATCTTTCAGCAACCACAATTACTCTTGGCCTGAAAAAGTGCTTTATAGCAGTAAGAGCAGTTTCATAAGTCTCATCAGGTAATGGTAATGTATAGAATATACACTATCCCTCTGCTCCCAGGCAGTGACTAAGTAAAGCATGCTTTCTAGCAGCACAAATCTACCCTTGGTCAGCAGCAATAATGTAATTATCAAACATACGGATCCAAGCAATAAAAGGCTCACCAGGGTTTGGAAGAAAAGCTGTGGGCTGCTGCAGAGGTAGAAGAGACATCATGTCACCAATGTGTTGTGTTTTGATAGCTGAGAATTAGTAGAGTATAACAGTGCTTTATTAGCAGGCTCATGCAGCCATTACACAACAGTAACCTAAACTCTAATGCTCTAAACATTATAGTAAGTATGCGCAGTTTAAGTCTTAAGCACAGTGACATCTATAGGCTATTTCTAGAAACACCACAGGAGTCCACCAGGGCTCTGCATTGGGTCCACTTTTATTTAACTTATTCAGTAATGTAGGGTATTGTAAATAATATATCAGTGTTTGCAGATGACACAAAACTATACAATACATCCAGGATGCGCTATCCTTGCACTAGAATATTGACAAACCGGCAATCTTGGCAATCTGGGTGGCCAAGTGACAGTTGAGATTCAATTTCTATAAATGAAAAGGCATTATTATTATTATTAACATGTATTTCTATAGCGCCAACTTGTTGCGTAGCGCTGT
>CM044433.1:67631983-67673036 GCA_024363595.1 Xenopus borealis
CAGGTATATGGAAAGGATGATTACCAGAATGAACAGTTAAGCAGTATATAACAGTTGCACATGCACATGGGATGTAAAAATATGCAAGCCATTTATAACCTTAATGGTACTGCACTAGACAAATCCATAATGGAAAAGAATCTTGGACTTTTTGTAGATAATAAACTTGGCTGTAAAAATCAGTTAGCTATAAGGGCAACAAAGGTCTTGAGCTATATTAAAAGGGAGGAGGGAGTTATTCCTCCACTGTACAGAGAGAAGTCCAGGGAAGGGCAACTAAGCTGGTAAAAGGTATGGAAAATCTCAGCTATGAGTAAAGATTGGCCAAGTTGGAGTTGTTCATGCTGGAGAAGAGGTGCTTAAGTGGTGATAAGATAACTATGTATAAATATATAGGGGGATCATTTAATAATCTCTGTAATGCTGTGTTTACCAGTAAGTCCTTCCAGCTGACTTGAGGGCACCCATTCCATTTAGAAGTTTTTTTTTACAGTGAGCTGTGATGGAATTCTCTCCCTGAATCGGTTGTGATGACTCCTACATTAAAATGCATTAGAAAGGGAGTTGGATGTCTTTTTTAGAAAGGGAGGGAATATAGGGTTATGAGCTCATAGTACAAGTTGATCCAGGGACTGGTCCGATTGTCATCTTCGATTCAAGAAGGAATATTTTTTCCCCAACTGAGGCAAATTGGAGAGGCTTCAATTTGTTTTTTGCCTTCCTCTAGATCAGCTAGTAGTTAGGAAGGTTAAATATAGACTTACAAGATTGAACTTGATGGGCGTGTGTCTTTTATAACCTAATTTACTATGTTACTATGTAACTACTCACAACAGTCCAGTGATCAAAGACAGAAAAGGGGGGTGAGGTTAGGGTGAACTTTTGGGTGGTCCAGCCATAGATTTCGCAAATCAAAATTAAAATGTATGCATTGATCAAATGGAAATTGTAAATATAGTTCTAGTTAGTTTGTTATATCTGTGCTTGGAATAGCTTTGTTTTAATGCCTTTTATACATTTGTTCACAGCTATTCACACAAGTAAATTCCAAGACAGTAATACTGTACGCCATGAGGTTATTTAAAGCAGCAGAAAGGGGAAGGTGCTGTTTCCTTTTGTAACCTAAACAATGTAGCAATGAAAAATTGTGTTTTAGTAAAGGTCCATTTATATCAGACTATTTTCTGTGTGTCTTTCTGTGGCATTTAATATGCAAGATAAAAGAACCTGCATCTTTTAGGATATATATGTCTAGACAATGTATAAAACAATTGCTGCCTATTGATGATGCAGATACGATTATAGATAAAACATTATGTTGATGTTATTTGTGTGCATATTTACTTGTTGATCATAATTCTAGTGAATCATTATGTTTTGGTAAATGCATAATTTTTGTTGAATTGTGCAGCCCTGCTGTAATTTCTGAGATTGTCTGAGATACAAATTCTGTAGCTGGTAAATTGCACTTACACAGTTGTCATTTTTTTTTTTCAATTTCAATTTTTATTCATTTTCTTTGACATAACAAATTTTCAAGAATGAAATGACACTTAATTGGCTGCATCTCTATCACCAATGGATATATTTCTATAGTGCATCATATTAGTTATTTACTGTAAACTAGCTTTTTTCCATTGGACACTAAAATTATTTACTGTCATGGTTGCTGCTTTAAAGGTTAACTGTCATGGGAAAACATGTGAGAAGAAGTTGATTTTATATTCCCTGTCCCCCACTTTAAATCCCTTAATATTAGGGTTGTGTCTGATAGCATGGGCTAAGGGTTATAGGGATAGGGAAAATATATTACTGGTGATAGAGGGCATCCTTGATGTGTCCCTCCTTGTATCTCAAATCAGTTGGATTGGATTCCCATGTTGAGCACTTGGGCTGTGGGTGTGCTATAAAATTGTCTAAATCCCAAGAGGAACTTTGGTATTTGTAGCTTTTCCAGAACCGCTATCATGTACTTTCAGTCCAGTCTGTCAAATGCTTTCTGTGCATCTAGTGATAAGGAGGGAGGAAATGGGTAATTTTTGAGCCAGACTTAAGTTCATTGCCTTGCGGATATTGTCTGCTGCATGCAGTTGTGAGGGTCTTTCCATGGTTTTAAGATCATTATTATATTGGCTGTTCGCATGTGTTGTGTTCGGGGTGTTCAGCCTTTTAGTGATTGGAATAGTTCTTTTAAATGAGGGGTTAATTGTTTTATAGAATTTTGTTGTGAAGCCATCTGTGCCAGGTGCCTTACTCAGTCTTTAAGCACTTGTTCTATTTCCTCTGTGTCTATCGGGGCTGCCAGCATCTTTTGGTCTTCTCATGTTAGGGCAGGAGGAGTCCAGAAGTCTGTTCAACTTGCTAATACTGCCTCTAGGGCCTTTTAAAACAGATAATGCTTTATATAGATAGATCAGTGTAAAAGGCATTAAATGCATCAAGGATTTTTTTTTGTGTCTTTTGTTATCGTTCCTTCTGAGGTTCATATCACATGAATAGTTTGTGTGGATTGTAGGGCTTTGGGCTTAAAGGCTAGCATTGTATGTGGTTTGTTAGAATTTTCATAATAGAAGTGCTTAGGGGCAAATTCACTAAAGCGTGAAGCGTCTAACGCTAGTGCTAATTCGCCAGCGTGACACCATTTCGTAACTTCGCAAATTCACTAACACCGACTCTGGCAAACTTTCGCTAGCGAAGTAGATAGACTAGTGCAACTTCACACCCTAACACCAAGCGAAGTTGCGCACTGATGAAGGATCGTAATTACGCTAATTCACTAAGATGACCATTTTACTGAACGTTACCACTTACGCTGGACGTTACTTCACCAGGTCAGACCTGGCGAAGTTCAATAGGAGTTTGAAAAAAAAAAAAGGAAATTTTTTGAAGTCCCAAAAAAACATTGGCGTGTTTTACCTGCTGTAGGGTGATAGTCTGAAAAAGAGCAAAATTTTTTTGGGGGGTTACCAACTATACAGGGGACACATGTTTATGGCAATAGTACAACTTTATTTTATTTATTAAAGGTTTCCTGGGCTTGTGTAGTGGAATGTATTTATTTAATTCGAATATTCAGTTCGACCTTTCGTAAATATGCCCCTAAGTGTTTTAGTTATTTCTGTGCATGTTTCCAAGTCTAGTAGAAGAGTTTGTAATAATGGTGGGTGGAAGCAAAGTGAAAAAAGCACTAAAAACTCTAATACAAAACTTTGCTATCTAAAAGCTGATGAGGTCATGCAGAAGTCAATGGAAGTTGTCCTTATCAAACTGTAAAATCTAGCCACATTTTTAATAAATAATGGGACATTCATGCTTTATTAATAAAACCTACACAAATTTTTATAAAAATGGCCCATAATGCGCATAGCAGTAAAAGTGCATTGATTTTAAACTGGCTATAGTTTACAGATTTAAACATAATGAAGTGGATATGGTGCTAATATGAATAATGAGTATATTTATATTTATACATTTCATATGTTTGTTAGTTGTTTCACTAAATGTAATGGGGAGATTTGTTATGTGGTGTAAAAAATGGGGGGCGTAATTCACAAAACATCACTGTATATAAAACAAAGTAAAAATGGGGTAATTTTTTTATGTGCTTTTTCTTTGAGCAACTTCCACCACAACTTAATTACTAGGTCTGAAGAAGTGTAAAATAACAGCAATAAATCTGGCATTCACATGTTGTAAAATATCACACACCTTGATCAGTTTGCCATTTATTTTACACTGTTTTTTAGACCATTTTTCCTGTAAATGTCATTTTACGCAACATAATATATAGGCTCCATAAATATGATGCTATTTTAAATTATTCATTTGAAGAATGGGCATGAGAAGAAGATGTAGTGTTTGGAGGTGATGATATATTTTATAGGAGATAAGTTTGGGTATGGGATCCTATATCCAGTAAACCTGTTGTCCAGAAAGATCCGAATTATTAAAAAGGCCCTCTCCCATAGACTTCATTTTATCCAAATAAACTAATTTTAAAAAAATTATTACCTTTTTCTCTGTAATGAGATCCAAACTAAGATATAATTAATTAATCATTATTTGAAGCAAAATCAGCCTATTGGATTTATTTAATATTTTACATGACTTTCTAGTAGACTTAAGGTATGAAGTAAATTGTTATATTTCCATTAATATCCAGTTTTACCCAAAGCATCAGTATCCACTGCTACTTAGTTACTTTTCCTAATAAGCTTTCAGTTTGTAATAAAGCATAGAGAGTAACATCAATTAATTGTGCAGACTGCACAAGGTTACTCCACAGAAACCGCTTGAACATTTATTTTCATTGCCTAACCAGCAAGTGAATTGCTATGGGTTGCTGCAAATATGTGCACTAATTAATAACTGAACCCTATGTACAGTAGTTGTAGAAAATGCAAAATTGAGTTGTATAATCAATGTATATAAATATACTCTCTTTATATTCTGGTGGTAGAATCTAAAAAGACAGTCTGCAAAACACAAGACTGACAACAACTATTCTACCAAATCTGCTGAAAAACCTGAAAACTTAAAGAAGAATCGTTATAAAGATATACTTCCATGTGAGTAGGACATTTGCTTAACGTTATTGCGTATTTTATAAGCAAACTGTTAACTGGCTGTGACTAGTGCTCATCAAAATAATTTGTTGTGGGCTAAAGATCCATTTATCCTTGCATTGTACTTTCCTCTTATTCTAAACATGAAAAATTAAAAACTTTTTAAAATAATGCCTGCCATTTCTGAGGGTGTGTAATGTTTACAATGGGGCCAGAACTAGGGGTAGGCAGAAGAGTCACCTGCCTGGGGAGTAACCTTGTGCTGGTCTACCCTACCCTCTTCCGCTTCCCCTTTCCTCTCTGGCTCTCTACCCTCTGCTCTTTCCCTTCCCCCATGCCTCCGCTGCCACTTCTCCACTCTGGCCCTCCCCTCTGCTGCTCCCCTCGACTTCAGGGTTCGCACACACACACGGGGGGGGGGGGGGGGGGGGGGGGAGGCGAGGTTGCCTAGGGTTCCAGGTCAGCTTGTCCCAGCCGTGTTTTTAATCAAGGATTGATTATTTATTATTTTTTAGAAATTTGGTTAAGTGGAATGTGTATGTATTTTTTTATTCCCTGCCATGCAATTTTGAATAAAAATACAACCAAAGAAATTAGGAATATTTTTCTCTTCCAAGTTTTCCCATAAACTGAATAGGTAGTGACTTTTTGAATTAAGATTTTTCATAGAATGAGGGAATAATTGCTACTTTTGAACTATATTATTTCAGAAGAGGTGAACCTTTGTAGGAGAAAAACTTGTATACATGCATACATTGTAGGACATTTGAAAAATACTTTAGCAAACTGGAAATTTGGAACTTACCCGAATTTTATTTTACAGTTGATCACAGTCGTGTGGAACTATCATTAATCACATCTGATGAAGATACAGATTTTATCAATGCCAACTTTATCAAGGTAATTGTTCTGAAAAGGCAGCTGGTATGCTCAAATAATGGTTTGGTCTGATCTAAGTATACGTTATATAATATATAATATAAAATATATACGTTATATAATATATAATATAAAAATATAATTCACTTTACTTCTGGCTCTTATAAATATTATTTTGCTTGAGTTGCTAAGAGAATTTCCTGGTACTTTTGTAGTTTTTTTCAAGCAAAAAACAACAGACCTGCCTAGCTTTATGGCATACTAGATATTTATGCTGGATCTGCATGCAAGTTTAAGCTAATGCTATACTTGAAGAGTTTTCTAGGTTTTTTTAAGCATTGACAAAAGCATGGAATCTATGCCTACTGGTCCCTATGATCTGAAACAATGCCATTCAATATTAAATAAAATAATATGATATATGGAAATCTCATTTAACATATCTTCAGCATATCTCAATGCCACATTTGCCAGTGTCCATTAATCTGCTAATCAGGGCTAACAACAGATACATTTTGACAGATTGGCTGCAATCTGCTAAAACTAAAGGATGTTCTGTAGAAAATATCCACTCCCAAATATAATAAATGCACAGATGAATGGACAGTAAGGTCAGCCAAACTCTGACCAAATCAAGCCATGTGTGGTCATGATATGCTTAGAAGCAGGTGGCAAGCATAATCAATGCAAACAAAGTTGTAAAATTGCTTAATGGGGCTAAACTTCCTGCTGTTTCAGATTAAGTTTCTAAACTCTATGAAACGGTATAAACAGTAAAAATATTTAATTTGCTTTTCAATTTTAATGGTTGAATTGCTTAATACAGAACAAACAAAATGAGTTTCCTTGAAATGATGTATTGCAGGGTGTCTACTATCCCAGGGCTTATGTTGCTACTCAGGGACCTCTTCCACACACTCTTGTTGACTTTTGGAGAATGATTTGGGAATACAGAATGGAGGTAACATGCTTTCAATTTTCCAATATCAATACTGGAAATCTAATAGAGTTATAAACATATAAGAAAAAATATAATAAATAAAAAATTGAAGTTGAAAATTGATAAAAAAATTAAGCCATGCATGCTTGCACATTAGTGATGTTCCATGGTATTCCACCTGATGTAGATTCTTAAACATGGTGGTAGAGTGCTGATAATGAACAGGGATTTTCTAGCAATTTAGCCTGACTTTGGTTTTCCTACCACTAGTAATATAATCGGAAACCATACAGAAGGTTCCCAGTTCTAGAGCTTCTCCTAGTACTCAGGGTTTCTGGTAATGTATTCTGGCCTATTCCCTTTCACTTACTCCTCAGCTTGCTGGAAGGATGTCCAGGCCCACCACACCCCTCCACAATCCACCCATATCTTATTATTTTTGGTTGTCTTCCTAGCAGTGGCATGATAGAAACTTCTGCAAGGATACCCATTATAAGAGCCTTTTAAAATACACCCGGGCCTTTATTATGATTGGTTCACCCTTGGTGTAGTAGCTTGCTGGAAACTGCATGCAGGATTCTCAGAACTAGGACCTTCTACTCAGTCCACCCAGCCCTCTGTCTCTTTTGATAGGCACACAGAATTACACCATAAGTCAGGAAACACCCTGTATAACAAATTTTAGCCAGAACATCTAAATGACTCACAAACTAATCCTTGTCCCATGCATTGGTTTAATTGCAGACAACACAAGGCAAGTTAGCTGCTATGATGCTAGAATTGTGGGGGGGGGGGGGGGGGGGGGGTAAAAAAAATACTGACTTGTGTCCCAAATTGAACTTTGCACACTGCACTTATTTTTGAAAATTAGCTCAATAGTGTCTAGAGACATTAGAGAGACAAATGACAAGACAATTTAATTCTTACCAGATATGTTCTATCTTTAGGTTGTAGTTATTGCTTGCATGGAGTTTGAAATGGGAAAGGTGAGTGTAAACTATTGCACAATAAACAAAGAAACAGGAAATTGTCAAAACAAATATGACCCATGCAGTCTGCCCGTTTACGGAAATAGATTTTGTGAGTGGTTTGGATATTTGAACATTACCAATTACATTATATTTGCCCTTGCATTATTTAGTGATCCTTTTTTTAATATAATACCAAGCAAGAAATAATTGATTTGTATTCTATTAGTCTTCTACCATTCTTTATGACAAATGTGTAGGCCATGTATTACTACATTAAGGGGCATATTCACTAAAGCGCGAAAATGCGCTAGCGACAGCGTTCGCCAGGTGAATTTTTGCCAGCGCTACACAAATTCACTAAGATGCGAATTTGCGCTCAGGACGACAAACAGTAACGAAGTAGCGCTACTGTTACTTCGCCAGGAAAAGTGCATTTATGCTAGCGATGCCTAATTTGCATATGGCGCGAACTTAAGTGTATAATAGAGGTGTATGTTACAGCCACTACATTACACTACACAAGCCCAGGAAACCTTTAATAAATAAAATAAAGTTGTCCTATTGCCCTAAACATGTGCCCACTGTATTATTGAGTTGCCATATGTTAGGAAATGTAGGGGGGGGAAGGAGGGTAACCCTAAAAAATTTTTAGCTGTTTTTCAGACTATCACCCAACAAAAGGTAAAAGACGCCAGCATTTTTTGGGACTTAGAAAAAATTTCAAGTGTATTTTCCAACTCCTATCTATTGTAAAGCGCTACGCAATATGTTGGCGCTATAGAAATACATGTTAATAATAAAATAATAAAAATTGTATTGAACTTCGCCAGGTGTGACCTGTCGAAGTAACGCCTAGCGTAAGAGGTAACGTTCACAAAAATGTTCATCGTAGTGAATTGGCGTAGTTACGTCCCTTCGTCAGTGCGCAACTTCGCCTTGTGTAAGGGTGCGAAGTTGAACAAGTCGATCTCCTTCCCTAGCGAATTTTCGCCAGGGACACTGTTAGTGAATCGCCGAAGTTGTGAATTGACGTCACGCTGGCGAATTAGCGCTAGTGTTCGACGCTTCGCGCTTTAGTGAATTTGCACCAAAGTCTCAAGAATTCCAGAGCATGTTAGCATAGCAAGTTACTGTAACTTGTTTTTCTAATGAACCAGCATTCACAATATCATTGGGCATGTGTGACAATAATGTGCAACCAGGAAGAACTGCACTGTATTTGCATCAATATATTAACCTAGCACTCACCCACTGATTTGAATAAGAACCTGGAATATGGATAGGAGGGGGCCTGATTTAAAAAAAAAAAAGCAATAAGAATACATTTTTAGCCTTATGAAGCATTTTAGATGAATAATGACGACCAACTGAAATATTGCTTTGAATGGACCTTTCTATAACATAATTAAAAGTTACTTTAAAAGATGAACCACTTCTTTAATATCCTCCTATTTGTGGGGAGATTCGGATTTACAAAGACTGTATTTTAACTGTGTTTGTCCACTAGTTGCTCCTCAGTGTTGACAGTGTAGCCAGCCATTTTCAGCTAAATGAGGGCTATAAAGTTGCAGTATAGTATTCAAGAGTGGTATAAAAAATACATACAGTATCTAAGCACTAGCTGCAAGCGTTTGCATGTTCTCTATCAATGTGATAGAAAAAACTTAAAGAAGGACTGACATTAGTAACATACTGTTTTCATATGTGTACCAGAAAAAATGTGAGCGCTACTGGGTGGAGCTAGGCTCCGAAGCACTGCAGTGTGGTCCATTCTTGATAACATGTGTAAGTATCTTTTTTAATGAGCCCATATTTATTTATTTACATATAACATTTTTAATAAATTGCTCTTTATTTCTCTCTAGTGTAATGAGATGAAAAAGACAGACTATGTAATCAGAGTTTTAAAAGCTACATATGGCAATGTAAGTTTATTGTTATTCCATTAAAAAGCAGTTATCATATATAATGCATTTAAAACATAAAGGACAGAAAGCTTGTTTGAAAAACCAGGCATTTGGTACTTTGGAAACTACTGTGTGCAAAGGAGTGGTGGTATATGTGATTTGTCTGCATGTGACCAACATTTTGTAGGGTAATTACTCAATTTATCTAAGGGGCAGATTTACTAAATTTGTGTGAATGATTCGAATTGAAAAATATATGGGCTACTTCGATCATCAAATTTGCAAAATTCGACTATCGAATAGCCAAAAATTCGATTCAAATTGACCAAATTCGAAAACTCAAATTCGATTAATTAACCCTCGAAAACGACCCTTAGTAAATCTGCCCCTTGTCTTGCAATTTGTAAATGCATTTTAATAGTATTAATTCTTAATAGGACAAGCAGTTTTTAAATATGTCCTCAATTGATATACTTACCATATCTCTCATGATACACAACTATTAAATTACATTCATATATTTATCTGTATGCATAGGAAAATAGAATTATTTATCAATTTCACTATAAGAACTGGCCTGATCATGATGTCCCATCTTCTGTTGAACATATCTTGGACTTTATAAATGATTTTCGGCAGATTCAGAAGGATGATAGTCCACCCATATGTGTCCATTGCAGGTAACTAGAACTTAAAGATCTAGGGGGGAATATAATTTGCAAGCGTTATTTAAAATAGCATCTTTGCACTGTTCGCAATTTAAAATCAGTCGCTGGTGAATATTACATTGCACATTTTATTACAAAATTTTATTACATCCACTGCGAACGTTCCGCAAAAACGATTTGCAAAAACGATTTGCGATTAAGTCATTGAGGACTTTAATCAGTCAAAAAGGACGCAAACATTGTTGCTAAAGTTCTCAGGCGTCTTCGTGCAGGTTTTTTGCACTAGTGAAACATATTACATTCCACTCTTACTGTACAACAATAATTAAATATTTTTATTAAAGGTAAGAAAGTATTGTTTCATTGTTCTGGAGATAATTAACATTAATATTATGAGTAACTGTGGCTAGGAAAATGTTGTTCTGAATTAATAGGAGGACATTTGGAGTCTATAGCTTTATTGTCAGTTAGCCTCCTTACACTGACAACTTATTTTTGCAAAACCATTCCTTGGAAAGATCTGAGGTTCTCTTGACAAAATGTACTTGGGAGGGGAGAGTACTTTTTACTAATATGTTAGGGTACGGTCAATGTCACATGTGGAGATTATTCATCTGGGAAAAAAATCTCCTCTACCTCGCAAAGAAGCTTTGGACGACTTTGGAAAAAGTAACTTGTATATTTTCCCACTGGCCATTTACATTATTGCTGGTGGAAAAGCATTTGCATGCGATAAGTCACCCACAGTAGAGGAGGTTTATTGCCAGCGACTAATTTCCACTTGTGCCATTACCCTTAGCTGTTTGAAAAAAGATCCCCATTATATAAGTACATTAGACCACCCCTTTTGAATTGGAAAATAATTTTATCTCAAATTAAAGCACATTTTTTTACTTTAAGGTTAGGGCCAGACGGGTCCGAAATCAGCCTGCTGACATCCACAGGCCTATTGCTATAGCAGTGTTCACTTCTTGTTCAGCTCCAAATGCAATCTTGCGTTTCTATATCGATATCTGCTGAGTGTGTTTGCACCATAGCCAGCTCAAGGCTTCTGGGAGCAAAAGAAGAAGAGGACACTGAAAGTGTTCTGAGCTAAAATATGCCTGCAGATTTCAGCAGGCTGATTTTGGCCCTGTCTGACCCTAGCCTAAAGGTGGTGAGGATGTGGAATGCTCTTCTGGAAGATGTTGTGATAGCATATTCAGAAGAGAGACTTGGTTGCTATGTTTTATAGGTTAGATTTCCAGGGCTACAGTGATCAAGAGCTGCAGTTAATAGATGTAAATACATATTCCCAGAATTCCTACATGAGTAAAGTCTTGTTTACATATTATTCGTAACACCTGGCTTGGTATTACAAGATACCTCTAAAATTACCTTAGGCTATTTTGTGTTGTCTGTTTGCTTGACAAATACAGTATACATCTCATGGAAAATACATTTTACTACCTGTATTTTAGTGCTGGTTGTGGAAGAACTGGAGTTATTTGTGCAATTGATTATATCTGGAGACTTCTGAAAGACAAGGTAAGTGCAAAGCGCATCATATATTTTTCTACAAAAGACAATGTAATTCGGACAAAGAGATATCTACTGTTGCTGCTATTTCTGGCTCAAACAAAAATTATTTATTTTTGGTACAGTATGGGGTACCTGTTTCAGAAACATGTTATCCAGAATAAGGAAAAGGCCATCTCACATAGGGGCAGATTTAACGGGTGACGATTCGCTAGCGTTACCACTTTCAGTTACCTTGCCAATTTACTAATAGGCCCATGTGTCACTTCGCTAGCAAAGGAGCTAAGATGCTAGTGGTGATTTGCACTCTAACACCAGACAACTTTTCACTCTGGCAAAAGCTGCCTCTTCCTCCTATTGCCTACCCCTAGACCAGACCGCGCACCTTTCAGCAATTCGGCACGCATGAGCGCAACTGCGCAAGTGCGTATCGTGATTCACATTGCTCGTGTGCGAGAGCTCCACCAGGGGGCTCTGAATTGCTGAAAGGTACAGGGGCAGTGACTGGGTGGGGGGGGCTGGCCTGCTGGGATGCCTAGGGCGCCCAGTCGGTCTGGTCCGCCTCTGAGTGCAGGACCTCTAGCTAGGCAGAACTGAATGCCAGTGTGCATTGCTGAAACTTCGCAACTTAGGAAATTGCCATTAAATTAGCGAGTTTTCGCCTGGCGAAGTGTTGCGATGGCTGAAAAGCTGTCGGTGTCGAATTTTTGCCCTGTAGTAAATTTGCCCCATAGAGTCCTTTTTAAAAATAATTTTCTTTTTGTAATAAAAAATAACATGATGGTAATTAAGCTACATGATTCTATGATTCTATACTGGTATCCTATTGGGTGTATTCAATGTTTAAATTAATTTTTAATAGACCATTTTTGAGATTTTGAGATCCAAATTACAGGCAGACCCCTTACCTGGAAAACGTCAGGTCCCAAGCATTCTGGATGATAGAACCAATAACTATACAAATATTTTATTGCACAGCCAACATGGCAGTAAATCATTGTGTTACAATGCAAGCAAGGTTAGATTAATAAAAAAATTATAGGAACCTTAAAAACATTGCAATCCCTGGGCTTAGGGTCCACTGGGTAGTGTGCTCACTGCTTAGAAGGGAAAAGAGAATTTCATGGTAGTGACCTTATTGTTTGTATATTTTCCTTTTATTAAAAAGCAGCCCTGGTATTTTCTTTTATACTGGCTAATTACAGAGTATGAATAATTAAGAATTCAGGGTTTCTCTGTCTGTGAGTTAGGGACTTTCCTTTTATGCAGCAAAATATCACAGATGACCTTTAGAATATGAAAAGAATCTGAAGGTAGTCAAATACAGGCAGGACAAACATTGCCACAGTCCTTCTTAAATGCCCATATAAAACCCACAAATCAGTGTACATGTGTCAACATAATGTATATTGTGCCTTAAAATGATACTGTCATGGTTAAAAAAAAAAAATCCAAAATACATCAGTTAATAGTGCTGCTTCAGCATAATTCTGCATTGAAATCCATTTCTCAAAAGAGCAAACAGATTGTTTTATATTTCATTTTGAAATCTGACATGGAGCTAGACATATTGTCAATTTCCCAGCTGCCCCAAGTCATGTGACTTGTGCTCTGATAAACTTCAATCACTCTTTACTGCTGTACTGCAAGTTGGAATGATATCACCCCTCCCCCCCCAGCAGCCTAACAACAGAACAATGGAAAGGTAACCAGATAACAGCTTACTAACACAAAATAACAGCTGCGTGATAGATCTAAGAACAGCACTCAATGGTAAAAACCCATGTCCCACTGCGTTCCATTTAATTACATTGAGATGGAAAAACAACAGCCTGCCAGAAAGCAGTTCCCTCCTAAAGTGCTGGCACAAGTCAAATGACCAGGGGCAGCTGGGAAATTGACAAAATGTCTAGCCCCATGTCAGATTTCAAAACTGAATATAAAAAAATCTGTTTGCTCTTTTGAGAAATGGATTTCAGTGAAGAAGTCTGCTGGAGCAGCACTATTAACTGATGAGTTTTGAAAAAAACATGTTATCCCTTTAAGGTATCAGCAGAAGTTCAAGCTAAAACAATTTATGATATAAGTAGTTTCAAATTAATTTACAGTAAAATAAAAAAAACTGGCGTTGATTTTATTTCCATGTTCCACGCAAGCAGCACTTGGCAAACACAGAATGGCACACACAAGCAGCACTGGGCAATCAGAGTATGACCCACACAAGCAGCACTGGGCAAGCAGAGTATGGCACACACAAGTAGCAGTGGGAAAGCAGAGAATGGCACACACAAGCAGCACTGGGCAAGCAGAGTATGGCACACAAGCAGAACTGGGCAAGCACAGAATGGCACACGCAAGCAGCACTGGGCAAGCAGAGAATGGCACACAAGCAGCACTGGGCAAGCAGAGTATGACCCACACAAGCAGCACTGGGCAAGCAGAGTATGGCACACACAAGCAGCACTTTGCAAGCAGAGTATAACACACACAAGCAGCACTTGGCAAGCAGAGTATGGCACACAAGCAGCACTGGGCAAACAGAGAATGACACACACAATCAGCACTGGGCAAGCAGAGTATGACCCACACAAGCAGCAGTGGGCAAGCAGAGAATGGCACACACAAGCAGCACTAGACAAGCAGAGTATAACACACACAAGCAGCACTGGGCAAGCAGAGTATGACACACAAAAGCAGCACTGGAAAAGCAGAGAATGCCACATACAAGCAGCACTAGACAAGTAGAGTATGGTACACACAAGATGCACTGGGCAAGCAGAGTATGGCACACACAGGGAGTATAGGGAAGGCAAAATAGAGCAGGAGACAGAGAAACACATCAGGACCACTCTAAGATGTACTACATACAGTGACACAGTGCTGGTGCCCCATTACCATTTTGTATAAAGTGTGAACAGGTGAAAAATGTGAGCAGTTTCAGTTTGGGTCTCAGATGTGAACAGTACATGGCTTAGAGGTGTTAGGTTTAACAATAGAGGTGTTACAAGTGTGAACAATGCAGGGAGGTCACAGGTGTGAACAATACAGGGGATTAGTCTGAATTTGAGTCTTAAAAAATGCAGGGGCCAGATACTCTCTGTAGTGGTAGCTTTTAAAGCACATGGTAAGCAGACACAGCAGGCAGACTCTCATGGAGGGCCACAGAAGGGGGGTCATCTGGCCCCCGGGCCACCAGTTGGACAGCCCTGGTTATTTATCAGGCTCCGAATATCCGAACCTTGAATAATTCATAGGTTTCTGAGTACAGATATCCGAAGATTTCTGGGCTTTGGAGCAAAAAAACTCTGAAAAAATCTTAGTTTTTGTGAAAACATCCAAACAATTCGGAGTTTTCGGGGAAAGTGCCAAAGTATTCTGAGTTTTGTCCAACCCTATATTTCTGGGCTTTATAAATAAGGTCCATTCAGGAATTCGGAGTTGAATATCTTTGGATTATTTCATGAAACTCTGCGCAGATCACGATATTGTCGGGACTTCTCCCATTGACATATGCAACCTCGGCAGGTCTGAGATTCCTGATTTTCAGATTCACACTTTTTCCATCTTCTGGGTATAATAAATTCTGAAAAAAATATAGTTTTATTTCCCACTAAAAAATCTGATTTTAATGTAAAAAAAAAAAATTTTTTTCAGGTTTTAAGCATACAGACTTTTGACATAATGCGACCTTCTTCTTAATGGGGTTAATTTAATAATGCTCAAATTCAAATTATTGCTGCATTTCCCATTTTTCCTTTTAACTCACACAATTAGAATTACAGTCTGAAAACTAAGGGGGCTTATTATATATTATAACATTCCAATGTCTAATTTTTTCATGAATAGATTTTTTTCTTCTCTAAAACACTAAAAATGTAAGATTTATAAAGTGTAAAACCACAAAAACCACCATGTAATAGCTGTTGAGGTCCTATACAAGTCTGTGGGAGTTGTGAATATCCTATTTGTCCATTTTCAATCAGTTTGGACTTTTTAGATGTTTTCATGTTTTAGCTTTTTTTCGCTAGTAATTGCTTAAGAAAACTTTTCATATTTTTATACAAATCAAAAGCTTTATACAAGTATTTATTTTGGTTCATGCTTTTTATATTCTGATCTTTTATTCATTACATGGCATTTGTGGTTTTAGAGAAAATTAATAAACCAATTTATTTGTGGTTTCAAAAACTACTGAAATGACTAAAAAGTTGACATAACTCCCATGCACAAATTTATCTACTTTATCAAAAATCAGATTGAAAAATTCAGTGCAGGAAAATGTTGTGACAGAAATGTGTGTCAAATTGAATAGTTTGACTTTTTCAATTTGACGCTCAAATCGTGCGACTTTTTCCATTTGTTTTTGGATTATCAAATGAAAACCAGCCTAAAATCCTTGAAGATTATGAAGGCAAGAAACTCCTTCGAATTGTAAAAGGAACATCTGCCATAGTGCCATTGACTTTTACATGACTTCGACAGGTGCTAGCTGGAGCATTTTCGAATTCTGATTTTTAGCAACTTAACCTGAAAAAATCAAGTCTTCATAAACAGACCCCCTAATTCTTTAATCCCTTTATGATGCTATGAGTATGCACTGTGTTTGTCTCAACAATGAATAAATAGCTGTGTGTTTTTCTTTACTTAGATTATTCCAATGAACTTCAGTATTTATAGCTTGATTCAAGAAATGAGAACTCAGAGGTCTTCACTCGTCCAAACCAAGGTATGATCTATTTATGAGGAAGCACTGTATTTTAAAAAAAAAAGCTTGAGGCTGAAGATTTATTTCTAATAAGATCTAATAAGGAAATATATTTTAAGTACATGGACACATCCTCAGAATATGATTTAGAAAATTCCCTCTTATAACCAGTGTAGAGCACAGTTTATCCTGTAAACAGCGTTGAATGCATTAACACAAGCCATCAAAAGTATTTACATTTTGAGGCTTTTCACACAGATATTTGATAATGCAGTTTAGAAATAGAAGATTGTTATGCAAGATATTACATAACAGCATTGTTATGGACTTCATATCCATGTGTGCCCAGATGAACACACACACTTAACTAATAAATTCATAATTCTTATGAGCACATGGGTATATACAGGTATGGGACCTGTTATCCAGAATGCTTGGGGCCTGATAAGGGTTCTTTCTGTAATTTGGATCTTCATACATAAATTAAATAAAATATCATATAAACATTAAGGGGGTTATTTATCAAAGGTATGGTATGGTATCTTATTTGAAAAAAAAAAACTTGAATGGAAAAACCTAGATTCTGTGAGTTTGAGTTATGAAACCTGAAAGTTTTCAGCGGGAAAAAAGTCAAATCACTCTAATCATTCAAGTTTTCTGGCAAAACCCTTTGATAAAAACTTGAACATCATTCAGACTATTAAAGGAGAAGTCCACCCATCATGCGCTAAACCCCTCCCCCTCTTCGTCGCTTGGTGGCACATGCTTAGTAGGAGCATTTACCGGTTCAGCTCTACTGTGCATGCGCCAAAAGTCACAAAGTTTCAATCAAAAAACTTTGTGACTTTCAGCGCATGCAACGTAGAGCTGAACCAGTAAATGCCTCCTACTGCGCATTCATCACCAATCCTGGAAGAAGACAGCAAGAGAGAAGATGGCGTCCATGGGCGGATTTTCATTAAGGCTTGGGGAGGCTAAGCCTTCCCAAAACTGTTTGCAAGAAAATTTCAAAGAAAAAAAATTAAAAACCTGACTGACCAATGTGTCTATTTGAGTTTGTCTGGGGGAGGGGCAAGGGGTGCTGCTGGGGGAGGGGCCAAGAGACAAAGCAGCTTCTAATCCCCCATCTGCTTGTTTGGTATGTGGGGAGTGTTTCATACTTACATTACACAAAAAATAAATACCATCAATGGTCAATGGTAGTTCCATTGATCTGTTCAGGTAGGTGTTTTCTGAAGCTGGAAAAAGTATGAAGGTGTGATGCAGCCATTATACAATATTTCTTAGCAGTATCTGAGGAATATTAGCAACAATTGTATCAATTCAATGCACTTTTCTCTGGATCAGCTAACAGATCAGTTTGGCTACTTTCACTTACACACAAATGTTGTGTTGATGGTTGAATGCAAGTTTTTTCTCAACCTCATCTACTATTATATTGTATTACTTTGATACTGCAGTAAAAAGGCAGCTGCTGTTTTTTTGAGGGGACCAAAATACATCTGCATTATACTTTGTATGTATACAATCTCCCATAAATGACAATTAACATATCCCTTGTGTTCAATGTTAAAGTACACCAAGAAACATGCTTTAATGTTAAACAACCCAATTAGCCCTGATTTCCAGTAATGTGGATGAACTGAACTTTTTCTATTATTTTGATAATAGGAGAGTGCTATGCATATTATTTTCAAAATAGTCTGGGCTTCATATGCAGCTTGTGGGCCCATCAGTTAGTAGCTCTTAAGTCAGACCATGTATGGGACAGATTTCAGATTGTAGTGCATATTTAGACAAAAATCCTACCTGTGTGATCAGTCATGTGAATTAAAGCTGTTGCCAATGCTTATAATATAGGATTGAATCAGCTGTTTCTGCCAGTGGAAAATCACTGTTGTAAAAACTGTTGAAGTAACATTAGGGCGTTTTCACCTGTGCTCCCCTGCGTTCCATTTTGCGGTGTTCAGCTGCAGGGGAGCGCAGGTATAGATGCACTTAATGATCACACGAACGCATGTAGGCGCCAAACGCAGGTTCTGCATTTTTCCTGCTTTTGGCACCTACATGCCTTCGTGTGAGTACAGCCCAATTGAAAAGCATTAAGTGCGTCTATACCTGCGGCTGAACACATCAAAACGGAACGCAGGGGAGTGCAGGTAAAAACGCTCGTGTGTAAGAGCACTTAGACTTAGCCTACCCAAACAAAAAAAAACTCTCCTATGATGGCGCCTGCAAACTCCGTGGACAGGACCTGTGCTGAGGGGGTAAGTAGCAACTTAGGGGCATTTGCCCAGGGTGGGGGTGGTAGGCCAGAGGGGAGGGGTTAGGGGTGCCTACGGGGGAGGGGGGATGGGTTTTGCACAGGGAGGGTAGACTTCTCCTTTAAAATCTTCAAATGGTTCAAGGGGCCATTGCCATCAACTCCTACCTGACCTTGACAGGTTTTAGATGGTGTATTTTTGGATTCAAGCTATTTCCAGCGTCGGGGGGGGGGGGGGATATAATAAATATCAAAACAGTCAAGTTTTTTGAAAAAAAAGAAAACTAGAAACATTTGAGTTTATTTTAACCCAAAACAGTTTTGACCAAAAACATTGACTCAAAAACTGAAACCTCAACAAATAACCCCCTAATTAAACCCAATAGGATTATTTTGCCACCAATTGGGATTAATTACATCTTAGTTGGGATCAAATACAAGGTTTTGTTTTATTATTACAGAGAATTAGAAAAACATTTTAAAATTCTGTATAATAAAATAGACATTATCTATCACTATTTATAACGGATAAAGGGATAATGGATCCTATAATGTACCTTTAATAGATAAAATCTGTTTTCTTCTTCAGTATTACCCCCCCCCCCCATATTTCCCAGGACAGTCTTTATTCTCTTATTGAATGTGAAATAATTATACTTAAAGGAACAGAGATACTTTAAAACTGTTGTGCTTGCTTTAGAAACAATACTATTGTTTATTTAAATAATCTGCTGTGTAGCAATGGGGCAGCAATATAAAGGAGAAAAGGCTCAGGTTACACAGCAGATAACCTCTGTAGAACATAATGGAGTCATCTTTTATCCACTATTTAACGTGTGTCATATAGCGTTTTTTTTTCCAATTACCTCCATTGCTACACACACAGCTTGTTTATATGAACTATAGTGATGTTTCTGAAGCAAACAGATCAGTTTTACCAGTACAGGGCAACAGTACAAGATATTTTCATTACAACACTTTCATTTTTTGGTGTTACTGTTCCTCCAAGATTGATGTACCCTGGTTTTTTTCCATACTTGTATACATATATTTCTCTAAGGAAAATACAAGAATTAATCTCCTCATGATGTCTTTTGCTCTAAATCGTTTCAGCTCTTTGCCCTAACTGAGACCTGGTTCTCTCAGCATGACAATGTTATTGAGGCAGCTCTCTCTTATGGAGGACTCTCCTTCTCTCATAACCTGCTCTCACCTCGCTGCCGCTATAAACTAATCTCTACACCTTCCTCCTTCTTGTTTCCCTCTTTTGAGGTGCATGCAGTTCAACTGTTCTATCCTCTCACTGCACGTGTAGCAATTGTTTACAGACCTCCTTCTGCTAAATCTCCTGCCACATTTTTCTTGGACTTTGAATCATGGCTCTCTTTTTTCCTATGCTCTGACAGCCCTGCAATTATTCTAGGTGATATTCACATTGATAACCCCTCCCAGTCCCGGCCTTCACATTTTCTCCATTTAACCACCTCCTTTGATCTCCAGCAGTGGACAAATACACCTACCCATAAGGAAGGTTACTGTCTATATCTAATTTTTACCAAAAAAAAACTTTCTACATTTAACATTGATCCGTTCCCTCTCTCTGATAACCATCTTATCTCTTTTTCTCACACACTCCCCCCTCTGCTAACTCTCAACCAAAAATTCTAGTTTGCAACACCTGTACTGTTGATGTAACTGCTCTATCTGACTCTCTCAGTTCTAGCTTCTCCTCCATCACTACATCCTCTAATCCTGATTTACTAGTAAATACCTACAACTTGGTTCTGTCTGCTGCTATCAACACCCATGCCCCTCTGCAGCCACAACGCAGTAGAGTTCACAATAGTTCTCCCTGGATGAATGGCCAGACGTGATTTTTGTGGGCCTGTACGCGAGTGGCAGAGCGCATGTGGAGGAAATCCCGTACAAGAGCTGACTTCCTTCACTAAAACTTTCTCATGACCTGCCTTGGCACTGCCCTATCCCAGGCAAAACAACAGCACTACAATACTCTCATAAATAACAATAAAGCCAACCCACCACGATTGTTTTCAATATTAAACTCGCTACTTCATCCCTCTACAAATGACTGGGTAATACATGACCATACCCTCCAGGACTTTGCTGACTTCTTTGAAAGCAAAGTTGACTTCATCCACAAACAATTTTCTGACCCCTCAGATACCATTACTCATATATTCAATTCCTCACTCACTTCTGCTACTTTCCCCTCATTATTCAAACAGGCCTGTGTCAAGCCCATCCTGAAAAATGCTACACTGGACCATCCTGTTTGTCTAACTACCCTCCTGTCTCTCTCTTACCTCTAGCTTCTAAACTTCCAGAACGTCTCGTCTTCTCCCGTATTACTAACTTTCTCTGCACCAATAATCTACTTGACCCTATGCAGTCTGGCTTTTGACCTGCACACTCCACTGAGACTGCCTTATGTAGAGTTGCAAATGATCTCCAGACTGCTAAGGCCAAAGGTCATTACTCATTCTCCTGGACTTATCCTCTGCTTTAGATACTGTTAGCCATTCTGTTCTAATGCAAGTTCTCCACTCTATTGGTATCTGTGATCAAGCTGCATCCTGGTTCTCTTCCTACCTCTCTGACCGCTCCTTCTGTTACTTCCGCAAACAAATCCTCTCCTCCTGTTCATCTTAATGTGGGGGTACCTCAAGGTTCTGTACTTGGACCTCTGTTGTTCTCCTCATACACTGTCTCTCTTTAGGAGACCTTATATCTTCTTTTGGCCTTAAATATCACCTATATGCTGACGACATTCAGATATATTTAGACACTCCCTCACTAACCACTGACGTTCAAACCCAGATAGCAGACTGCTTAGTAGCTATTTCTTCCTGAACCAACGCCACCTCAAGCTCAACTTGGCCAAGACTGAGCTCATGGTTTTTCCACCTAAACCGGCACTCTGCTTAGGGGGTCACCTTTGACCAATCCCTCACCTTCTCTAATCACATTAATAATACTGCCAAAACCTGTCGTTTCTTCCTCCACAACAGGGGTGTCCAAACTTGGCCCTCCAGCTGTTAAGGAACTACAAGTCCCACAATGCAATGAAGGAGTCTGACAGCCAAAGTCAGGCAAATGCATTGTGGGACTTGTAGTTCCTTAACAGCTGGAGGGCCAAGTTTGGACACCCCTGCTCCACAACATAGCCAAGATATGCCCATTTCTTTCTCAAACAACAGCCAAAACACTAATCCATGCCCTTATCTTATCTCGCTTAGACTACTGCAATCTCCTCCTAACTGGCTTCCTGACTTCCATCTCTCTCCCCTCCAATCAATCTTAAACTCTTCTTCTACTCTCTCCTGAAAGGGAATCTGCTCAACCCCAACTAAAATTCTTAGCATGGCTGCCTGTCAAGCAAAGGATAGCATATAAAATCCTTCTGCTAACATTCAAAGACCTTCACTCCTCTGCTCCTCACTACATCTCTTCTCTTGTCTCGCTATACGTTCCTGGTCGTCTTCTCTGCTCTTCTCAGAGCCACCTTCTCTTTACACCACCCGCATCCACTGCCACCTCTCATCTCAGACCATTCTATCTTGCTGCTCCTTACCTCTGGAATTCCATACCTGAATTCCTCCGTAAGGAATCCTCTCCCAATCTCTTCAGCCTACCTTTTGGAGCACTAGAACAGTAGCCTAGTCCAGCGCCTACTGTCTATGCCTTACCATGTGCACTTTTTCATCTCCAATTTGTACCTGTATGTTAACCTCCGATCCACTTAGACTGTAAGCTCTATGGGGCAGGGACCTCCTTCCCAAGATGTCTCTTACCACATAGCACTTAACCTCTTTGTCCTATGATTCTGTATATATGTATTATGTGATTTGTCTCCCCCATGTATACTTTTATATATATATATATAGTATTGTACAGTGCTGCAGCTCCTTAACAGCGCTTTACAAATAAAGTTATACATACATACACTACTTCTGCATATACAGTCAATGAAAACCACACACACAGCCAAGCTCACTGCATAGTTACATAGTTAAATTGGGTTGAGAAAAAAAAACAAAGCCCATCAAGCTCAACCCCTCCAAATGAAAAACCAGCATCCATACACAAACCCCTCCATACTTTCACATAAATTATATATACCCATATCTATACTAACTATAGAGTTTAGTATCACGTTAGTATTATGTCTGCCCAAGCCCCTCTTAAAAGCATTAACAGAATCAGCCATCACAACATCACCCAGCAGTGCATTTCACAACCTCACTGTCACCTTACTGTGAAGAACCACCTACATTGCTTCAAATAAAGATACTTTCCCTCTAGTCTGAAGGGTGGCCTCTGGTACGGTGATCCTCTTTATAGGTAAAGATGTCCCCTGCTATTTGTCTATAATGTCCTCTAATGTACTTCTAAAGTGTAATCATGTCCCCTTGCAATCACCTTTTTTCCAGAGAAAACAACCCCAACCATTATAGTCTACCCTCATACAGATGCAGTCACTTGGATTTGTAAGTTAAATGCGTCGTGACTCAGGGCTAATTGAAGAAACTGTGTTATCTAAAGTTATCTTAACTCATTTAATGCATTTAACCTTTTCATTAGCATACCAAAGCACCATTGTTTTCAATGGTGAACTCTTTAATTGGATGGGATGCTGTGACACAATATTCTGTGATAAGTGGGATAAATGGGATAGATGAGTTAAGTCACGACGCATTTAACACACAATCCAAAGTGACTGCATCTGTAATTTAAGTCTTCCATCCATCTAACCAGTTTAGTTGCACGTCCTGCACTCTCTCCAGCTCATTTATATCCCTCTTTAGGACTGGAGTTCAAAACTGCATTGCATACTCCAGGTGAGGCATTAAAGGAAAACTATACCCCCAAAACGAATACTTGAGCAACAGATAGTTTATATCAACTTAAGTGGCATATT
Source organism: Xenopus borealis (assembly GCA_024363595.1). Lineage (NCBI taxonomy): Eukaryota > Metazoa > Chordata > Amphibia > Anura > Pipidae > Xenopus > Xenopus borealis. Next base: position 67,655,339 of record CM044433.1, read on the forward strand.
TAAGAATCTTATCAAACTGGAATATATATTTAAGTAAATATTGCCCTTTTACATCTCTTGCTTTGAACCCCCATTTCATGATGGTCTGTGTGCTGCCTCAGAGATCACCTGACCAGAAATATTTCAACTCTAAATGTAACAGTAAGAAGTGTTGAAGCAAAAAACAGAACTCTGTCTGTTAATTGGCTCATTTGACATAACTTTATAGTTTGTTTGGCAGGATGCTGTCCTTATTTTTTAACATGGCAATTTTCTATTTATGATTACCCAATGGCACATACTATTAAAAGTATATTATTATGAAAATGGTTTATTTACATGAAGCAGGGTTTTACATGAGTTGTTTTATTAAATATCTTTTAATAGAGACCTACATTGTTCAGGGGGGGGGGGTTGGTATAGTTTTCCTTTAACAGGGACCTATAAAGAGGCATAATTATGTTTTCATCCCTTGGGTTAATGTCCCTTTTATGCAAACAGATCAGTTTTAACAGTGCAGGGCAACACTACACGATATTTTCATTACTTTAAAACACTTTCATTTTTTGGTGTTACTGTGCCTTTAATTCAACAGCCCTACCATTTTTAAGAAATGCTTCAGCTGTGTCCACAGTGATGTCAAACAGAAGGCTGTTTTCTTGTGTCTGGGTCATAATGATGAAAAAAGGGCCATTATATATTAAATTGCCTTTAAAAAGTATTTATCATTTTTACATCACATGCTGCATCTTTTTAGGAGCAATATGAACTTGTCTACAATGCAGTGATCCATCTTTTCCAAAATGAACTTGAAAAGATCAGTGGAACAGGGCATTCTTCTGAAGCAGTAAGTCACTGTGTTCATAAGGGCTACAGATTTTGTAAGAAAAGCTAGATGTTTTTATAGCTATATCTATTTATTTCCTTCATTCTTTACAGATTTTGTGTAATGTACAAAGCTAAAGAGTAGCATTAGCATGAATTAGAAAACTACATTTTCAAAAAACCAAATTAAAGAGGAAGAAAAAACAATGGTTGAGCAAATAGATTATTCATTATTTTTGTCAGTATCCATTTTGCAGCACAAAGCACTATGTATAAATAATATAATATCTGTTTATTGTATATTTTCAACCTAGGACAATAGATTTCAACCAGTATCTTTTTTTAAGATGTACTAAACAGAGAAATACATTTGCCTCTGTATTTTACAGGCATGTAGTGAGAGTATCTCAAAGATTTTTGAGAAAAAGGCTGCAGAAGAAAACCAAAGCCTGCACAGAGGGTAAAGACAGATTTTCTTTTTACATAAAGACATGTATAAGAAGCTATAGACCAATGTTCTGTATTGAATGGAACAACATATAATGCCAGCATTAAAACAATAACATTATATATTTATACAGTAAAGAAAAAGACAGTGACAGACCTCTCAAAGATGATCTTTTGGAATGTACTGGGAGCCATCCTTCTGCTATGTGCAACCAAAAAGTTATAACTGCTAACAATATGGAGCTATCAGAATCTGGAGTTTGCAAAATCCCAGAGCTTTGCATTTCTCTGACTCAACCAACAGGTCCATGTAATTTAACTGTACCTGTTCCATTTTTAAGGACAGAACTACAGAAGAAAGAAAGTAATGCATCTTGTACTATCAGTTATAATAACGCTTACCAAAAGCCAAATGCTCCAGACAGAAGAAGCTTTTGTGGGCATCAAATATTAACACGAACTAAATCATCTCCATTTGAGCTGCTACAGCAGAGGCATTCCCACATACCTCATCAGGTCTTGCTTTCTAACCTCTTTCTTGAAGGTGAAGATAAATCTAGCAATATTGGATCTCATGTTAAAGATCCACGTTTATATTGTCATATCGGCAGTTCACCAATTACTGGTTCTCTGGGTAATATTTCTATTGCTCCAAGTGTTAATAATACTTATATACGGCTAACAGAAGATCCATATTTTTCTCCATCATCATCATCTGATTTAGACTCACCAAAGTTTGCTGATTTTTGTGTAGAAGCCTCATACCCTGAACTGTTGAAAACAGCATTAACCAATAAAAGAAGCATAGAAACACCATCAACTCTTTCAAATCTAGATAAGCCTCTTGGTGCTGTTGTTCAATTTGATTCACAACTTTCTCAAGGAAATAATCTACCCTGCAAAGATGGTAAGTTGTCAACACAAATAAACTCACACTTATGGTTGGCAGACCTGGACAAAGTTTTGCAAAATGTATTACATTTATTACATAAATCCTTACTACTAAGACAAATGTATAAATAAATCTGTAAACGTTTATACAGGTTTACAGCTGTGCTTACAGCTTCTTCTATATATCTCTTCTTCTCTTCTTCTATATATCTCTATTAGAACACTAATAAAAGGGATGTGTGTGGATAGGAATCTAAAATTAGTTATGCAGCTGATGCAGGGATAATGTTGTTTCAAAGTAAAAGGTAGGCTTAAAGTGAATTGTGAAGGCCTCAAGGAAAATGGAAGAGATATAAAAAAGAAGGTGGATCGTAGATGGAGTTGCAAGGGAGAGTGTTGGAGAGCAAAAGGCCAGTTTGGAATTGCTAATGGAATACAGAGGAGATGCGAGAGTGTGTTTGAAGAGGACTAAGCATAATTTATAGATGATGAAAATGTCATAGAGGAGGGCAGAGATATAATAGCATCATTTTCCTTAGTTTTTATGCCTTGGTGCAGTTATAACTACAACCCGAGCAAAAAAAATGTTCTAAAATATATATACACTGTTATATATACACTGTGGGTTAGTAAGCAAGTGATATGTGAGAGCGAGAAGTGGTGTGATGCCCTTAGGCCTTGGAAGACCATGGTCATACCTCCCAACATTCTGGAAGTAAAAAGAGGGACACATTTTTTTTGCAAGTAGCGTGGCTACATTATGGACCACACCCATTTGTGTGACCACACCCCCTAATTACTATGTTAATTTTACCAAATTTGGCAGATTATGAAAGTCTGAAGATATTTCTCCTGTTACAATTACTTATTTTCTCAAAAGTGTTACAAAGTATCTTACTTGCACCTGTTAGCTGTTCTGGGCTAAAAGTCAATTAAGTTAGAAACTTTGTCTCTTTTTCTGGCTGTTCAGTGCAGAGAAAAGAGGGACTTTCCAGTACAAATGAGGGACTGCGGGTTGAGCTGTCAAAAGAAGGACTGTCCCTCCAAAAAAGGGACAGTTGGGAGGTATGCATGGTCATGCAGCAGTACCTTACTTATCAAGTTTCCCTTAACAGATATATGGTAACTGGTCTACACATAGATGTTCTGTTAGTAGGGGTGCCCTGGTTGGGGTGGGTACAGATGCTGCTGATCACTAGAGCATGTGTGATCTGCTTCAGCCTATCAAGAAGTCTGGCCCTGGCATTATATAGACTAAACAAAGAGAGGAAGCAGACTTACAATTCTGAATTGAGAAATCCAGTTGGATGACTGGTGCAATGTCTTCAAGAAAAACACAGCAAGTCCAGTTGATTTTACTTATTTCAACAGCTATACCATGACCTGGATGATTGAGAATCTTCCCAAATGTATTTGATTCAATAGTTTGCCCTATGACAAATATACCACTGAATAAACATGGTCTGGAGCTTTGTTACAAGCTATTTGGGCATAATACTTTGGTGCAATACACACATACACATATATATTTTATATATATATATATATATATATATATATATATATATATCCATGTAGAAAAGATCCGCACACCAGTTCTTTGCTTGTATCAATTTCAAATTTATTTAGTGCATAAATCCGAAATCCCAATGGGGGCCGAAACGTCGGATTTATGCACTAAATAAATTTGAAATTGATACAAGCAAAGAACTGGTGTGCGGATCTTTTCTACATGGATGAATACACACTTTTTGGATCCAGCACCCAGCATTAACCTAAAGAGAAATTCCGGACAAGAGTGCAGTGCATGAGACGAACTATATATATATATATATATATATATATATATCACTTTCAATTCTTGCATTTGCAATTTTTGTCACATTGTCCCAAGATGGTATTTCTTTATTTAACCCATAGCTTTATAGTCTGAGAATATTCAGTTATAACATGCAGTAATAGTAAAACAGTATCATATTTATGTTATTTTAATATATATTACATGTAATGCTGCAGGTGCGCTTTTTAACATGCTATCCTTCTGTATCATGCTATTGATAAAAAGTGGTTTATTATATCAAAAACCCCACATGAAAGCTACATGTGGGTTTTTTTGGTTAGTATCATATAATAAACCACTTTTTATCAATAACATGATTATAAAAATATTTTTTGAGTTCAATGCTTTACATTGTTGTGGTCACTAGATGTCTATATCATGCTCTAATACACTATGTGACAAGAGCTCTGATAATGCAGGAAGCTGCAGGCTTGAAGGGTTGGGGCTGGTAGGTTACATGGGCAGGAAGCTGTTTGCACAGAGAGGTCAGGAGGAAGTAGGAGTGCTTGCTGGGGAGGAGTGGCAGGAAGGACTTGCTGCAGTGTGGGCTGGTGGCTGCACAACAGAGTGGGATAAGCTGTGGCGTCCCCTCCATTTGGACTGTGATTCCTCAGAGCTGCACTCCATGTTATGTTTCTGGACTATTACCCTGTTATACACAAGTGCAGCTGGAATACTCATACTGACTTTCCCTCTTGCTGGGCTGCCTGAAAGAGACTAGAGGTGAAACTTATATGACATGACTTGTGAGACTGTTGCCTGGGCCAGATTCTGCCTGAAGGGACTAGGCCACAAATAGGAGTTGTGCTCCTGTTGAGCAGTTGTTCCCTACCAGAGGCTCTTAGAAATGGGTAAAAGTCAATTTCATTCTTTATGTTGTAGTGCGTGTGGGGTATGTATGTTTTGTTGCTATTTCAATACAGCACAGCTGCACTGACGAACTAACTTTTTTGAACCATATATCTTGTTTGTTTAATCAGCAGTTTCTACCAGTCCTAATAAAGAGATTCCTCCTCCGCTGCCAGAGCGCACCCCCGAATCCTATATAATAGACACTGAAACAGGTATGTAGAAAAGAAAGCAAAAAATATTTACTGCAACTAAGAAGCAGAATTTTGATTTTGATGGTGCAAACACTACAGTCATCCAGTTAAAGCAGTGTAAACAGAATGTTTACAGATGTATGGCCGTGTAAAGTAAGAATTCATATATAGTGTGGCATTCTCACAAATATACACACCCATGTGCCATTCACTCACACCATATCAGTGTAAAAAGGATCCAAGGCATATAAATCCAGGGTCCCAAACTTCCAAAGTGCACATATGTCTCCACACCTTTACACCTTGATGCCACCATTCTCATAGAACCTCAGCTGGACTGAAGAAACGTGTCATCAGTGACATCAGCTATAACAAGAATATTTTAGTGGTGAGCACAATTTTCTCTTGCTTGTTATAGTTTATGCAGAAGTAGTGGCCAGCTCCATGTTGCAGCTCCCACCCTTTCCAGCTACAGTCTGTTGATCCCAGTGGTGGCTAATAAAAGGGCAACCATGTTTGGGAGTTTTAACTTTGAAAGCAGCAAGTAGGTTGCAGGTCAAAATGTAGTCCCTGTGTAAAATGAATACTGATGCAATAGAATTCTTAATGAATAAAATGAAAGTTGAGTGTTGGACTGGCCATACCAGGGATGACTTTGACCCAGTTGGCCTGTTTAAATATATTGCAATATATGGACAAATAATCCGTTTTGTTTAAAGGGGGAGGCATTATAGTTGATCAAGGCACAAAATGTCTCAATGTCTTTAAAGGGCACCAATCATAACTAAAATCATTTATACACTATGTTAAAGTTCAAGAAATCCGCTTTTTAAAACAGTTAGAATGGTTTTCATAATGTAAATCATCAGCTCACTATACCAGCTCAAAATCTCCCCTATCTCCACTGCAGTTCTAGCTGAGGCAGGCACCTCGGATTTCACTGACTCCTCCTACCTATATCTCCACAGCCAACTGCAGCTCTGAAATCTCGCACATGCTCAGTTGAAATTCTTTGCTTGCCTAATAAACCTTCTAAGCCTGGGGTGTCCAAACTGCGGCCCGAGGGCCAAATGCGGCCCAGGATGGATATGAAATTGGTCCAGCTTGAAATGCTCAGTTCCCGAGAAAACGTCATGTTGCAAAGGATATAGGAGGAGGGGGACTCTGCCTATTGCCCATTTAGTAATAATATAATAATTTAATATCCTGGTGTCCCTTATTCCAGTGTATATCTCCATCTGGTTATCCAACTGGTATTGTAGTTTTGTTTTTGTGTATTTTCTTTTACAAGTCAAAAGTGTTTGTGTATTTCGTGTGGTCCCCAGACAATTTTTATTCTTTCAATGTGGCACTCGAAAGCCAAAAGTTTGGACACCCCTGTTCTAAGCTATTTTGAAATCTGCCAAAATTCTATGTTAGTGCTGCCACCTTCTGGAAGTTGCTGGGGATAAGACAGGGAAATCTTGTGTTCTAAGTTTACTAAAGCTAGGCATTCTGGGTAGAATACTCAGGACTTGGCATGTTATAGTCACTGCTATAGTCACTGTATGGACTCACTCAGTGAAACAAGTAAGGGATTTTTTTAAAGCCTGCAGTTTAAAAAAAAATAAAACGATATATGTAGTTTGTTTAAATGTGTTTAGGTTTTACTGGTCAGATTGCTATTATGTGTTTGATTTTGGCTTTGATAGGTGCCCTTTAATATATTGATAATGGGTTGAGTGCAGAGGACCTGTTGTATGTATCTGTGACATCAGTACACAAAGGCGTGGAAACTTTGCACACTTTATGAGTATGCGCAATAAACAGTAAGGGGGAATGGAATATTAATGCCAAATCTTTTGTAATTAGTTCACAATGTGAATAAATGTATGCAAAGTGAACAGTTTTGCCTTTGTGAAGCCTTTGCCCCTCCCACAACAGTAGGATAGTGATTGGGAACTTTGCGATATAGTTTGTGATAGTGTGCAGTGTATGTAATAAAGCTTTTTAATGAAAAAGTTGTTACGTTTGCTCCAAAGTTTAGACCACCTTCATACAGCTGTTAAAGGTTTGCAATGCACAATTAAAGGAAAATTATATCCCCCGAACAATGTAGGTCTCTATAAAAAGGTATTGCATAAAAAAATTCTGCTTGATGTAAATAAACCATTTTCATAATAATATACTTTTTCAGTAGCATGTGCCAATGGGTAATCATAAATAGAAAATAGCCATTTTAAAAAATAAGGACAGCCTCCTGGGATCTTATGATTCAACGGTGCACACAAACATGCCAAACAAACTAAAAAGTAAGGTCACATGAGCCAATTAACAATCTGTTGCTCACTTATTTAATTTTGGGGTATAGTTTTCCTTTAAGATTCACAATGCAATTAAAGCCTAATGAAGAATACTGCATTGCTACATGAAAATTTCTATTCAGAATTTAATATTGGTTTCTAACAGACACATAATTAAAAACTACCAATGCTAAAAAGTATTCAGAAATATAAATGCCTCTTTTCTCCTGTAACTGACTTGAGGCTTACAAATCTACATTCAGAGGAACTATTTAAGTGGACATTTACCATGAAAATGTTTGAGCACTAAGAGGCACCAAATGTATCTGTTTTTCACAGATACAATGCTGACATATGCAGGCATTGTATTCAGCTGAAAGTCAGGTTCTTATGCTCCCTGCACCTGTAGTTGCTATGGGCAACCTTGCAAAAATGATTCCAGTTCTACACAGCAGGATAAGATTGGGGAAGCCTCTTTATCTTGATTACATGTATACTGCAGACAAGTTTCTTTCCATTTCATATTTTACAGAGAATCCAGAGAATCTATGCTGTCAACAACCAGATCAACATAACACTGCTGTTCCCCCTTCAGTTAGCTTCTTGATTCCACCAAAGAACAACCATATTTCATTTGTTGTGGAGCAATCTGACACATTGCTTATGGAGACGCAGAGTTTAGGTAATGCACCAAAATGGGAGTATTTATATACCATAATACCAAAAGAATATAGTGCAATTTTTAACTGTACAGGTATGGGATCCAGTATCCAGAAACCTGTTATCCAGAAAGCTTTGAATTACAGAAAGGCCATTTCCCATAAACTTCATGTTATCCAAATAATCAAAATGTTTAAAATTATTACCCCTTTCTCTGTAATAATAAAACTGTACATTGTACTTGATCCCAACTACAATATAATTAATCCTTATTGGAATAAAAAACAGACTATTGGGTTAATTTAATGATTACATGATTCTCTAGTAGACATTCTTCCTCTTTTAAAAAAAACCCATCTAGCTTATATAGTGAAATATAGTCTTCATACAATCATGGGACATTACAGAAACAGCAAAAGTGTTTCCAAGCTAGAACTTTTTCTACATTCAATAACACGTTTTTAGGGGGATATGGTAACAATAGAGTTCAAAGGTTTAACTTGATGCACGTGTGTCTTTTTGTTTTGTTCAGGTAAGTTTTTATTGAGCGTAAAGAAAATTATACAGTGTAAACAGTAGGAAATTAGACAGTCTTAATACACTTATCTCTTTATTGTGCTTTTGTACCCTGATATTGATGCTAAGGTAGCTCTGCACTCTCTATGTAGTGCAAAGGGAATTTTGCTAACCAGGGGTCCCAAATTTTGTAAAACTTATCTTGAGCGCCATAACGAGTTGCCAACATATATTCTGTGTTAGTGAGCTGGGACATGAGTTCAATCCACTGCGCACTTGAAATAGGGCTTTAGTAAGGAATATGGCTTTCAGTTTTTCTGCTGTGACATTCATTTGTATATTTAGGATACACATTTTGGGGTCCCGAGTCAGAGCTGTTCCCGTTATCTCTAATAGGGTTTCTAGTGCATTGTTCCAATACACTTGTATCTCGGGGCAGCTCCAGATGGTGTGCAATAGTGTTCCCTCTCCCTGTTTGCACCTTAGGCATAGTGGTGATATATTGGGGAACACAGGCCCGCCATCAGGGGGGGACAAGTAGCCGGGGCTGAAGGGGGGCCCGGCAGCGCTGCAATATTAAAAAGAGCCGGGCCCCCCTTCCAAGCGCAGGAGCGTGCGCTCTATGCGAAGTCCTGCGCAGAATGCGTAAGTTCCGAACAATTATGAAGTCCTGAAGCGGCGAAAATACCCGAAGTCACGAAAGGAGCCGACATTGATGTCCTGAAGCGGCGAAAAGAACCGAAGTCATGAAAACAGCTATAACTGAAGTCCTGAAGCCACGAGTTCAATTCTACGACACCAATGTGTTTTTAATCCTCTGGCCACCAATATTTTATTTTAATACACTATAGGCCCCTGCATCAATTGATTTATTTATTTTTTTCAATTTTTTGGGGCCCAATTTTTTTTTTTAACTTGGGGGGGGGGGGCCTGACCACCAATTTTTAAAAAAAATTATTGTATGGGGCCCCAATTTTTTTTAACTTGTCGGGGGGGCCTGACCACCAATTTTTTTTTAAAAAAAAGGTTTTTTTGGGGCCCAATTTTTTTTAACTTGTCAGAGGGCCTGACCACCAATTTTTTAAAAAAAATATTTTTTTGGGGCCCTGGCACCAATGCTTTTTAATGGGGGGGCTTGGCGGCAAATTTTTTTGTAACTTATAAGGGAGCCTTAGGGGGGGTTACATTTTTAGTGCTGATGTCTGTGTGCTCTTTTAACTTTGATGTGGAGTGGGCGAGGATTAGGGGTGGCCTTTTGTGCTAGGGTTGGCGGGGCAAAGAGGGCCCCGAAAATGTTATTGTGCGGGGCCCCATGATTTCTAATGGCGGCCTTGGGGGAACATTTGCTTAGCCTACTCCTAGTATAGTAGGCCCTATGGAGCATATACAGTTGTAATATTCTATGCCTTGGGTTAAAAGATATTTGCCATGGAGCTTTAAGCGCTGTGACCCATTGTTCATCTGTGAGGGCTCCCATTTCATTCTCCCATTGTGCTCTATGTTTTAATGGTCTTGCCCTTTGGTAGTGGTCACATATCAATTTGTAAATACTTGTAATAGTAAGGATATAATTGGGTGTCCTGTTGGCTGTAAGGATTGGGCCTTAAACCAACCTATTAGCTTTTGCCTAAGCCTTATAAAGAATAGTCATTGTGATGCTGGAAGGAGTCGTACCTCAGAAAAAGTAAGGGGTTTGTTTATTTCCCATACATCTGCTAGGGTGTTAATTCCTTTATCTATCCAGCACTTTGGTAGGTTCAGCTCTGCTACCTTACCCAGTTTGTGGTTGTGCCATAGTGGAATAAGTGGGTCCACCAATTTAGCATCCATTAGCTGACTTGCTGTTAAGAAGACCCACTGGGTGGTTTTTAGAATGGGGTTTACCTGGGCTTTTTTGGCCATTGGGGGTGTCACCAGGAGTGCTTGTAGGGGAGTTACATTTTTGGGTATCACCGTGAGCCATGTTCTGTAGAGGGCTGAACATGGGCCCTCTGATTTCAAAGTACCAATATGTGATAGTTGGACAGGCAAGTACAGTGCATGGAAGTCTGGTAGCGCCATGCCTCAATCCTTTGGTTATCTTTTCAGCAGTTCCATACTTAGCCTACACTTTTGTGCACACCGAATAAACTTCCTTAGCTTAGTGTCTAGCATGGTGAAGAATATCTTTGGGATTGGTATAGGTGCTTGCCACATTGTGTACATCAGTTTTGGCTGTAAAAACATCTTAACTAGCTGTATTTTTCCCACTGGGCCAATAGGTAGGGCAGATCAGGCTGCCAGCTTTTGGTAAACCCAGTTCATCAGGGCTGTGACATTCAGGTCATAAAAGCTAGTAATCAGTAGGGCCACCTCTATTCCCAAATAGGTGAATTTAGTTGCTGAGATCCTCTCCTGTTGTGGGTGAGTCTACTAGGAATAGTGTTGATTCAGAGGGGTTCACTTTTAGCCCTGATATTGAACCAAATCTCGCTGTTAGGCTGAAAAGCCTGAGTGAATGCCCCCTATCACCCAAATAGATAAGGGTATCATCCGTGCATAGCCAGTGGTGTAACTACCAGGGGTGCAGAGGGTACAATTGCTTCTTGTTTCTTCCAAATTGCTCAATGAGCCACACCTCAATGAAGGCCTCCGGGGTCCTTCCCTCCACTTTTTCAGGGAAGCCTACCAAACAAAGGTTGTTTCGCCGTAATCAGTTCTCGAGGTTGTCTGACTTTGTGTTACATATCGTTACGGCCTGGTTTAGTTGCAGGATACGTTCTGGTAGGGGGTGAGCAACGTCCTCAACGGAGCTGACCCTTTGTTCCAGGGCAGCCGTCCTTTCACGTACTCTTTGCAGGTCAGCTTTGATTATTGATAGTTCTATTTTTATTTCATCAGTTTTTGAACATATAAGGCTTGAGCAAGTTTCCTTAGATGCTTGATTTTCTGCCAGCAGGTCTGTTAGAGTTGGTTCTTGAGACTTGGGTGGTTCCGGTCTTTGGCATTCTGTATTGCTGTTGTTGTGCCCCGGAGAGTTGTCCTCTGCGCCATTTTGTTCAGGCTGAGGCTTGTGTAGTCCCTCACCTTGCACAGTCCTGGACTCCATTTTGGGCTGTTATTTTAAGGGTAAATACAGGGATTTTGTGACTGAGGGCTGGAGCTCTACTGAGATGGGACTGCTCACATGCCGCTTGTCTTCAGCCTAACTTACTATGTTACCTAGGATCAGTCCCAGTTACACTTGGATATACCCTTTCATATGTCTGTAATTCTGACAATTTTCAATATTTCCAAACCTTTTGGGTTCATGGGTTATGACTTCCCTCCAGAAGTTAGGACCATAAGGAATATCAGCTACAGATCAACTTCCAGCCAGGCTCTGGTTGGTTCCCCCACTTTCTAAATTGAAACTGTCCTATAGAGAAAAAAGTGGTTGGTTTGTATAGGTGTAAACTCTGCACCAAATACTATACTTATGTCAAACAATAGTCTATAGACTGATGGAGACATTGCAATCTGGTGTCCTAAATTACTGTAAATTAGTTTTCTTTGATAGAGTGGAAGGCAGTTGTTACTGAAACCCTGAGTATGCAGTGTATATTACCAAAACAAGCAGAGTATATGTAGAGAATGATAGTGTCTTCTGACACACCAGGGACATCATGTGTAAGGCAGTGGATAGTGACAAGACAACTTCCTCATTAGTAACTTCTATAGGACTGTTTTAAAATGTATATGAGCTTGAACTTATGTTATCCATACTAAATATATCATGCATGTATTGATTCTGCAGAAACACGTGAGCTTCATCCTACACTTCCTCCTTCTGCCAGGAGTGCAAAAATCGGGACTTCACAAGAATGGAGTGGCACGACCCAATATAAAGAGGATGGACTTAAATTTATGACACGCAGCAAGGTAATTAACATTTACATAATACATTAAATAGCCATGTTAATTGGTTTGGATGGACAACCATAGCTACACAATAGAAAGGATTAAAAAGAAATCACACAATTTAGTTTTTGTTGAAATACTTTCCATGTAGCTTCTAGTTGATGCACATTAAGGCACATACTCCATCTGTTTCAAATGTGCCTCCCAATGGGAAATATTTATTACCTGACTCCAAATAAGCCTACAAAGTACAAAGAATGAGAAGGTTTCAGGAACGCCATATTCTGAATAACATTGTGAAACCAGGAATCTGTGGTATATGGAATCTCACAAAACAGATAAAGGCTGATGGCTTAACTCATCCCCTCCAGATCACCAAACCCTTGGATGTTGCTCCCAGGGGTCTCAAAGCAGGTGCTCATTTTTTAATTCTTGGCTTGGAGGTAATCAGATGTACTGCCAAACGGAGCCTCCGGAAGGCTGTCACACCACTTAGGGGCTACCAAATGGCCAATCACAGCCCATAATTGGCACCCCCAGGAACATTTTTCATTCTTGCATTGCTCCCAAAGTCCATTTATATCTAATTGTTGCTCACTAGTAAAAAAGATTGGGGACCCCTGCTCTAGATCATGTTTTCCCCTTACCTTTCCATGAACTGTGGGGAGCAATTTATTCTAAACCAATATTGAGAATTAGAGGGTCAGAATATACCTATTCATCTACTACCTCTCTAATAGAGTAAACAAAGCAACCTCAAGAACAAGTATCAATACAAAAAATGTCTGAGCAGAATACGTTACATCACCAGCAGTATTATATCTATTTTAAGTTTATGACTATGAAGATTTTCACTCATCCAGATTATGGTATATCTAGTATAAATAATTCTAAAACAACTGGACTTGCTGAGTAAGCATTGAAGATGTTTTAACTACTCAGTTGAGCAGCTTTTTCAGTTCAACTGATGTCACCTCTCTGAAGAGTTCCAATGCACCATTATGATTTAATTAGTGGAAGAGTTTATATGCCGAGGACTTCCAACACCAGTCAGTTGAACTAAAGAAACTGCTTGGATGAGTGGTGAAAAATCTTCAATTATTACTCAGCAAGCCCAGTTGTTTTAGAATTACTATACTAGATATTTTAATGTGATTTATTGCTGACGTAATTAATTCCTATTTTGCACAAACTGATTAATGCCAAAATGACTGTATATGCTATAACAGCAATATATAGTGACATGTTCAATTAACCTCAAGTAGTTAAGTGCTTATTTACTGATGTAAAACGAAGGTGCTATAAGACACACAAACAAGGTATTTTCCTGAATATTCGCCATAGTAGCGGGTATCCACAAAAGACAGAGTGCAACTTGCATGTGATTGTTGAAGTACCATTTTTCAAAGGCAAGTCTGACTTGCACTAGGTGCTTTATTAGTGTGAAATTTTAGGTCCAAGTCAGTTGTGTGTGCAGGTACAATATGCAAAGTAAACCACAGAAGTAATGTCTCAAGGCAGATGTATTTTACATGACTTCTTCAATTCATTTAAGCAGACAGAATTGGCAAATCTAGAACTAGGTTCCATAACACTTTGTACCTTGCATGATGCTTGTCGTTTATATTTCTGATAGTTTTGATTGATTACTTTGGTTACTATTTTCTTCCTTACAGAGCGTAAAAGTAAGAAGCTTCAGAATGAGTAAGTTTTAATGTTGCATTAATATAATATTTAAAATGTACATTTGTATATACATTTACTCTATATTAGGGATACACCAAATCCACTAATATGGTGTGTTTAAGAACTGTGGTCCTTTCAAGGAGAACTGTGGTGCTCAATATGCCCTTTAATGCCAATTATTACTACCCACTTATTTGAAAGGAAAATATACAGGCAACATTCACTTTGAAATTCTACTGGAAATCCAGTCAGACAGCACCAGCATATTACTTTACTATAACCGCCATAAAGAAAGTGTATTGTGACTACTGGGGTGTTCCCCGAGAGCAGTCAAACTGCACATGCCATAAGCCATGTGGAGGCACATGAAAAATATTTTGTCGGTAATGTATTCCAACCACTAGATGTTAATGGTTATTGATGTTTAAAATAGATGAGGTCAGAACATTTATAATATACATGTAAAGTCTTGATTAAAAAAAAGTTTAGAATCAGAGCTGTATAGCCTGTGGTCTTAGTCAATATTTCTTTGTCAACTTCTGATAAATTGCTGTACCTAAATTCAGGGAACCTTCAAGCAGTAAGATTTAATTTGTAATTAAGACAGAAAATTACATGGTAAGCCTATCATTTAGGGATTTATTGGAAATGGCTTGGATCCAAAAATACTCCAGCTAAAACCAGTCGAGATCATGTAGAGAGGTCCCTTCAACAATTTGAAGATGTTTGTAGCCATCATGATGTTTTTTCAGTGGTTTGCACTTGAAAACTCAATAAATTTGAGCGATCCAACTTTTTTTTCACAGAAAACTTGATAAATTTGAGTATTCGGGTTACATCCCCCCCCCCCCCCCCCCCCCCCCTGAATGCACTGACCTTTCCTAAGCAGGGTTTTTGCTGAACAATAATTGCAGCAATTTTATTCGGTTTAGTTATGCTGAGATGCCTAAGTAAATAAACCCTTAAAGGGGATATCCACCCTAATGAAAGTTGCTGAAATAAATATAGGTGGCCATTTAAATAAAATACAGAAAGCCTCTTAACTCTGCAAGTCAGTGGGCCTCTGATGTAGCTAACAGGGCCAGCCTGGGCACCCTAGGCAACAAGGCTGGCGTGCCACGCCCCCTGCGCGTGAACGCATGCACGTGCGTTCACGTGCAATGGAAAAAGGTGAGCTGTGGAGGGAGGGGGCAGGGAAGGAGGGGAGACAGAGAGAGCCAAGGAGGGGAGGGAGCCAGGGAGAGAGCCACGGAAGGACAGCAACAGAGGGGAAGGCGTCAGGAGGGAAGGAAGGTGAAGAGGTGCAAACTAGGCAGAAGACATATTTGGAGGTAGCTGCCTAGCACCCCCTTATTATTGCGCTCTAGGCAGCTGCCTCTTCTGCCTAACCCTAGTTCCGGCCCTGGTAGCTACATTGCAAAAAGGCGCGTGGCAATGCTCGCAAGTGTGTCTGCCCCTTCTTTTGCTGTTTCTGCTTGTCATTGAATGTTCAGTCGTTGGTTGTTCAGACAGAACAGTTTTACCTTTCCATTTATCAAAAGTCAAATTTTGAATTCATGCGAATTTGTTTTAACTTGAATATACTCACAATTTGACTGGGAGGTTATTTAAAGGGCAAGGAAAGGCAAAGAAATAAAATCCCATTTTTACTTTCTTTAATGAAAAAGAAATCTATCTCCAATATACTTTTGTGTACCGTTTTTTTAATAAGAAACCTGACTGTATGCAGTGGCATTCTCCCTTCATTTAGTGCTGTGGATAGGAATTGTCAGACGGTCCCTAACTTCTGGTAGGAAAACAATCATACTCCTGAACAGCAGGGGAAGCCTCTGCAGAACTCAAGCAGCTTTGTTTTTTGATCATTTGTGACGATCCCTAAGAAGCCCAGACCACACAGCATGTGTATGTAGTCTAGTCTTGCAAAGATGTATAACAAAGTTAACATTAAGTTAAGATGACAGCCCCCTCTGGCCAACTTTGAAAGCATAAATCATTTGTTTGATTAGGCTTGTGGTGCAGTAAGTTCATGTTTATGTTTAGTATACAAAATACAGCATTTCTAGCCTTATTCTATTTTACACTTTCCTTGCCCTTTAAGAAAAGATTTCAATGTCCAATATTCGATCGAATATTTCCAACCCGAAAATCTAAATCATATTCAATACGTATGAATTGAGTTTTTCTTTGTTTTATTAATATCATTATTATTTTTTTTAATAAGGTGAAACCAGGGATAAGACACCTTCACCACCACCACTGCCAGAAAGAACAAAAGATTCTTTCATCATTTTAGAGGAAGGAAATGGTAAGTAGGAAATGTTTTAGTAAGAACTAGCTTGCTACAACTAAAACAAATCTTAGTGAATAGACTACAAAGCATATTGCCTGATATTATAATACCAAAGCAGCTTCATACACAATAGTTGGGGGGTGATTTATAAACTCTAGGCTGCTCATATTTATATGTTCATGTTTTCCCCAAAACACTCAAATACTGCACCCATTTTTCCTTTTTTTGCACATTGTGGGGAGATGTGCATTTCACAAAAATATTTGCAAATGCAGAATCAGGAAATAGGCAGGTATGTCCATTGTTCCCTCTACTCTTTAACTTGCCCCTGGATCTATTCTTCAGAATGTTACAATCTTCCACCTATAAAAAAAAATAACCATCTGAAAAGTATTCTAACATCTTAAGTAACTTCCAACACTTCTCCCAATTCAGTTTGTTTCAGAATTTTTTTTCAACAAAATAAAAAATTAAAAGCAATTGAAATAAGTCTTTATTTCTGGTGAACAATCTGAAAACAACTGAAGTGAAAAAATGTTTTAAAGGTGAACAACCGCTTTAAAACATCTTCTGCAAATTATATCCTGCTACTTATAACCTCCTGATGCTACCTTATGGTTAAAGAACAGTCCCCTTGTAAGATCTGTCTTGATCCTTTATGCAGACTAAACTGGACATGCTTTAAAAATGGCTTCCCACAGGCTAGCAGCTCTGATTGGCTCCATCACAATGGGGTGGCAGTTTGCCAGTTCAGATTCAGTGTCCTTATAATGGTCCACATTGAATACCACGTGATTGACCCAATTTGGAAGCCACCTTTGTGGTTTGCAGAAAAAGTAATTACCCTGTTCTGTATTTACGACTAGGGCTGATCCCTATGTTGCATACAAAGATGGTTGTCAAAAATACCATGTTGCTAGTCTTGGTACAAAAGATCAAGCGGCACAACCTGTTCCCTGGCACATGGATGATCACAGAAACTGCCACTGCATCTAACACAAATCCCATTTTACTTCCCAGCATGGGCGTCCGCAGAAAATTTTCCAGGGGGGGCAAGGAGGCATCTGTGGGCGGGCCTGTGAGATAGGTGGGTGTGTCCCTGCTATCAGGGGGTGGAGCTATGCCACGATCAGCCGATCGCCGGGTCAATCAAGGGAATCCTGCACAGTTTCCCTAATTTCAAAAACCATCCAGGAGGTTTTGACCCGGGCAACCCTTCAAAATACTGGTTGTCTGACAAGTGGCAACCCTAGTTCACGCAAAGTGGCAAGTTCATGTATAAATACCCCTAGAACTCACGAGCAGATGGCACAGGGGCAAGTACATGTATAAATACCCCCAGAACTCACAAACAGATGGC
>CM044433.1:67674188-67716543 GCA_024363595.1 Xenopus borealis
TGGTCAGTCCCAGGGGGGGGCACTGCCCCCTCTTGCCCCCCTCTGCGGACGCCCATGCTTCCCAGCATTTTACATTTTCCTCTAATTGACATCATTCTGTTGAGGTCCCATTCAGGAAAGTTGTGTTTTTTCTTTCCCAGATGTAACATTTTTCAGAATTTACTCTATTTTGACATGGTCTTTTGGTAACCTTAAAATTGTGATTCTACTGTGCTCTAGTAACAGCATGAGTAACCAAAGCTGCCATTCGTATCAATACACAAAACTTGCAAAATTTAAACATGCAATACAGACTCTTTTCCCCTAAAGGAATGATTTCTGTAAGTCCTAAAACAAATTAAAATGCAATAATATAGTTAAAAAAGTGTGTAAGAATGTATATGAATGCAGGAGTTAAATATGAACACTGTCACAAGTGTGGTTGTGCTAAAATAAACCCAATAGTTGGATGCATTAATGCTGTTCATTAAAGATATTTGTGTATAAACATGCTTCTTTCACTTCCATACATAACAGACTAGCACCCATTAATTCACAAATGTGATTTTAACGTTTAACATCAGAAGTGATGCAACTCATATTCTGTTCTACTTAGAAAGTAAAAATCTCAGACACACAGGCCCAGATTTTGGAAAGGCCACAAAGGCCCAGGCCTAGGGTAGCAGAATTTTAGGGGGTGGCAAGCTGTCCAGCCACACCTTCATTGGTTCAGAAGCACTGACGATTGCAGGAAATGCAATAATTTTTTTAATTTCCTGTGCATCGATCTCTAGTACTCCGGAAATGATGCTGAAAATTTGTGGATATGCACAAAGGAATGGAAATGAAAGATGAATGGGGCCTAGGGACGCTTGCTATGTAAATCCAACCCTGCAGACACAATGTATAACAGAACCATCTGATTACTGATTTATTAAAAAGGCATTGTTTTCAGACAAATAATAATGTTTATTTAAGAAATTTTTGTTAACCGGGGGCATTTACCTAATCATAAAAAACACGTCTCTTGTTACAGGTGTAAACAGTGGAGGTTTTTTTCCAAATGTATGTTTTTAGACTTGATTCTATTAACCTATTTCAGTTATGCAATAGGAATCTGCTACTCTGAAATAACTCATTATGTTCTCCCATTCATAGCCTTACAGAGTTCCAATTCTAATCCTGAAGCAGCATGTCCTTTATCATCTGTGAACTCAGGAAGCAGTGACTCACCATCATCCAACCCAGAAAAACAGATGACTAGGAAAAAGGTAACAGGATTCTTCATTAGATTGTGAAATGTGAAAAAATTTGTATTGGATAATAACTGTTTCTCTCCCATTAATATTTACAGTCTCTCCTAGTATTTTTAAAAATCCAAATTTTAGATGCAAAATATTTTAAGTATTTATCACTTGCATTTTGCCCCCTGTTTTTCTTTTTTTTTGGTAAAAACAGTGTGTCAGTTTCCAATTCATCCTAGAATGAAAAAGCAGACTTCCTCATTTCTAAATAGGAGGCAATGGCAGGTTAGTGGTGGTGTATTCACAGGTGAAAAAATAAATGGCAGGGGCGGAACTTGCCTAACAACCAAGATGGATGCGTAAGAAAATCGCTAAGAGAACCAGGGAAACAAGAAACCTTAAGGGCCTTAAAAAGTGACAACTACAGACCAATATACTCGCAGAAGTCTGCCTGAGTGATATAGGCCAACAGAGAGTGCAGAAAAAAGAGCAAAAGACTGTCACTATTTAGATGAGAGAATGAGCAAATTTGCTGAAGCTCATAATGATCTTGTGGACTCCCATAACAAGCTGCAATCAGAGACTGACTGACTGATTGAAAAAGTGACAGACCTAGAGAACAGATCATGTCGCAACAATCTACGGATGAGAGGGATGCCTGAATCGGTAAGCCAGCAGGACTTAGAACACTACATTCAGCAGCACCAAGGGAGGTATTAGTATGTTTTGCATTTTACAAAACTAAGGATAAACTCACTAATCACCAGCAATGCTACTAAAAAGGAAGGCCTTCGCAGAAACAACAAGGCTGCTATGCCAACACAACATACCATACTGCTGGGGGTACCCAGTCAAATGAATAATCCAAAGAAACAGTGTACCCACCACTCTAACGACTTCTGAAGAGGCTTAAAAAGCATTAGCTAGATTGAACATCAGTCCCCCCAAATACTCATCTCCAATCTCACCATGTAAGCTGAGGAAAAATTGGCTCAAGGCATAGAGATGACCACGATACTACAAGTACAATATATATGCCTTCTACCACCTGATATCGCCAAACCAACAGAGCACTACGTAAACGTAAAGATTCCCTTTAGTAGGGATCATCTCTGGAGCCCCGACTGACTCCAACTTAACAAAGAGAGGAGTAGTTAAGTGGTAACTACTATAATTTACCACATACATAAATCACAGTTTTCATACTCAAGGTTTTATACAATGTTGTTCTACATGTTTTATTCTTTTATTTTTTTTTAACAAAAAATATTGTTATAAGTTATATGCAATCCTATTGTCTTATGCCAGGGTCTTATGTCTTATGCCGACCCTTTAATTCAGTTCCTCATGTTGTGGTGACCCCCAGCCAAAAAATTATTTTCGTTGCCAGCCCAAAGCAGATAGTTAAGAAAAAACAGAAGGCAGAGTGGCTGCATAAGGGGTTGTTCCTGTGTGTAGTGCGACAAAATTTGTGGACACACTCCCAATTACCATGTTCATTTTACAAATATGACTGCACCCTTTAAATGAGCAGGGAGAGCTGTATGGCAGTCCCTTCTAAGGGGATATAGAAAGTTGTAGTGCAACTGGCTTCCCTACACAGGTAACTGAACTTCAACTTCCAGCACCAACACCCGGAGAGCTACAACCTTGACCCAGAGCTATTGGGGAGAGAGATGAACCTGCTCCTGGAACCCCTTAAGCGACCCCCGTGAAAGGGTTGTTCGACCCCCAGGTTGAGAACCACTGTCTTATGCAGAACTGTACAGAGGTGAAAAAGGTCATTGTGCAGGGGTGATATAAACAGCATTCCCAGGGCATATACAGTACACAAATTACTGTCACAGGGGATTAAACCCTCCCCATAAAAGAAAACAGGCCTTAAGAGATTCATACAATGCAAAAGCTGACATATTATTTTATCAGGAAAAGCATTTTAACATAACAAATCCTCCTAAATTCTCCAACTATTACCCCCACAATTATAATACATACTCCCAACAAAACTAAGGGAGTTTATATACTAATAAGCGCTAAGATAGCATTTTAACTCATACAGTGCATTGCCGCCCGCGCAGAAAGTTAATAAATGTTGAAATGTATTACACACTAATGAATTTATATGCTCCTAATGAGAACCAGAGTAGATTCCTTTCATAAACCTTAACTAAACTACTTAACAACAAACAAGGAAAGTGTATAATAGCTGGGGATCTTAAAATGACCCTCAGCCCCCATATAAATGTACATAGAGGCATTAAAGGAAAAGCCAGTAAGAGTTAACTGAATCAAGCTAAACGTTTTAGTAATTTCACTCTGATAGATGTATGGAGAGCAAAGTACCCAGCAGCAAAAGACTATACATACATCTCTCCAAGATTCCTTACACACACTAGGATAGATCTTTTCGTCACTGACCTTCAAACTACTTCACATGTCAGCAAAGCTGATCATGTTCCAATGCGCATAGAATTCTCATCCAATAGAAATATAGAGAAGCTACTTTGTAAGTTTAACAGTACCCTACTGCAAACAAAAGAAGGTAAACAACACATAGAACAAACACTAATGCAATACTTCAGGGACCACGACCCATTAGACACTAGTTGGCAAAACACATGGCTGGCACACAGAGCAGTTGTCCGAGGAGAATTGATGGCACAGACAAAACATATAGGAAAACAAAGGGAGATTCCAAGTGTAAGAAGATTTGAAACAGACCAGGAGCCGGCAGCACTTAATCTGTAATCACCCTTTATTGGTGTATACACTTCATGACATGTTTCGGGAGCTAGTCCCTTTTTCAAGTGAAAACAACAAGCCAATTAACACACTTAAATAGCATCAAAATCCCACCCCTTGGGTGCACCATATCCTTAACCAGGCTTGAGTTATTCCATCCCCTTGTTGCATATTCCATGTGTTGAAATCTTCTCATAAGTAACAGACCAACATTACCAAATTGTGAAATAACCTTATGCAAAAGTTCATAAATACAGTCCATCCTGTGGGAATAAATACAATAAATACTTAAGAAATTGCACAAAGCCTATCAAAAGTAAAAATATAAAAACATAAGGGCACTGCAAATCAATGCCTGCCCAAAAAGGAGGAGTACCCTCACATGTCGCTCACTACTATTTAAATTGATAACTTCTCTACACTTACTTTTGCAGTGTTGTCTTTTTATTTCTGTGACCTGCATAAAACAAGGATACATCTTATTACAAAAAACATTTGTAACTAAGTTTATCATTAAACCCTCTTGGTTTCATTGTATCTAACTGCCTTATCCATTTGTTTTCTTTTTGAAGCAGCAACTTAACCCTATCTCCCCCTCTAGAGGGTGCCTCAACTTTATCCAGAACTCTCCATCTTAGTTGTGAAACATGATGTTTAGCTTCAAAAAAATGTTTAGCCAATAATGACTCATTTGGTTCTTTTGGGTCAAAGTTTCTTATGTACCCTTTATGTTCACCTATCCGAATTTTCACGGGTCTGGTGGTTTGTCCCACACATGCACGGACATTTAATAAAATATACCACGATCGCCTTTTATGATAGAATTACATAACATGCAATTTAGACATGCGAAGGTCCCCATTTTAGGTTTACCAAAAAATTGTTTGGTTTTATTCCTGACTCCCAGATCCGACTTGCATAAATTATCTTTAAGTGATCTGCCTCTTCTATAAGAAAAAAGAGGATGATCCCTAAAGAGTTGCCCATATGCATTGTCATTTTGGAGTACAGGCCAATACCTTTTGATTACATCCTCAATTTTATTACTCCTGCGGTCAAAGGTGGATACAAACGGTATCCGATTATTTCTTTTTTTAGTTTTTTTATCCCCTTTCGCCTGCAGTAGTGAGCTTCTCACCACCTGTTCTACCTGATTTGCAGTACTTTGCATTGCTTTCTCCGCATATCCTTTTTGTGTGAACCTTTCTATTAGGTCCGCTGCTGCTTCTTTATAACCTTCATTGTCACTAGCCAATCTTCTGGCTCTCAAAAATTGACCCTTTGCTATACCGTTCTTGACTTTTGGATGATGAAAACTGTCAGCTGTCAATAAGTTATTTCTATCCATGGGTTTATGGTACATATTAGTTGTTAGTTTCCCTTTGTCATTAGTTATCTTGATATCAGTGGCGGAACTACCGGGGGTGGAGAGGTGCAGTTGCACCAGGGTCCGGGCCCCTGCACCCCCGATGGGGCCCGCCAGCTAGCTACCACAAATTCAATTCAATCTGGTATTTGTTGCTGGCACTGTGTGTGACGTCACCCTGTGGCGCCGGCGACAAGCTGCGTGTGACGGCGCCACCTGCGGCGCTGCGTGTGACGTCACCAGCTGCTCGCGTCGCTCCCTGGCTGCTACTCTCCACAGCGGCTGTGCCTCCCTCTGTAATTAAGAGCTCTCTCCGCCTCTCCCAGCTCCTCCTACTGCACTCCTGCTAGGCTGCTACAACTGTCAACTGATCATTGTGGGAGGAGGGGAGGGCGAAAGGAGAGGAGCGAGTGAGGCTGCGAGGGGATTGGGGAAGCGCCAGGCAGAGGAGGGAGATGGGAGGTCTAAGGGGAGGGGAGGGACAGAAAAGCAGCAAGGTACAGGTTAGTTCCGCCACTGGCGCCTGTGTAAGACAAGTGCAGAAGTGCTTAAGAGTAAGTTAGTTCACAGTGAGTCGTCTTCAGTGCAGCTGTGTTAGGGGCGCCTGGGGCGGGGCTGTGAATTCTCTGGCGGCTGGCGCCAATTTTCTGGGATGGTTTCGGTGCGGGCCCCTCCTCCTAACCTGCCCTCCCCCTCCTCTGGCATCTTTGTGTAAGAGGCAGAGAGAGACACAGGGCTGATCTCATCTGCTCAAGTCTGCAGTAAAAAGGCAGCTGCTGTTTTTTGAGGGGACCAAAATACATCTACATTATACTTTGTATGTATACAATCTCTCATAAATGACAGTTAACATATCCCTTGTGTTCTATGTGAAAGTAGAGCAATAAACATGCTTTAATGTTAAACAACCCAATCATTAGCTCTGATTTCCAGTAATGTGGATGAACTGAACCTTTTCTATAATTTTGATAATAAGAGAGTGCTATGCATATTATATTCAAAATAGTCTGGGCTTTATATGCAGCGTGTGGGCCCATCAGTTAGTAGCTTTAAGTCAGACCATGTATGGGACAGATTTCAGACTGTAGTGCATATTTAGACTAAAATCCTACCTATGTGCTCAGTCATGTGAATTACAACTGTTGCCAGTGCTTATAATATAGGATTGAATCAGCTGTTTCTGCCAGTGGAAAATCTCTGTTGTAAAATCTGTTGAAGTAATATTAGGGCTCTTACACACAAGCGTTTTTACCTGCGCTCCCCTGCGTTCCATTTTGCTGTGTTCAGCTGCAGGGGAGCGCAGGTATAGACGCACTCAATGCTTTTCAATGGGATAATTTATGCAAGTCGGATCTGGGAGTCAGGAATAAAACCAAACAATTTTTTGGTAAACCTAAAATGGGGACCTTCCCATGTCTAAATTGCGTGTTATGTAATTCTATCATAAAAGGCGATCAAGTAACACACCCTTTTAAAGGGTATAACATACCTGTAAAAACATATGCAACTTGCGAAAGCACACACGTGGTATATTTTATTAAATGTCCGTGTGGTTATGCATATGTGGGACAAACCACCAGACCCGTGAAAATTCGGATAGGTGAACATAAAGGGTACATAAGAAACTTTGACCCAAAAGAACCAAATGAGTCATTATTGGCTAAACATTTTTTTGAAGCTAAACATCATGTTTCACAACTAAGATGGAGAGTTCTGGATAAAGTTGAGGCACCCTCTAGAGGGGGAGATAGGGTTAAGTTGCTGCTTCAAAAAGAAAACAAATGGATAAGGCAGTTAGATACAATGAAACCAAGAGGGTTTAATGATAAACTTAGTTACAAATGTTTTTTGTAATAAGATGTATCCTTGTTTTATGCAGGTCACAGAAATAAAAAGACAACACTGCAAAAGTAAGTGTAGAGAAGTTATCAATTTAAATAGTAGTGAGCGACATGTGAGGGTACTCCTCCTTTTTGGGCAGGCATTGATTTGCAGTGCCCTTATGTTTTTATATTTTTACTTTTGATAGGCTTTGTGCAATTTCTTAAGTATTTATTGTATTTATTCCCACAGGATGGACTGTATTTATGAACTTTTGCATAAGGTTATTTCACAATTTGGTAATGTTGGTCTGTTACTTATGAGAAGATTTCAACACATGGAATATGCAACAAGGGGATGGACTAACTCAAGCCTGGTTAAGGATATGGTGCACCCAAGGGGTGGGATTTTGATGCTATTTAAGTGTGTTAATTGGCTTGTTGTTTTCACTTGAAAAAGGGACTAGCTCCCGAAACATGTCGTGAAGTGTATACACCAATAAAGGGTGATTGCAGATTAAGTGCTGCCGGCTCCTGGTCTGTTTCAAATCTTCTTACACTTGGAATCTATCACATTTGGATGGTGTGTGTTGAAGCAGCAGACTTAAAGAAATCTGATTTGATCCACTCAATCCTCTTTGATGAAAACAAAGGGAGGAATTACAAACATAATTGCAAACAGTTGCTTAACATACTACGGGAACTCAAGGAATTTCAGATAATATCTTGGTACAAGATCAATACTAAGAAAACACAAGCATTGCCTATCAGTATATCAAGATAAGTTCTTACAGGGATTGCCCAGACCCACCCATTTGAATGGAGGGAAACGTATAAAACATACCTGGGATTAAAATTACCCTACATTAATATATGAATTAAATTATATACTGTTAATTAAAATGGCTGAAACAGAATGTAACAGATGGCAAAAATAGTCAACCGCTTGGTTCAGGTGTAATATATCTGTAAAAATGGACCTGCTCCCCAAAATATTATATGTGTTTAGAATGGTACAAATTGCACTACCTCCCCAATTCTTAACTACCATTCAGAGGAGCATCAACAAGTTCATATGGCAACACAAGCCACCGAGAATGGCTTTTGCCATAACACAATACTCCAGGACAGCAGGAGGGTTGGGTATCCCCAACATAAAATGTTATTATATAGCTACAATATCAGAAACTGTGTTTAGATTGCATGCAGAGAAAGGTTATAAAACATGGCTGGATACGGAGGTGAACATGGTAAGAGATAAAACCCTCATATACTTTTTCTGGACTCCCAAACAAAACAGACCTACAACTGATAACTTATTGCCCACCACAAAGCTATCTCTAAAAATATGGGATGCAACATCAACAAACTATTGTCTGGATCTTTCCCCTCACCACTACTACCGATGATAGCACTTAAATACTTCATACCACAGATCTCCCTAAAAGAGTGGATTGAAGGGGGAATCCACAAGTTTACTACTCTTTTGAGGACTTGATAGAAAATATTGGATTACCACAAACCCAATGATATTCCGATCAAAAAATAACACATTTCCTACGATCAACTATTTTAGAGTACTCATTGTCCACCACAAAGCTATCTCTAAAAATATGGGAATCAACAGCAACAAAATATAAGTTTGGATCTTTCCCCTCACCACTAGTAATAATGATAGCACTTAAATACTTCATACCACAGATCTCCCTAAAAGAGTGGATTGAAGTGGGAATCCACAAGCTTACTACGCAAAAACTATAAGATGCTTTGAGGACTTGATGGAAAATATTGGCTTACCACAAACCCAATGATATTCCTATCATCACAAAACCCTTTGGAGCACCACGTTATTAAGTATATAAGTATTAATGGAATACTTAAGTATGGAATGGTAAATATCTCTCAGAAAGCTATAAACTGCAAATCCAAAGAGATGAAACCCAGAAACTCCCATACATGGAAAAAAGGCCTACAAATACAATTCACCCCGCCTCAGTGCAAAGAAAGCTTAAGCAGCCCAAGAGGGTTACACATTGCACCAACCACATAGAAACTCACACAAAAATAATATGTAGATGGTACATGACTCGCACAAGAATAGCACAGATTTGTCCAGACTACCCTACCCAGTGCTGGAGACAATGTGGTGCGATGTTTCACATGTCGTGGCAGTGCACAAGGGTGTCGCCTTTCTGGACAGAGGTCTTTGAACTAATAAAAACAACTTTTCACCAGGACATACCCAAACTACCACTAAAAAGTCTCTAAAAATTCTCAAAAAAACTCTTCCAGATCTTCAATACTGCAATAACTGTAATAGTAAAGTCTTGGAAAAAAATCTGAAACACCAACGATACAGCAACTAAGCCAGCACTTAAACTCAAGGAGAACAATAGAAATAATGAGTCGGATCCATAAAAAAGAGGCCAAATTGACAAAATATGGACAATCCAAAAGACCTCCATATTTGCCCATATATAATACCTACTATAGGCCATATAATTTAAGACTGTACCCATACATCAGCTACACCAGTGCTGAGAGTCTTTGTTTTAGGATATGAATGTTATATTAACTATAATGTATAATCTGCTAATAACCTTGCACTATGTACCTGTAAGGGTTCCTGCAAAAAATTCTCCTGCGTTGGGTTGGGCGCAGGCGTAAATGCGCAGGCGCTTTGGCGCCAATCTGGGCCTATTTAAGGGAGCTTTGGTCTCTGGACTCTTTCCCGATTATAGGTTCACGTTTGTTGTTCCTGTGTGTGCCTATCCTGACTTCTCTACGGTTTCTGTTCGTGTATGACCCTGCTTTGTTTCTGGACTTACGATTGTTCGCTGCCTGAACCAACCCTTTGCCTGGATTCCGACTACGTCTCGCTTCTTGAACCTTGCCTAGTGCAGTCCCATTAAGGGTATAACCATAATATAGAGATTAACATATTCCCCAGAGCATGAAGAACTCTTGAGTTTGCCTGCAGCACAACTTCCTTTATTTGCAGGGGCACTGATTCCATGAGGCCAGTTGAGAAATTAGCCTTAGGTAAGCGTGGAGTGGGGGGGCGGCATGCAAGGCCCCTGTTTCCTTGTGTTTAAGTGATGCTGCAGACCATTCCATGCATTCTGGAATCACAATATTTTTTTAATAATTGCATACAAATGAGTGACGCACTGGTCATATACCAATTCTGTGTGTCAATTCTAAACTGCACAAGCACCTCTCTTCAGATTACAATCTCCAAGCAAGTGTAAGAGATGCATGATGGTGGTTAAGGACGGGATTTAAAAAAAAAAAAAGGTTAACACAATCTTTTCAAAGCTGGTGACCACAATGAACACCGATAAATCAATATATATATATATATATATATATATATATGTATTATCTGTTCGAATATCTGCACTCACATTTCAAAAGTACAAGGTGCACTGTCTACGATACTATCCAACATTTCAAAGAGGTTGATTAAATTAATCATTTATTGAAAATCGTTTCCTTAGAGAAAGGCTGGAGTAATATCCGAAACGTTAGGGATGATTTTCAATAAATAATTTGAAAGTAAGACCTGTGAGTGCAACCTCTCTGATATATATATATATATGTATTTTGCTGGCTTTCTACCAGATTCCTTGATGTCCTCTTGTGTTCCCCCATACACAGAGACCAGTCAACCCTGTGGCTTTCCGTCTCACACTGAAGGAGACATTAATGAATGTTTTTCAGACATTCAAGTAAGATCACACGGAAGAACACCCATTTTACCTGCTGTAGCAGCTCTATTCTCAGCTATCACCTAATTTCCTGCTTAGGAGGGAAAATTAACTCCACTAAAAAGTGGAGTGAAGCATTACTAGTGATGTTGCCAGAACAGCCAAACAGCAATTAGATTACAACAGTTAAAAAAACAATTGCAAATATCACAGTAATGTTTTACTCCACTTCTTACACAGCATAATAAATAGACCCCGTAACATCAAATTGTCTGTTCTGCAAAGTTTTGTGTCATAATCAAACACAGACACACTGCTTTCAAACACACCACCATAGCAAACTGAGTTGACTCATTAAGGTCACTTATTAACTTCTACCATATGCTGAAATTCTGGATTTAAATTAAAATTCTGGTAATCTGGGCAGCTAAGTGGCAAATGAGATTCAATGTTGATAAATGTAAAGTCATGCACCTGGGATGTAAAAATATTCAAGCCACTTATACCCTTAATGGGACTGCACTAGGCAAATCCATTATGGAAAAGGACCTTGGAGTCCTTGTAGATGATAAACTTGGCTGTAGCAAGCAAAGCCAGTCAGCAGCATCAAGGGCAAATAAGGTCTTGAGCTGTATTAAAAGGGGCATAGAGTCACGGGAGGAGGGGGTCATTCTTCCACTTTATAGAGCACTTGTAAGGCCACATCTAGAATATGTCGTACAGTTTTGGTCTCCATCAATCAAACAGGACATTATTGTATAAGAGAGGGTACAGAGAAGGGCAACTAAGCTGGTAAAAGGTATGGAAAATCTTAGCTATGAGGAAAGACTGGCCAAAGTTGGGTTGTTCACGCTGGAGAAGAGGCACTTAAAGGGGAATTCAACCCCTCCCGCGCTAACCCCCACCCGGGGCAAATACCCCTCCGTGCAGGTCCCCTCCAGCCAGGTTCCTGGCCGCCATCTTCTACAGCAAAGTCTTCTTCCGTCGGCGTTTGGCGTTGCATGCGCAGTAGGACGCATTTGCAGGTTTGTACTACTGCGCATGCATCAAGTTCATGAAGTTCGGCGATTGAACTTTTGCCACATGCACAGTAGTACAAACCGGCAAATGCTTCCTACTGAGCATGCGCCGACAGAAGACATTGGGGTAAGTAGCGACTTAGGGGCCTTTGCCCCGGGGGAGCAGCAGGGGAGGGGGGTCTACTGGGGGTGGGGGTTAGCGCTGGAGTGGTTTACTTCAACTAGCAGTTAGGCAGGTAAAAAAATGTTTTCCACTCTTCTATAAAATATAAATTCATTCCTTATGTTTTATGTTTATTGGAGGACTACAATCCAGTAATTTAGAGATCATTGTGTTTTTTCATTGAAACTGCAGCTAAAGGAAATCTGTCCATATGCAGCTGCTGGCAGAATGAGTATTTCTGTGATGCAGTTATATGTTTCGGGTGAAGTATTAAGATATGAACGCAACTTTTTTTTACATCTACCTTGTATAACCTGAATAGAATTTTTTTCTGCATTGGAGTGACTGTTGATGCTTTTGTTGGGAGGGATTTTAACTCCAGGATCACTATGATGTACCATCCACTGGTATATTGACATATTGGGTTCTCACTCTGGTTGTAAAGTAAATCATTTGCTTAGACCTTACATGGCATTGTAGAATTGTGTTTTCTAGTTCTGTAAAACATGTAAATGTTTTTTTTTTGCAGAGCCTGAAAATTTTGAGAAATGTGAAAAAAAGTAAGTGTTCACTGAAAGGATTAATTATATCTTAGGTTAAATCAAGTACAGATACAAGCTACTGTGTTATTATTACACAGAAAAGGGAAATTATTTTTCCAGATAACAGATCCCATACCGGTAGGGATGGCGCGAACTGTTCGCCGGCGAACATCCGCTGTTCGCGCTCGCCGGAAGTTCGCGAACGTCGCGCGACGTTCGCATTTTGGGTTCGCGTCAATTTGGCGCATTTTTTTTGCCGCATTTTTTTGCCCTCTCACCCCAGACCAGCAGATACATGGCAGCCAATCAGGAAGATCTCCCTGGACCACCCCCACACACCCCCTGGACTAAAAAAAAAAAAAATGTGCATACCTCCCGAGTCCCAACTGTCCCTCTTTTGCGAGCTCAACCCTCTGTCCCTCATTTGTACTGGAAAGACCCTCTTTTTGGAGGACCCTCTTTCACTGGAAAGACCCTCACTGAACAGCCAGAAAAAGAAGCAAAGATTTGAACTTGGCTTTTGGCAGAGAGTCCAGAACAGCTAACAGGTGCAGGTAAGATACTTTGTAACACTTTTGACATAAGAAAATAATGGATTGTTCTTTTCCCTTGATCCCCCTCTGGCATGCCACTGTCCAGGTCGTTGCACCCTTTAAACAACTTTAAAATCATTTTTCTGGCCAGAAATGTCTTTTTTAGCTTTTAAAGTTCGCCTTCCCATTGAAGTCTATGGGGTTCGCGACGTTCGCGCGTTTGTCGCAAGTTCGCGAACGCGTCCGCGAACTTTTTTGCGGCGGTTCGCGCCATCCCTACATACCGGTAGTTGTTTTGAAAAGTTTCCCCTAACACCTAAATTTTTAATTGCTATGTCTAAATTTCTTTTTTTGCAAATCGCAGTGAAATTTGCATTGAAAATAAAATAAGTGTTTATGCAAGCGCATTTTGCAAAAATGCAAATATTGTTCAATTACCAAAATTGTAGCTTATTGCAGAGCTTTCATGTATAATAAGTGCGAATTTAAAAAAATGTCATTATGCTTGAATATTAAAGGATAAGGAAAGCAATTTGGCACTTGGGGGTACCAAATTTTAGGCACCCCAAGCGATTTTATTTATTTACCTGATAAACCAGGCTGATGCTCCTATCAGCAGAAAACTGCACCAGTCCGGGGTTCTTCCAGCGAGTACCACAAAATGATGCTCTTTTCTCTGCTTCCTCTTTCTTCTCACTGCTGCACATGGGCAGTAAAACAAATTAACTTTAATGAAAAAGCTCTACTGCACATGTGTCTGCCCTGGGGAATTTGAAAAGTGAAGCAAGAAGTGGATCACTCTGTGGTGCTCGTTGGAAGAACCCCAGGATTGGGCAGTTTTCTGTTGATAGGGGCACTAGCCCAGGGAGTCAGGTTTGTAAATACAATCACCGAGGGGTGCCTAACATTTGGCAACCCCAAGCGTCAAATTCATTTCCTTCTCCTTTAAATACATCAATTTTGGCAAACTTTATAAATATAAACACACGGCAAATATATTCACTGTCCGAATCATTGAACACTGCGTAAAATTTGTAAATGAGCTCCATGGAGGGAGTAGGTACACTGCAGGGTGAAGTTCATGCTCACATTCTTTGTGATACATTGTCTGTCAACTGGGTTAATTTGCAAAGGATGATAAGGCCTGGGAATGCATAGTAGCACTTAAAGGGGTTGTTCACCTTTGAGTTAACATTGTTAACTCAAAGGTGAACAATGTTGGTTTAATATTGGTTTAATTTTTTTTATTATTTGTGGTTTTGTAGTTATTTAGCTTTTTATTCAGCAGCTCTCCAGTTTGCAGTGTCAGCAATTTGGTTTCTAGAGAACAAATTACCCTAGCAACCCTGCACTGATTTGAATAAGAGACTGGAATATGAATAGGAGATGGACTGAATAGAACGATAAGTAATAAAAAGCGGCAATAACAATACATTTGTAGCCTTACAAAGCATTTTTTTTAGATGGTGTCAGTGACCCCCATTTGAAAGCTGCAAAGAAACAGAAGAAAATTGCAAATCATTAAAAAACTATGAAAAATAAACAATGAAGACCAATTGAAAAGTTTCTTAGAATTGGCCCTTCTACAATATACTAAAAGTTAACTTGAAGGTGAACCACCCCTTTAACTGCTTTTAGCCAGACTGAGGCACTCCTCACTGACTGTCTGCATTTGAATAAGTGCTTATTTTAATTTATAAAGGATGCATTTTTAAAAATAATTTTAATGGGTATGAATCTTCTTTCCTATCATTTTGTTAGTGGTCTTAGTTTGCAACTGTTTCTTTGTAAAGCTATTTAATATAATTTAACCCTGAAACTTCTCTTGCAATGTTGTATTTTTTTGCAAATGTAGGCAATTCAGTCAATCCATCAGAATCATCCAGTTCCAGAAGTCCTCTGTCGTTTCTCAGCTTTGGTAAGAACTATATCTTGCATTAGTGTTACATAGGGTTGCCACCTTTTCTAGAAAAAAATACCAGCCTTCCTATATATTTAAGTTTTTTCCCTATTAATAACATTGGGATCAACCATCAACAATACCGGCCAGGCCAGTAAAATACCAGCCAGGTGGCAACCCTAGTGTTACATGATAGCGTAAAACCACATAGTATATTGAACTATGCCTCTAACATGTTCCCACATAGGAGAACACATGTTAGAAAAGCTCTGTAATAAAAAAATTGTGTCTGGTAACTCAGCACCCACATTACACACAGATGTCCCATGACTGAACTGAGTTTATTCACATAGGGCAATAGATTTAAGAGCAGACCCAGACTGATCATTTTCTGTTCAGTCAGCTTTTGAAAGTCTAAAAGTCTAAAGTCTATGTATAATTTATCAGTAGGTGAATCTTGAGAATAATTTTCTCAAATTGTACACTCTGAGTGTATTAGGTAAGAAAATGCATGTGAAAGAAAATGGAGAAAATTTCAATATGCTTAAGAAACTATTTTTTTGTGCACAATTTTTCATTCTTGTGATCTGAACTTGAATAAATTGTCCCCTTGTTGTACAACAGTAATTATAGATGTATGCCTCAGAACACTTATCAGAGATGACCACCTGGAGGACTTTGGCCATTTTATGTCTCTCAGTCTGCCCACTGGCTCCATAGACTTTTCATGACATCACAATTTTAATATAACATAGTTTTAATATAACATGTCTTCTATCAGATTATGTCCCATGATTGGAAGACATTGGACAGAATTGCATTGTATTATATGTAGTCGGTGCGAAAATATTTTTGGAAATTCAGGCTGAAATGTAAAAGTATGAAGTTCATATTTGACTAATTTAACACTTTTGCTATTGCCTACAGGTTTTGGAAATCGATTTGCTAAACCAAAAGGGCCCAGGAACCCTCCTGCAACATGGAACTTGTGATCATCTAACATTTACCTGCTGTCTTAAGTTCCTGCTGACATATAAATAGGGTCATATAATAAAAGGCACTAAGTTTGCCCAGGTGCAGTAACCCATAGCAACCAATCAGCAGGTAGCATTTACTGGTCACCTGTTTAAAAGTAAATACTTTATTGGTTGCTATAGGTTACTGCTCCTGGGCAAACTTAGTGCCTTTGTTTACATATATGGGGGAAACAGTTTTAAAAGACAAAAAAGCATTAAGCAATGCATGTTTTTTTTCTTTTAATCCATCCTCCCTCCATTCCCTTGGAATCAGCAGAGCTGGTGAAAATACAGGTAAAAAAATTCTGTATAATCCCTCACGCAAAAAAAAAAAAAATTGAGTACATTTACAGTTTAATTGTTAAATATAGTGTCCTCTCACAAAACCCAAGTAGATAGATACCTGATCAGAACAAAATTACCCGCAGTTCGGCTGTGACCAAACCATCCAATGGAGTTGCTGCTTTATATTATCAATGCAGCTTTTATTCAAACACACTAAGGGGCAGATTTATCAAGGGTCGAATGTCGAAGTGAAAAAACTGCAAAATTCGACCATCTAATTTTTTTGTGTTTTTTCGAAACAGACCATTCGAATCATTCGATTCGAACGATTTCCTCCAAAAAAATTCGATTTTTCAAAAATATCAAAATCACTCCTTAAAGGTTATAGGAGGTCCCCCATAGGCTAAAACAGCAAGTTTTAAGGTGGCAAAGGGTCGAATTCGAACATGTTAAAGAAACAGTACATCGATTTTCGAATGGTCGAATTTTTCAATTCAAATCAAATTTGTGATATATATTGGCAGTGGGTTTGTAGTAAAACTCTGAGGAAGTGCTGAGATTGTTGGGCACAAAACACTTTATGGCCGAGTTGTGATATATATTGGCAGTGGGTTTGTAGTAAAACTGAGGAAGTGCTGAGATTGTTGGGCACAAAACGCTTTATGGCCGAGTTTCGGGTAATTTACTTGTGTAGCAAGTTCTGGATCGAAGTAGCCAGATTCCCATGAGAGCACCAATCGACAGAGAGACGCAACTTTATATGAGGGTGAGCTCTGCTTTTTCTACACATCTTTAATCTGTGCAGGTACCTGATCAGCCCTAGGACCGAACAGGGCAACTTCTGCAGTTACATTTCTGCAGGACTGAATATCCTCAATCCACCCGGATCACAAATTATCGATTTGAATGGTCACCCAACTGGCTATACATACCCCTATGGTCAGATAGTATAGACTGCCGGAAGCTGGCCATACATGGAGACATCTTTCTCCAGCCACCTTTTCCTGGACTATTTACTACAACAAAAACATTTTTTTAGGTTTTTTCTAACAACAATATGCACAATATATTGTCAATATAATCCGTACTAGATAATGTTGAACACAGATGTACGTTACACATTTGAGATTTTGAATATTTTTAACTTTTCTGTTCTGGATTATTAATGATCGGATTGTTTTATTTAGAATGCTTAAACAGTATTAAATATTTTGGATTCATTTGTGCTATATAATTTTTTTTTTTTTTTTTAAATAACCACTTATTTTTGTCTTCCCTCTTTCTTGTTTATCTAACCCATTCCCCAATGCTATATTGATTTCCTTTTTAGCATTATTACCATTCATATGCCTTTATGCTAAACACTAGAACTGAGTTGAAATAGATTTAAAGCAAATTTAAAACAAAACATTCTGAGGTAGCTATACATTAAACTACCTGAGAAAACTGTAACTTTTTGCATGTATGTTCAATCCTAAGGTAAATGGCAAATGTGGCATTTTGACTATTGTTCATTACAAGTCACAACTTCCTATCAGCAAATCAAAGAAAAAACTGTGCTTATAGTAGACACCGGCAGTGATTGGAGCATGTTTCCCAGAAATGTGTGTATCAGTTGGTAGCAATATTTTGTGGACACTGGGAGGAAATTTTCATATGATATTCGGTGTGTGTATGCTGGGAAAGGAGGGATATATCGGCAGGAAGACTTGGGTATCACTCAGCTGGTTGATCGGGCTGGAGGGAAACTTTTGGTCCTTGTTGAGTGCTGAATTGTCAGATACAGGTGGAATTCTATTGTTTCTACCTGTTTATCTGACATTTCAGCTCTACACGTCTGTATTGAAATGAAAGATCCTTCTTGGAAAGATCTTTTTCAAGAAAGATCGTAATTGTACAGTCTATGGCCACCTTAATTCTGCAAGAAATGATGTATAGCACCAGTTGGTTGCAAGGGGCTAATCTTGAAGTAGGTTTTTAACATGAGTTATGTTGATCTACTGTATATCTACTGTTAATAATGCTACTTTTGTGGGAAATAAGGTCACATGGTGTGCCACAAGGAGGGCCCCTCTTTGTTTCTTTTTTTCTCTAGTTGGAGGTGAGCAAGTAGAAGTGCAGTAAACCCCTAAGGTAGCTTGGGACTGAGTGAATCCAGCTAAAATACATGGCAAGACCCAGTAACAGGCACAGTAAAGGACAAAACCTGGGAATGGTTGAGCTTGCAGCCCTGTAGATTACCATGATGAATATATTCCTATTTGATGTTTTAAGTGTGGATGACTTAACACCAGCATCCATATATAAAATTCCTTATTGATAAAAACTGTTTAAAAGGGATCATAGGCCAACAATTACTACAAAGATGGTTGAATGGAGTAGAGTGTAGTGGGGAAAGGCAAGAGGGTGTCAAATCTTGGTTTGGCAGCATTCAGGCAAAGGCAAGGTCAGGCAGGAGGTGAGGGCAGACAAAGTTCAGAAAAATCCAAGTTAGGAAAAAAGTCATACACAGAAGTCGGCAAATGCAGGCTTTCCAGATAGAGCTAGGTCTGAGCTAACTGAGATCTTTAACATTCATAAAAGGTTAGAAGTTCATTCATGTGAAGGTCTTCATACAAATATTGTATCATTTTGAGGCAATATGGTGAAGATGCAAGTAATATGCAGTATTATATGATACCTTTAAATTAAACTGGTTATTGTGCATTTGCGCCCCCTCCTATCACTTTATTTTTAAGGGGAGAAGTACTTTTCAAGTACTGTTCAATAGACGATATGCTTTCATAATGTGGTAACGTGTGTTACTGAAGAAGAACTGGAATACTGAAGTCAGTTCAAGTTGTGGTAGAAGTAGATATAATTAATCATAGAGTAGGACTGATGTTTCCAAGTTTTGGTAGACAGTCAAGGCTAAATGCATTGCTTACAAAAAAGTTTTTTACCATGTGGCAGCCATTAGACTTGTGTTTGAAACAGGGTCTTGAGAAAGGTCTTAGATAGAGACCAAAACGTCGACCAGTTTCTTTTAAATGTAATCAATAAAATATTACGTTTTAATTCTACTTTAAATCCCAGTGTGCACCTCTACTTTCGGATTTTATATATGTATATATATATATATATATACACTTAAGAGACACAGGTACTTCATAATTCCAGATTCTCTTTCCCTATTATTTCAGGGCAACATACAGTATGCTCTAAATATATACAATATATTTTTCTTAGTACAGGAATGGTACCGGTTATCCAGAATGCTTACCGGTTATCCAGACTTGGTTTTTTTTTTGGATAATTTGGATCTTCATACCTTAAAGGGCACCAATCATAACTTAAATCATTTACTAAGTAAATACACTATGGGTCAGATTTACTAAGGGTCAAGGTGAAAATTCGAATTTCGAAGTAATTTTGGGCTACTTTGAATTCAATTAGAATTTAAATTCGATTTGAATTGAAAAAATTCAAATATTCTAATATTCGATTTTTGAAGTACTAGCCCTTTAATAATCCTTCGACTATTCGAAAATAGAGCTGCTGAATTGCCAATTTAGACTATGGGGGATCTCACGGAACTTGCCCTGAAATTTTTTCTAAGTTCTGAGAAATCGAAAGGATTTTGGTGAAATCGTTTGATCGAATAGAACGATTCAAACGATTTTCCATTCGATCGAATACACCTGTTTTTGAACAAAAACTGCCAAATTCACTTGGAAATTCCCCCCCAAAAATTTGATGGTTGAATTTCGAAGTTTTTTCACTTTTCCCTTTGTCTACAAAAATAAACCCAGTGAGCTGTTTTTGCTTCCAGTAAGGCTTAAAATATATTAATATATATTTTTAAAAGCAGTAATTACAATGAATGAACATTGCAACATAACCTATTACAAAAATGTGCATTGCGAAAAAAAGTGTAGGGACCCATAGGTTTTTTACTGGCACCTATGGAGTTAAGTCCCTGCATCTCTGTCACTAGGCAGAAGTTATGTTGCAAGTGTATGCTTCTAACCAATAGTTACAGCTCAGAGTGTAATGACCATTTCCTGCCACACAGTTTTATAGTGCTGGAAAGAAGTGGCCACTTCCTCTTTGGCTGCTGGATCTGGATCGACTGGATGTGCCATTGAGCCTGGGAGCAGGAATGCCCCAGTAAAGCCACGTGACCCTAAAGGGACCAGCACCTTTAGTGGGCAAGTCAGGGCCAGGCCACCCCGTGAACGAGGTTTAGTTAGAGCAGGGTAGTGACCGGATCCCTTGTGCGGATTTTCGACTTCACTGAGGATTTCCCTGCAGCTGCAGGATGTGTGTGGAGCCGTTGCAGTCCATCCTGGTAACCCAATACTAGATATGGCTGATTTGGGTTGGGAGGTTGTACGTGTCCCGGCTGGGAGTTATGGGGTGAATGTGTGATCATCTGCAGGGCTCCGGATGAACCCTGTGCTACGATTTTTCTTCCGGGTGATGAAACCCGCCTGTGAAATTTTCTGGGTTTCTGCTCTATGGACTCCATCTGGTACGATGCCTAGAGTTATTCACTGAGGAAGCGTTTGATGCCCCAAGTTTGGGCCTTCTTCAAAATTTTCCCTGTAATTCTGGAACTCTGTATATATAGTTGGCTTCATGAGAGAGGACTGCTGCACCTTTAGTGGGTAAGTCGGGGGCCAAGCCACCCCGTGAACAAGGTTTAGTAAGAGCAGGGTAGTACTGTAATATTCTCTCTAGGGAGAGAAAGATAGTCAGGATATTTAGTATGAACAGTGTGTGATCCACCCAGAAGAATTAGTAGGAAGAGATCTTCCTTACAAAGCTTCCCCTGTGTTGCTTTTAGTGCAGGGATATTATAGTGATAAGGACTAGGACTTAGCAGCTGCTATTGGGCCTTACCTGGTGTTCCTAATAGTCCCTTTCGGCAACAGGCACTTTGTAGAGGAATGGATGTACCCTTGTCTCTCAGGGCTCTGAGAGATAGTCTCCTTGGGGTGTGTGTATGAATATCGGCTGACATCTATACTACGCCTGTGTAACCTCTGTTATGTTCTGTGAAAGCTCCTGTGTTTGAGTATCTAAAACTGGGGATATTGCCTTGTGCTAATAAACGTTCGTCTGTTGTTTTAAAGAACCTCCTGGTGCCCATTTCATCTTTTATTATACAGTTTGCCTGGGTATTGTAGTTATACTACCTCCTAAAGGATCGCTTCCACATGGCGAAGGCCCTGCCCTGATGTGTAGGTCGCAGTGTAACCCATACTTGCCTATTACTAGCTGGACATTAAATCTGGGTGTGCTGTATACAGTCCAGAAAAGCGTTACAAAAGTATGCAAATGAAATGTGTGTCCATTGTATGCATTATTGTGCATGTTTACAGCACTGGTAATTTCCTGAATATAAGTTAGCAAAATTGAGAAATCTGTTTACTGAATATTTTTTACACCCCCACAGTTGTGGTGTAACTTGAATGCAGAGTGTGTGTTTAAAATGTAGCAATTTGTAAGTATGCCATTTTTAACAAGCTCTTAATGACATTTGCAGTGCAAATAAAAATTCACAATTATTCCTGCACACTAATGCATTAATCTTGGGAGCAAGCATGAAAAAAGCCCATGGGGATGCCAAATAATGACTTTGACTGTTTTATAGTAACATATTAGGTGAGGCTGAAAAAAGTTGTTCCAGAGAAAGGCAAAAAATCCATTTGAAGCCACTTCAATTTGGCTCAGAGAGGGAAAAAAATTCCTTCTTGACTTAAAGGGGAATTCAACCCCCCGGCGCTAACCCCCTCCCCCCCGACCTACCTCTCCCTCCAGGCTATTGCCCCTAATTCGCTACTTACCCATGTAGGTCCCCTCCAGTGAAGTTCACGGGGGCCAACCAAGGTTGCCTCCCTGCCTGGCATTCAAAAACAATCACCAAGGGGTTGTGAGAAACATGTTGCTTGTGTGCCACTGGTTGGGGACCACTGGTGTAGTTATATTCTGAGCAAATTAGAAATTGTTTCTTATTAGTTTTGGTTTTTGAGTTACTGTATTTAGCAGTTTGCAATTTCAGCAAAAAGGTGCTAGGGAGTAAATTACCCTAGCAACCTTGCATTGATGAAAGACTGGAATATAAATAGAAAAGGTCCTGAATAGAAAGATGAGTAATACAAAGTAGCAATAACAATACAGGTGGCCATTCACACACTGATATTTTCATACAATATTTGGTGTATGGTGGGAGACAAGGCAACTGATATCTGCAAAAGACTTTGATATCCGTTTTCTTGTTGATCAGCCAAGACAAAGAATTTTGATTGGATACCTTTGAAGGAGCCAAACACTGGCAAAGGGGTACTGCTGTTAGAGGTAGAATTTTATTGTTTCTACCTGTTTATCTGATGATTCAACTCTTAGGGGCAGATTTATCAAGGGTCG
Source organism: Xenopus borealis (assembly GCA_024363595.1). Taxonomy (NCBI): domain Eukaryota; kingdom Metazoa; phylum Chordata; class Amphibia; order Anura; family Pipidae; genus Xenopus; species Xenopus borealis. The sequence continues at coordinate 67,696,919 of CM044433.1, forward strand.
AATGTCGAAGTGAAAAAATTCAACCACTGAATTTCATTCAAATTGTTTTTTCAAGCGAATAGGTCTGTTGTCAATTAAAATGAAATCGTTCAAATTGTTTGATTGAATCATTTGCTTCGAATGATTTCCTCGAAACAATTTTTAATTTTCAAAAAGACTCCTTAAAGGTCCCCCATAGGCTAAAACAGCAATTTGGCAATCGAAGTACCCAATAATTACTTTGAAATTCAAATATTTTTAATTTGAATTTTCACTTTGACCCTTGATAAATCTGCCACTTAATGTTTCTGTAGCTTTACAGAGCATATTTATGGGGTCAGTGACCCCCATCTGAAAGATGCAAAAATTCAGAAGAAGAAGGCAAAAAAATAAGACCAGTTGAGAAGTTGCTTAGAATTAGCCATTTTATAATATACCAAATATTAACTTAAAAGTGAACCACCCTTAAAAAAATTTAAAATTATCCTTGAACCCATGGAAGCACTAATTTGGTAGAATATAAATATTACAGGCAGGGCCCTGGGTTCAAAATATCATAAACTCTGTCAGTTTGCGGACAACATACTTATGATGATAACATCATCATAAATCCCCTTTCAAAGTTGGTTTCACTTAACATAACCAATTAAATTGGCGGCACCCCCATGGATACATAGTATGGTTGAAAAAAGTTATACATCCATCAAGTTCAACCTTTTTTTTTTTTAACCTGCCTAACTACTAGTTGATCCAGAGGAAGGCAAAAAAACCCCATCTGAAGCCTCTCCAATTTGCCTCAGAGGGGGAAAAAATTCCTTCCTGACTCCAAGATGGCTATAGGACTAGTCCCTGGATCAACTAGTACTATGAGCTATCTCCCATCAGCCTGTATTCCCTCACTTGCTAAAAAGCCATCCAACCCCTTCTTAAAGTTATCTAATGTATCAGCCTGTACAACTGATTCAGGGATGTGATTCCACATCTTTACAGCTCTCACTGTAAAAAACCCCTTCCGAAAATGTTGGTGGAACCTCTTTTCTTTTAATAGGAATGGATGACCGTGCGTCAGCTGGAAAGACCTACTGGTAAATAAAGCATTAAAGGATTATTATATGATCCCCTTGTATAATATACATAGTTATCACCCCTTAAGCGCCTCTACTCCAGCGCGAACATCCTCAATTTGGCCAGTCTTTCCTCATAGCTAAGGTTTTCCATACCTTAATATACATTTAATGGATACGTTTCTTAGTTTTGTCCCTGCTGAGCCGAATCTCTGGGTTTCATTACAGGCTGTTAGAATTGATACAATAGTTGCTAATACTCCAGAGATGTTGCTGTGAAATGTATCAATTAAATGTTGCAAAATTGTATCAGTTTAGAGTGCACCTGAATTATTGAGCTGCCAGACTCAAACACCAGAGACACAAACATTCAACTTTAAACATAGATTTTGGAAAAAAGTAAAAGATAAATAATGGAAAGTATTTGAAAAAAGTCTTTATTTCTGGGGACCAATTTGAAAACAACTGAACAGAAAAAAGTGTTTGGAAGGTGAACACCCTTAACACCCACCCTCTGAACCCGATCCTATAGCCCAGGGGTGCCCAACCTTTTTTTTTACCAGTGAGCCACATTCAAATATAAATAGAGTTGGGGAGCAACACAAGCATGAAAAAAATCCATTGGTTGCCAAATAAGGGCTGTAGTTAGTTATTTGGTATCATCTATGTAGACTGGCAGCCTACAGGAGGCTCTGCTTGGCACTATATTTAGTTTTTATGCAATTAAAACTTGCTTCCAAGCCTGGAATTCAAAAATAAGCACCTGCCTTGAGGACACTGAGAGCAACATCCAAGGGGTTGGAGAGCAACACGTTGCTCATGAGCTACTGGTTGGGGATCACTGCTAAAGCCAGTTTCCTATCCATGTGCATACGACTTCATTAAGCCCAACAGACCTTAGCTTAGAAAGCATTCATTTATGGGGCACTGTATCATACCCTTTGGGTTGGGTTAGCGCCCGGGGGGTTGAATTCCCCTTTAACAAGCCTTCAAATAATTTTACCACAACAGATGTCAAACTTGAATTCATGGTTTTTGTTGCCCCAGTTTATATTTTTTGCACCAGACATTAAATGTAATAACATTATGTTCACTATTACCCAGGGGTTCAATGACATGCACAGCTATAAGTTCTGGGTCATTTGAGATTACTAGATCCAGAATAGCATTTTTTTCTTATAGGCTGCTCAACACCCTGTGCCATAAAACTGTCATGCAACAAGTTTATAAACTTGATCCCATTAACTGATCTGACAGTACTGTTGCTCCAATCAATATCTAGGTAAATAAAATCCCCCATTATCATTACTTTACCCAAACTAGCAGCCTTTTCTTTTTGAATCAGGAGCTTAGCCTCCTCCTCCTCACTTACATTAGGGGGTCTATAGCATACAGCACATATATGTCCCGCAATCCTGGGCACTGTTCTGGACATCAAGGAGGTCCATGTAGCTTTATTTAAACACACTTGGTGGTACAATGTAAAGCGGTGGGTGCTTACGAATTTATATGTTTCTTGCCTAAAGGTCTGGCACTTCGTCAGAGTCTGAAGTGTCAGACCTTTAGGGAAGAAACGCATAAGTCCGTAACCACCCACCGCATTACTTTGTACCACCAAGTGTGTTCAAATAAAGCAATTTTTTCACACAAGCTGCATGAGATTGACGTCCAGAACAGCGCCCCAGGATTGCGGGAAATATCTGTGTTGAATTAATAAGAAAGGCTCAAGTGGCCAATCGTCTCATGAGGGCTGCATCTGGAGGAGAGGACTTACGGGTGAGCTCCTGATGCGAACTGCATCTCTTTTTCTTTATTATCTACAACTGTCTATAGTAGGGGTCCCCAACCTTTTTTGCTCGTGAGCCACATTTAAATTTAAAAAAAGAGTTGGAGAGCAACACAAGCATGAAAAAGTCCATGTGGATGTCAAATAAGAGCTCTGATTGGCTTTTTGGTAACCCCTATATGAACTGGCAGCCTACAGGAGAGAATGTTTGGTAGTACACTTGGTTTTTATGCAACCAAAACTTGCCTCTAAGCCAGTAATTCAAAAATCAGCACCTGCTTTGAGGCCACTGAGAGCAACATCCAAGGGGTTGGAGAGCAACATGTTGCTCACGAGCTACTGGTTGAGGATCACTGGTCTTAGGTAGTGATGGGCGAATTTATTTGCCAGGGGCGAATTCGCGCGATTCGCCGCTGGCGAATAAATTCGCGAAACTGCAGGAAAAATTTGCCGACAAAAATGCGCCGCCAAAAAGGAGTTGCGACGCTCCAAAAACGACGCGATGTGTCGGAAACGACCCGCGACTCGTTTCGCAAATTTTTCGGCGACGCGAAACGTGGCCGTTTCGCCCATCACTAGTCTTAGGCATACCCATATAATTCATTTGCTGGACTCTTTAGAATTGGTGAAGAACTCCACCCATAAGCCTTCTGCCCCCTCATTTGCTAACATAACCTCCTCCTTTATATAAGCTTTTAAATCCTGCCTAAATTAACTGCCCATTCATGCGACTCATACAGCCATGTTTCAGCCACACCAATCACATCATATTTTCCCTCCAGCACCTCCAGCTCTCCCATTTTACCAGTCAGACTCCTTGCATTTGCAAAACATACTTTTAATACTGGTACCATATTGAAGTCATGCCGTGTGGTCCTCCTATCCATAACAGTATCCCCAACCAAATATCCTCCCCCATTTTCCCTTCCTTTGCCCACTATCTCATCTTCCACTGAATTTTTTACTGAACCCCCTCCCCCCACACTTAGTTTACTTTTTGTATCTAGACCTAACAACCTTACCCCAATGCTGAGACAGGCTCTAAACCAGGGGTGTACAACCTTTTTTTTCCCTGGGCCACATTGGAAAAAGAAAAGTTGTCTGGGCCACACATGAAATACACAAATATTTTTTATTTGTAAAAGTAAAGAAAATGCACAGAAAAGAACTATAATACCAATTGTATAACCGGATGGAGCTATACAATGGAATATGGGACACCTGGATATTAAATAGACATATTATTATTATATTATTATTACTACTAACTGGGCAATGAGCAGAATCCCCCCTCTTGCCTACTTCTATATATTTTGCAACATAACATTTCTTCGGAAACCAAGCATCTCCAGCTAGGCCACATTCCTATCCATCCTGGGCCGCAGGTTGGACACCCCTGCTCTAAACATTTGGGATAAAATATAAAGCTAATCTTTAATCACCCCACCACCCAACGGCATCCATCCCGGACAACCCAGACTTCCCCCTGAGCCTAGAGAGACCTCCTTAAGCTGGTGGGAGACAAAGGGCCTTACAACACTAACATCTGTACGTTATGTTGGGCCCAATTCAATGGGACCAACTCCAACAACTCAGATATGCAGATTAAACACTTTTTGCACCACCTATCCATACTCTAAGGGCATACTAGTAAGATTATATCAATTAATATTAGAAGCCTGGTATACAAGAAAATGTAAAAGCTCACCATTGCCAAATCTTGGAAAACCTCACTTGTTCAACAACTAAATAAACTGGATTCCAGTTCATGCGACACTGACTAGCATTTTAAATGATAAATAAATTCAGTTACAAAAGATATGGGACCAACAGAAAGAGAGCTGTTCTACTATAATTGCAAAGTTTTCAATTGTTCTGGTGCTGTTATATACATATTTATTAAAAATTATTAATAGCAATAATGTAACAAAAATTGAATCTCTAGAAGAAGGAGTCCTTACCAGTGCTGGAGAGCTGAGGATCAATATTTACTGTGTTTTACAATTGTATGTAAGAAAATGGGTGAGAAAAATGTGAACAATTGCAATGTTTTTAGGAGATTTTTAGAAATGTCATAAAAACCGCAGTCTTTAGCGTATTTAGCATAGCGTTGCAGTATGGAAGTTTGGAATAGAGAGACATAACTACCTATTTTGTGTACTTTCCAAAAATATATGGGTTTGGGGTGTCTTTGTGCTGTTAGGAGGGTCTTGTGGCAAATAATACACTGTAGGGGTCTATGCTCACAGAAGGCAAATCCGCAGCAGAGAAAATTCATACAATATGTACTATTTTTATTTGGCATCTGCACATGCCAGTTGCTTTGGGATATATATGCATACTGGGCATCAAACTGTTCAGTAGACCCTTGGCATCAATATGTAGAGTGTTTCACAATTGGGTGAGAAAAATGTCATACAAACCGCTGCCTTTAGCGTAGCGATGCAGTATGGTGCTTTGGGGTAGAAAGACATACATACCAAATTTAGATTCGGGAGAATGTGTACTTTCCGAAAATGTATGGTTCGCGGGTGAATGTACTTTTTTTCTATCTTTTCCCACCCCAAAATTATGTAAATGTGTTGATTTTGCAGTACCTGAAATTGTCAGGATCGCGCCGCCCGGAGGCTTACCTTTAGCTCCGGGCGGCGCGTCCTCTCCTGTTCAGCGCTGCATCCACAATGGCGGCGCCCATTGCCGCCACGTGGATAGCGGCGCCAGATAGTGACGTCGTCGCGCCTGACGCGATGACGTCACCGCGCTCGTTTTGGCGTAAAATTCTATTATTTAAAGGGCCATTGGACGCCATTATGGCGCCCAATTATAGGACCATAATGCTATTGTTCCTGGGTATTGTTATATTGATCCTGATGTTGCTTTTGATCCTGTTCCTGTACTTTTGATCCTGTTTCCTGTATTTTTGACCACTGCTTGGACTTTGTTTATTTTTGTTCCTGTTAATACACCTTTTGCCTGGACCTGTCTGACTCCTGCCTGATCCTTGCCTTGCTGCGTTATTGGACCTTTGAACCCCTAAGCTTCCTCCTTGGTCCACTATTTCCCCTGGGCGCCTAACGAAGGCCTACCCGTGACAGAAATGACAGACCAAATGGGGGCTTCCTTTTGAGGCCCCTATATGCCACGTGCTTAGGTACACCTATACATATTAGACATCAAACTGTTCAGCAGACCCCAGGCTTTCATATTTGGGGTCATTTGTCTTAATAACTAATGGCATGTTCGATATAAGATGCTGCAGGTTGGAAGTTTTGAGGTGATTTTTGCAAATGTCCCCAAAATTGCCAAATTTAGGAAAGATTTGCGGCTTGGTGCTTTGGAATAGAAAGATATGCATACCCAATTTAGATTTGGGGGAATGTGTACTTTACGAAAATATATGGTTTTCTGGGGTGAACGTACTTTTTTCTACCTTTGCTCCCCCCAAGTTGATGTAAATGTGTTGATTTTGCTGTACCTGGAATTACAGAACCGATAGCTCAAATGGGGTGTCTACATTTTGTGGCCCCTATATACCACATGCTTAGTTAAACCGATACATATTAGGCATCAAACTGTTCAGTGGAATCCTGGCAATCATATTTAGGGTATTTTACATTGGTTCCTAATGATGTGTAGGAGATAAGATGCTGTAGATTGGAAGCATTGAGGTCATTTTTCAAAAAAGTCATACATTTAAATAAAAAATCATAACTTTGGGAAAGAATAGCAACTTGGTAGTTTGGAGTACATAGATGTAGTTAGCCCTTTTTGATTCTTTAGAATCTGTTCTTTCTAATAATGGGTAGGTTTCTAGGGTAAACCTACTGTAAACCTATGTTTAGCCTTGAAATCAGAAGTATGCCGTTTTGTGGAGCGACGCTTTGGAAATTTGCTAGTGTACTGATTTTGATCTACACGAGTGAGAAATCTTCATAAAGCTATACATATTTGGTATTGCCGTGTTCAGGAGACATAGACCTTTCCAAATCGGCTGTATACCCATACATAAAATAAATTATGTTTCTGATATATGTGATTGTAGTATGTGAAACATAATTTTTTTCATTTTATTACTTTGAAGCCTATATTTTTTACAGAAGTGGAATTACACCAACATTCTAGCATATTATCAAAGCTCAAGTTGTCCTGAAAAAAAAACATATATTGTTTTCCTGGGTAAACTAAAAGACCCCCCCCCCCAAGAAAGGCCCTTAAAAGGAAAGAGTGCAAAATGTTAAAAAATGGTCTAGCAATAAAAGAACCAAATCAGCCATTTCGGCTGGCAGTGAAAGGGTTACCTGGATAGCTATGGTCTATTTATTTTATAACATCATTAGTATGGACCCAAACTGCATATCCAACCACAAAATGAAAATCTTGAACGTGTTTAAGAAACTTAGCTAACTGAAGCCTGAAAGGCACAGATGGTTATTTAAAAAGAACCAGATAAAGAAAAATACAAGAGCAGCAGGTAAAATTATACGTTAATTTGAAGTGTACCCAAAAAGTAAATAGAGTTGTTTTAATGCCCTACACATGAGCCCATTGTAAAACAATGTTCCATATGTTAAAAAATGTATGGGGGGAAACTGGTTAGTAAAAACATTTTTTATGACTTTTGCAGCCTATCACCCTGAAAATATGAAAAGACACCTGCGTTTTTTAACTTGAAGTAACTGAAGATTGAGGAAGTTCTATGCACTCCAGTGTGCTTCGCCAGGTCTGAGCTGGTGAAGGCAAATCTGTTGATAGAGGTAACTATGTTATCCTGCGGTAAAGTAAAATCTGCCCCTAACTGTAAAGTTTAGTATCAAAATAGCCTTTGATATTATGCCTGTCCAAAAAATCATCCAAGCCCCTTTTAAAAGCATCAACAGAATCAGCCATCACAACATCACCCGGCAGTGCATTTCACAACCTCACTGTCCTGACTGTTAAGAACCACCTACGCTGCTTCAAATTAAAGTCCTTTTCTTCTAGTCTGAAGGGGTGGCCTCTGGTGTGGTGATCCTCTTTATGGGTAAAAAGGTCCCCTTCTATTTGTCTATAATGTCCTCTAATGTATTTGTAAAGTGTAATCACGTACCCTGGCATCATAAATGGTATAATTTTAAAAGTGGCATCTGTTTTCTACTATGGTTGTTACTTGTCCAGTCTTCACCAACACAGCCCGATTTAGGAAATCTGGTAAGCAAAATGCTAATTGCCACATCTGATGTAATGGACCCACCACTGAAATGTCCACTTGTCCCCAGTACTGGCCGACTATGTAGTCTCCCCCTCAATCGCCAGCGTGAAGAAGCGCATGTGCAAACAAGCGGAGGAGTGAGCGTGGCCAGAATAACAGAATTGCTTCCGCAGGTGTGGGGGCACAAGGGTCAGAACAGGGGATAGCTGACGAAGAGGGATCATGCCTGGCACCCCTCCAACTTGGCACCCTAAGCATGTGCCTCTTCTGCCTACCCCTAGTTCCCCTAGCCCTAGCTTTTTCCAACATCATTGTTGTCCCCTGAATGTACTCCGAAGTGGCAGAAGGAAATCTGTTTCATGGAAAGCCCTATTTCCATGACACCATAAATCAATAAAGTAATACTGAAAAAAAATTTCACACCAGTTAGTGAAAATATGAATTATATTGGGCTCCAACACAAGTGCAGGTGTTAAAATTAATGCAATGGTTAAGCAAGTCAGGTAGCAAGGCTTGCAGGGGATATGAGCGCCTCCCGGATACACACAGTGAGCGCCTCCCAGATACAAACCCCGTCACCTCCGCCCCCAGCTCGGAGCCATGAATGCGGTACAGATGATGGAGGGGGCCAAAGTAATAATTTAAAATTGATATATGAAGGCTTCCAGTGGTGTGGGCTGCAGTTGAGGGGATGCGTTTGTGACCCAGACGAGCGCAGCCAGCATCGTTCATGCTGGAAGCTCCTGCACATGGAAGCAGCCATTTCTGTAGTGGACAGGAAGCAAAATTTATGTAAGTAATTTCTTAAAAAAGACTTTTTGATTTTAAAGTATAATTTTTGTTGGTAGTTTTTTTTCATTATGTTCTAATGAATTTTTTTTTTTTTAATTTTTGATGTAACTGGTCCTTTAATTTACTTTTGGTATGTTATGGAATGGTGTGAGTGGCCATGTTTGGGCACATGTATATGCATAATGCCACAAGGCTCTTATTATGCACATGCATGTGACATAAGCTTGTGCCCTTTGATTGTAGGTAAAAAAACATAACTATGGGGGGCGTGGCTATATAAGGTGAACGATAGGACGCGTTTGGCAAGAGCTCCGTGTAGAACCCATCCTGAACTACTACTCCAGCACAACTTCTAGCCACAAAATACACTGATTACCTCGGGAATCAATGGTAGAACCGATTTATGAGTGCCAGAAATCAAAACCGACTGTCATTGTCCCACCAGACCCCATCCAAGTACCAACAATGGGGAAGAGGCAACTCCATCTTGACTGGAAGCGAGGCAGCTGATGTATCGCCCAAATCCAATATGCTCCTCGATGCCATCAAAGAAACAAAGACAGCGATCTCTGCCAAAATGGATGATCTACGCATAGAGATCCAAACAGAAATAGTGCTGTTCAGGGCCGACATGGACAAAATGGGAAGCAGGCTGACGGAGTCAGAACACCAAATCAGTGAGGCGGAAGACACCCAGCACCAGCCAGCAATTGCTGATCTACAGGGCCAAGTCAAACTCCTCTCCCAGAGAGCAGAGGACGCAGAGAATCACACACGGCGCAATCTTGTGCACGTTATTGGACTGCCTGACGGAGCAGAGGGATCACACCCTGCAGAATTCACAGAGAGTTTGTTTAAATACCTCCTGGTACCAATCTCCCTGTCAACAGCTCGGAAGAAAGGAGAAGTCACACTACCCTGACTGAACAGCAGAGGTCCAAAGGCAACGGCGCACTTTCCAAGCTGTAAAGGAAAGGCTCCGAGACAGCGGCATAAAGTACAGCATGATGTACCACAGTAGACTCAGAGTGATCGATGGCCAACAGGTGAGGTTCTTTACAGACCCGACAAGGTGGGACAATGGATGGATAACAGATAAGGCCAGGGCAAGACAAGGCACGACAAGATCCCACAGGGCAAAACACAACCTTGGCAGCAAGAAAAGACAACAAATGCAACAACCCAAAGGGGTAATGTAAAATTTGGCTCTAGCCGAACCCTCAGTGGATACTAATAAAGCCTCCCGCTTAGGCAGTTTAGTTCAGTTCATGGATCCAGGACTCTTCGTGTTCCAGAAGGTTCAGGGTGGGGGAAATCTTGGAACATCCAAGACAAGTTAAGACTTACAGGACTTGGGCAACACTTTACTGTTTTGAAGTGGTTTATGATTGCTTTTAAATTTGTTACATTTTTATTATTGTACCTTCCTCTCTCCTCTTTGCTCTCCTTTCTTTCTTCAACCTATCAGCCTACTTTACTGTCTCTCTGCCTCGGGGGGGATGCTATATGTACAGGGTGGACATTGGCATGGCTCCTTATAACTATTTTTTCACATGATGGACCTAAAGATAATTAGTTGGAACGTCAGAGGTATGGGCACCAAACTAAAATGTACCCTAGTCTTCCAATTTATACAGAAACACAAGCCAGATATTTTGCTCATGCATGAAACCCACCTGTTTGGACAGAAGATAATGGCACTAAAACGGGCATGGGTGGGCAGGACCTTCCAAGCCACTTATTCTACCTACTCTAGGGGGGTTTCCATATTAACACACAAGAATTTAGGCTTTCAGGTGAACGCAGTTAAACAGGACCCAAATGGATGCTATGTTCTAGTACATGCCCTGATTCATGGCCTCCCACTCACTCCTGCTACTCGCCCATGTACCAATCCCATTCACAAATAGATATGGCTTTTGCCTCTCCTGAAATTCTCCCACTTTTTAAATTTGCCACATATCTATCCAGGGGTATTTCAGACCATTCCCTACTAAACTTGCTACTGACTTTGCATCCTGAAGCACAGGACAGAATTTGGCGGTTGTCTGCCTTCTGGATCGGCAATAGTAACGTAGAGTTCGTAGTAGAACCGGCGTTATCTCAGTACTGGCAGTTAAATCCGGCGACACTAAGGAATATGATTAGTACATTGGAGCAGGAGGTGTCGGATAAGGAGATGAGATACCTGACTGACGACAAGAGGAATGAATGGCTTCATGCCTCACGTCAGCTGGTGTTGGCTAATACAGAACAAGCACAGGCCCAAATACGACGCCAGGCGTATAAATACTTTGAAGCTGGAAGTAGGGCAGGTAAACTATTGGCCATGTTAGTCCGGGATGACCACAAAGTAGCTTCTATCCCTTGTATTAAGAATAGCGCAGGAGATCTTGTTACACAACTCCGTCAAATCCTTGACACGTTTAAAGATTTTTATCAAGACTTACATGCTTCTTGGTCCACGTACTGCGAAGCGGAACTAGAACATTATATGGGAGCCATTCTGCTATCCTACTCAAATGACCAAACCCACAGTACACTTGATGTCCTCATAACACCAGAGGAGGTGGAAGGGGCCGTGAGGTCTCTCCCCACCGGCAAGACCCCAGGACCGGATGGCCTCCTGGTCGAATTCTACAAGCGCCACCTACCCTTGCAGTTAGGCCCCTTAACTGCCCTTTATAACGATATAGCACATGGAGGAGAGATACCAAACTCAATGCCTCAAGCTTATATCACTATAATTCCAAAGAAACTATGTCCTTCATATCCACCCATCTCCCTTATTAACTGTGATGCTAAAATACTGGCCAAACTTTTAGCAAATAGGCTACAACCATACATAAAAGAAATAGTACGCCCAGACCAAACTAGTTTCCTACCATCCCGAGCCACAGATATCAATGTTAGTAGGCTATTTACCCACCTGCAGATACAACATGACAATGTAGGTACAAGGACCATAGCAATGTTAGATGCGGAGAAGGGCTTTGACTCTGTCGAATGGCTTTTTCTATGGCAAACTCTAGGTAGATTTGGCTCTGGACCTCAGTATCTGAAATGGATACAGGCACTATATTATTCTCCACGGCCCAAATCTGAGCCAATAACATTCTCTAAGCTTCACCCTGAAGCAAGGTACCAGACAGGGGTGCCCCTTGTCCCCTTTCCTTTTTTGTCTAGCCATAGAGCCACTAGCAGAGATGATTCGAAATACAGCAGCCATAGTAGGCCTAGCCAAGGGAAACCTTATTGAAAAACTCTCTTTATACGCAGACGACATTCTGATCTATCTAGACAACCCTGGGGCCGCCTTGACTAGTATTCTACAGGTAATAAATACTCATGGGAAACACTCAGGCCTCTGGGTGAACTGGCACAAATCCACGTTGTTTCCATTAGACCCAGGAGCCATGCCTATACCCAGACTCATCTCTTCAGTGGGTAGACTCTTTGTCTACCTCAGGGTCCACTTTACACATGATATAAATCAATATAAAACTATCAATATCGACCCCATCCTCAATGACATGAAGCTGATACTTAAATACTGGGCCCACTTGCCACTATCACTGTATGGCAGAGCACACTTAATCAAGATGAAATATCTCCCCAAATGTCTTTACGTGTTTAGACATACCCCTACCTATATTACTCGGCCCTTCTTTAGACAAATGAGCTTTGTGATAAACATATTTATCTGGACCGACAAACAGCCCCAGATAAGTGCGGCTATCCTACAGCGATCTACCTCACAAGGGTGACTCGCACTGCCAAATTGGTACTTTTATTATCTAGTGGCAGTACTAGTGACTGCCTGCTGGTGGTTCGAGTTGAATGTACTAATGCAGTGGTAACCCTGGAAGCATCCTTGTTGGGTTCTAGGGAGACTTTAAGGTTATTGCCATACAGGGGCAGGGAGGCACACCCAGACCTAACTAGATCTATGGACACTATGCACAGGGCTTGGAAGGCAGCACAGAAATATCTTACTCCCACTGGATTACAATACTACTCACCAAACGCCCCTTTGTGGCGCAATGGAACTCTCAGACACTTTGTGGACATCCCGGACTGCCAATTCTGGGCTAAAGTGGGACTTAAGTTTGTTAGAGACTTATACCAAGAGGGACAACTTCTGACCTTTGACCAGATCCAACAAACATTTCAAGTGCAACGCACTGCTCACTTTAGATCAGAATCATAAAAGGATGTGTAGGTGGCACTCCATAAAAGAATAGGTGTTTATTCAGACCAGGAATGGATCCACATTGCCTTACGCGTTTCGGGAGAAGACTCCCTTAATCATAGGCTCCTAGGAGCCATATGATTAAGGGAGTCTTCTCCCGAAACGCGTAAGGCAATGTGGATCCATTCCTGGTCTGAATAAACACCTATTCTTTTATGGAGCGCCGCCTACACATCCTTTTATGATTCTGAACTATATGCAGTTGAGGCGCTGCTGGCTGAGCACCAGTGTCTGGAGTGTGGTTTGATGGAGACATTACATTGAGTTTTGGAGCGGCTGTGTTTCATTCGCTCACTTTAGATATCTTCAATTGTGACATGCTGCACAAGCGCAATTCCCAACGCCACACACCACGACTCCAGCTACTGCCCTGGAAAAGGACCTAAGTCAGGTGGTCCTAAAACCACTATCCACCATCTACCAAATACTCACTTTCCCAAAGGAAAGAGCTTCCCTGCTATCATAAATGGGCCCAAGATGTTGGGGACCTGGACCAGGACAAATGGAGCGATATACTGAGACACTTGCTGTCACCTACTATTTCGTCCAGGGACAAACTAATACAAATTAAAGTTCAACTTTCTTATCTGACCCCCAAGCGGCTCCACCGAATGAACCCTACAAGGGAATCTTGTTGTTTCCGGGGATGTGGACTACTAGGTACATGGCTTCATGTGGTGTGGACGTGCCCTAAACTAGCCATCTACTGGTCACAAGTCTTTACTTTTATATTCAGGGTAATGGTGCTCACTATACAGCTGGACCCGATAATGATGTACCAACCCTCACAGAATGGAAAGATGCAGTTAATTGCCAAATTACAAAGCAGTATATCTCTCTAGAGACTGCACAGACAACTTTATAAACATCTGGGTCCTCAATACTGAAACAAACAGCCCAAATGGTTTTTGATGTATACTTAGGGGCAGATTTACTAAATTCACCAAAAATCTATTAGTTTTTCCTCGATATTCAATTACCATTCGATTGTCGAATGCTAATCGAATAGTTTTAGGCTACCCTTTTCTTCGATCTTTCGGCGATCGAATAACGATCGTTTAATCATTCGAATGAATTATTCGATCATTCGAATAATTTGTACGATTCGAACGATCGAAGACTTCGATCATTCGAATTCTATTCGATCAGGACTTAGCCTGCTTCTATTACAATTCGGTAGATTCAATCTGGCAATGTAGGCAGTCAAATAATTTTAAAATTTTAAGTCCTTTGATGATTGAATGATCGAATGATCGCAATAAGCCAAATTTGCATATTCGACCAATCAAATAAATCCTACGTTCGTTATTTGATCAAATTCGATCGAACTTCAATCTTTTCCCGTAAATTTAGTAAATCGATGTAATACAGACTGATATGTATGCAAAAAACTTGAAACCCCCCCCTCTTCTCTTATTTGCTCTCTCTTTCCCCCCTCTCCTTTTACCTACCTTTTTCCCCTTAATGCTTTCTTTTTTGTTATTAAAAATCAATAAAAAAAAAAAAACATAAATATTGCCATCTGAAAATAAACTTTACAAACACACCGGGGGCCATATTTATTATGCCGTGTAAACAATTTGCCAAAAACAGTGTAAAAAGCTGTGTAAAATAAATGGCGAATTTATCAAGGTGTGTTTTATTTTACCACTGTTATTTTACTCTTTCGGCGGAAGTCACTCTAAGAAAAAATGCATAAATAACGTAGGCCCGCCGTTTTTTACACCACATAATAAATATGCCCATTTTAATGAGACCATAAATTTCATCAACTAGCTTCAGTCATAAAAAAACTAAATCAGAACCATAATTTTTTTTTTGTAAAGTTTGTTTTACAAAAACACTTTAATATAAACTCTACATAACATTATAACGCATCAAACGTAACATAGCTTTAATGGTTCAGCTATGTTACATTTAATGCGTTATAATGTTATGTAGAGTTTATATTAAAGTGTTAAAAATCAAACAAACTTTACAAAACATATTTTGAATAAATATAACCCATTTACCATGACCAAAAACAAAAAATTAACTAAACTACAAGTTTCAGAGAAATGTAAAAAACAAATGTCCTTAAAAGAAAATGGCAAATTTAGTAAACTGAAAAATGACGTTCTTCTCGACCTGGAGAAGTCGCTATACTCTTAATACACGTTCGCGACAATGACAATGCCCGTTTATTAATGGAGCCACTACAAAAGAAGCAGGCAGTTGTAGTTTAATCACCGATCTTCAGTAACACGTATTTGTTTATGGAAGTCAAAAGAAAAACAGCCGAAACAACGCCTTTTCTTACCAGCAATGCATGAGTTAATCTACGTAAAACGTGATATCACTAGCTCCGTGCTGCTAAGCACGAACACCACTTTGTGACAAAATCCTCTCCGCCTCCTCTGTACTACGTTTACCCAGTTGTCGCTATCTATCGAGCAGGCGCAGAGGTACTTCTTGCACGCTCACAGTCAGAGACTACATCTCCCACAAGGCTTTGCGCGTCTGTCATGCGCGTTGCCTGAAGCTGGGCCATTTAAAAGTAGTCGTGGGGGAAATGGCCGCGCAGCTTGGTTCGTTTGCAGAGGAACGGGACAAAGCCGACGTAGGTCGAAAGAAGAAGCGAAGAGAAGGTTCGCCTTCTTCGGAAAGGAAGCGAAGGAAGAAAGGTGACGATGGCGGTGGAGGCGATGGAGAAAATGAAGCAAAGAACAGAAAACTGGGCAATGACATACATCACAGCTGTCACCATCACCGCCACCACCATCGACATCATCACCACCACCACCATGATAAGGAAGAGTTACTACTGCGACCTCCTCCACCTTCTTCAGGGATGCCATCGTCTATTACACCAATTACCCAGGCCCTTTTCACGCTTTCTCAGTTAGAGAGGCCTAGGGAAAAAGTCAAGCGAAAACACAGGACGAAGAAAGAGAACGGAGAGGGCGGGAGCCCTTTAAAAACTGTCAAAAAAGGTAAGTCCTGGGGTGCCATGTGGAGTAGAGGCAGGTGTTGTGTGAGATAACAGGTTATGTTTCCATCTTCCCGTAAAAAAAAAAACCTAAACTGACTGCTGCTTGCAAGCACAAAATGCTACTGAAATGTAGCAAGAGAGAGGGCGAGACCACGTTGTAAAGTTGATGTTTATCACCATGGCTTTACAGCAGTGTGTGTGAGGAGTACGATGAAGGCATGTTATTGCCAGGTGAGCGGTAGGCGTGGCTGCCCATGAGTGAACTGAAAAACATCACTCTATCTTACGCTAGGAGGACCTTTGAAAAAGTTGTGGAGCCTCTGTGTTTGGGTCACTCTGCCAAAAGTACACGTTTGCAGCATATGTGCTACTGCTTAGTGTGACCCTGGTTACTTGCTGTTAGGGAAAAGGTTGATAATAAACTAAGGAGCCAGCTAATGTTCCAGTCCTAAGCATCCAAACTCTACCAGAAAGATTACTTGCTAATGTGTCACAAATGGATCAATGCTATTTATAGTTTTTTATTCAGTGTGGAGAACTTTTTTAAATCCTTACTGTGGAAGTTTTTTCCATGTTCAAATGCACTTCTTTGAATAAGGACAGGCTATATATTCAGTGTTGTTGTTATCAGCAGGGCTAGCCAGCTTTGTGCATTTAAGAAAATGGATGTAAAGTCTGCAGTATGTTAAAGGAAAACAATTTTTACAGATATCTACATTGTTCAGGGGGTAATGTAGATCTCTGTAAAAATATATTGCAAAAAACTGCTCAAATGTAAAACCCTGGTTCATTTAAATAGACCATTTTCAAAATATACTTTTTAGTATGTGCAATTGGGTAATCCTAAATAGAAAATTGTCATTTTAAAATATAAGAGCTGCCCCTTGGGACCGTAGGGTTCACAGTGCGCACACACACACACACACACACAAACCAAACATGTTGGGTAACATGAGCCGATTAACAGACCAAGTTCTGTCTTTTGCTTTCACACTTCTACCTGTTACAGTTAGGGGCAGATTTAGGGCAGAACTACATGGAAGACTTTGAAGTGTTTCTGTCGGATCTGACTCTGGGTGATCAAGTCGGATCCTACAGGAACAAGGTAAAGTTATAGGAAGTCGGATGGTGTTGCTGGGTTGATCTGACACAACTGTCGGATGAAGACACAGCTTGCAGCATTTTCATCTGACAGTCGTGTTGCGTCGGATCAACTCTGCGACACCGTCCGACTTCCTGATACTTTACCTTGTTCCTGTCGGATCCGACTTGATGCAGGCGTCTGGTCGCCCAGCGTCGGCTCTGACAGAAATGCTGCAAAGTCTCCAAAATTGTTTGGATGGATTGTTCGATTCAAACGATTTTAGCCAAAAAAAAATTGATTTTCAAGAATGTACAAAAACACTCCTTAAAGGTTCCAGGAGGTCCTCCATGCTTAAATAGCATTTCGGCAGGTTTAAGGTGGTGAAGGGTCAATTATAATTTTTTTTTTTTTTTTAATGAGACTGTACTTATTTTTTGGAATGGTTGAATTTCAAAATTCAATTAAAATTTTTTATAATTTGAATCGAATTTTGACCTATTCGATAGTCGAAGTACCCAAAATTGTGTAAATTTTTTTTTTTTTTTATTCGAATTTTCACTTTGACCCTTAGTAAATATGCTCCATAGAGTTGCATTTATTCTGGTCAGGTGATCTGAGGCAGCACACAGACCATCATGAAATGGGGTTCAAGGCAAGAGATGTAAAAGGGCAATATTTACTTAAATATATATACCAGTTAGTTGAGATTCTTTAATATGCCACTTAATTTGATATGTTACTTAAATATTCAATATAGGTGTGTAGTTTTGCTTTAAGTATATTTGTTTTTTTCTCTTCTATTCTGTTGGCTGGCTTTGTTACAAGTAGTACACAAATGTACTGAGATATATTCTGTTGGTATGGGAATGTGATGAGTAACTGCAGTTATGATGTGAAGCAAGTTTGTGTAAAAAGCAGATAAATTCTGATTTAAAGGGTTACCCTGTGTTTCTGCAGTAAATTCATCTTATTAAATCCATCTTATTAACTATTTGATATTGCCATGAGAAAAAGGTAATGAGCCAACTCTCTTTTGTTTTTCACTTTCAATAGTTGTCCTTCTTTTACACTTTATACAACTAGCTACAATTGTATCCCATCTCCTAAAAGGCAATACATTGGCTTTTATGATTTTTGTGAAGTAATTGGTGATACTTCTGATGTAAGATAAATCTTTAGCACTTAAGCTGTTGCATGTCATTTTACTATATATCTATATCTATATATCTATCTATATATCTATATATCTATATCTATATATATATATATATATATATAATCATAAAAATTGTTGGGACAACTTGAAGAGAAATTATATACAAATCTAAAGCAGAGAAGAGGGCTGTGTGTGTGGTGGTTTTAAATAATGTACATTTCAAATTGCACAACTTTTTTTTTTTTTTTTAATTAAACCTTTATAAAGGCATTTCAAATTTTACCTGGCAATTGTGTATTGCTTTCCCCACCTCTTTACCTCAGGCATAGAGGTGTGGCAGGCAATTACTTTCACTTTTCGTTCTGCACTTCCTAGATTTCACTAGACTAATCACACCCCCCTTCTCTATCTTCATGGTCTTTTAATTGTGCAGTCTGTGCATGTGCTTCAGGCCTCCATTCCAGTGTATAAACAATATTTTGGCATGATGCAAAGTTGCCCTATAAGTGTCCACAAAATGGTACCTCCCTGTTGCTGTGATTGAGAATTCCAAGACTGAAGGAAAGATAACATAATTTATGTGTATACATACAATCTCTCTAAGGTAATTTAAAACTAGCAGTTTTATACAGTTACCTATCCAATCTGAAAGCCTTTTATTCATCCACTGCTGGCCACTATTGGGCAACTCAGAGTTAAGTTTAAAACTATTGGGCAAGAAGAAGTTAAAGGGGACCTGTCACCCTAGAAAATAATTTCAATTGTTATGGACTTGGTCAAAACCTTTCGTCTTGCTAGGCGCACCAAATTTATCGTCCCTCATTTTACTTCCAAAACGTTGGGAGGTATGGGAATACATCTAATAGACTGGTTACTATAGATGTTTGCTATTTACATTTGTCCTTACCCGATTACAAAGGTATACACATTCCTCTTGTGGGGTCTGCTGTATGGTTCCACCTTGTACCTGTATTTGCCTCTCTCCTCATCCTAGTTCTTTACAACAAATCAGCAAGTGTGCATGCTGAGATGGGGCTGGTTGGCTTTTGAGGTGGTGGGGTGCCCAAAGGTGTTTTTTTTTTTTTTTTTTTTTTTAAACCGTTTACAACAATGAATAAAGGGGTCATACACAAGGTATATACATATTGTCTTAATACACTCACATTTTCAGTCCATTGCCTTCGGAAAAAACGTGATCTTTGAAAAAAAGAATTTGGTCATGATCTTTATGGTGTGTGTTGGTGACAGTTCTTATGATCTCTAAAGGATCTTTGAATCCTGGAGTCTCCCCAATGAGTATGTATGTATGTATATTTTTATTTATATAGCGCTCCTTGAGGGCAAAGCACTGTA
>CM044433.1:67719046-67756920 GCA_024363595.1 Xenopus borealis
AATGTACTATGACTGCAGCAGGTAGCGGCTCACGGTGTCTTCTAATTTTGAAAATAGTCAGTTTAAAGAGTCCAGTGTGTTGTTTCTCCTTGTAGCCCTCCTCATTGAACTCCTTGTTAAACTCCTTCAGATCACTTGTAAATGAATCACTTCGAAACGAAGCACCCTTGCAAATGCTCACCCCAGCAAATGCTCTCCCCTAAAGAGGTCTTAATAAATAGGGAGAGTAGAAGCTGGAGCTGCTGCACACAGGTCTGGGGAATCACAACTGAGTGTAGAAAGCCGTGCCGACTGCCGTGTTACAGTCCAGGAAAGGAAAATCTCGGTAAGTATATGAATTTCCCTATTCCTGTTCCTTAAGACTGCAGTGGGCAACAACGGGATGCACCAAAGAAAAACATAAAGAGGGAGGCAGAAGTTTAAACATTTAATGAAAAATTCAACACAGAGGTTGCAAAGGAGGAGGATTTCTTTGCAAACACGTCAAATTTGTAATGGTTCACAAAGGTATGGAAAGAACCATACAGCCGCCCTACAGATTTCTTCCGATGTAAAGCCTGCATGGAAAGCCCAGGAGTCTGAAGATCTCATATTCAGGACCCTTTCCAGGTAGAGTCTCCAACCTCTCACAACATCCAAGTTGTGCCATCTATGTTGGACATCACATTTAGGATTAGGGAAGAAGGTAGGAAATATGATGTCCTGAGTGGTTTTATATATTGAACATATTGTAACAGCCTAAAGTTTCAGCTTGTCAATCGCAGCAATGATTCATAACTTCAAACTTGTCACAGGGGGTCACCATCTTGTAAAGTGTCTGCGACACTCACACTCTGTGGACTCTGAGCAGCTAAGCTTAGGTGTCGTTGCCAATTATCAAGCAGAAAATTAGGTTGGTCTGTAATATAAGCTTCTTTAGTTTCACTTACCTTGTCCTTTAACACTACTTTATCCTGCAGAAAAGTAAGCTTTCCTTAGTTTATGGACCGAGCTTTGAGTTTTCTGACTCTCCTTGCGGAGGTGATAGCAATCAGAACGCACATATTTAAATTAAGCATTTTTAAAGGTATGTCTTCGAAGGGTTCTGAAGTACATTCAACACAAGACTTAAGTCCCAAGGAGGACCTGAGGTCTGCTGACGGGCGTCACTCTTTTGACTCATTGGAGGAAGTTTTTAAGCTGAGTGTTTTGAGACCAAAAAATGGGATATAACCGTAACCTGGCCCCTGAGGGAAGAGTAGCTGCGTTTCATCTCTAATCCCTTTTGCAAAAATTCTACTACATGAATTTCCGTGATCTTGAGCTGATTGACTCCTTCTCCTCTGCACCACTCATTGAATTTTTCCCAAATAGTAAAATATTTTTGCAAGGTGTTTGAGGCTTCTATTTCCACTCTAATAGCGGCAAGAAAGCCAGAGAGACCTGAAGACAAAAAATGTACCCTTTCAAGAGCCAAGCTGTTAGGTTCTGTCTGGGTGGGGATGGATTATTTCCACCTACCTCATCAGATCTTCCCAATTTGGAAGCCTGAGTGGGGGATCCTTGGAGAGGGCTAAGGTCTGGGAAAACCAAGGTCTCTTCAGCCACCAAGTGCCACCAAGACCAGCTCTGCTTGATCTTTCTTTATCTTCCTCAGTACCCTTGGAATTAAGGCCAGAGGAGGGAAGATGTATGCCCTGCGAAAATTCCACTTAATTGAAAATGCATCCATCATCCAAGCTTCCCGGTCTGTCGTCCTGGAAACAAATTTGGGAGGTTTTCCATTTGTCCTCGATGCCATGAGATCTAGACAGAAGGGGCCCAATCATGTTGAAAGCAGATTGATGCAGTTCCCATTCCCCAGCTCTGGCCACTGACCTGCTTAACTTGTCCGCTCTTGCATTCTGTAGTCCCGGAATGTGTTCTGCTCTCAGGTCCTCCAGATTCTTTTCTGCCCATGCGAGAATAGTCATGGTCGAGTCTAATAAACTTTTCGACCTCGTCCCTCCTTGCCTGTTCAGATATCTGACCAAAGTCATATTGTCTGATTTTACTAGCACCAACCTGTTCAGAAATTGTCGTCTGAATGTTAGGAGTCCCAGTAATATCGCCTTCAGTTCCTTCCAATGGGGACCATGTGCCCTGAGTCTCGAGCCTTAGAGTATGGGCTCCCCATTTGCTGGCGTCGGTGGTTCATATCACCCAGTCTGGCTGATTCAAGGATACTGGACATTTGAGGTTCACTGCCATCGTCCACCATTTCAGGGACTGAATCATGGCTGGTGCTAGCTGAATCCGCTGATGAGGCCAGAGTTAATTGTGATCCCATCTGCAGAAGTTGTTCATCTGCAAGATTCTGACATGGTAATCGGCCCACTTCACACAGTCTATCATAGAGGTAATTTTCTCCAGTACTCTCCGACGTTTCACTGCTGTTTGCATGGATCTGGTTCTGAACGTGCTTACAACATCCTGAATATCCAGGACTCTTCTTGGTGGGAGTGAGAGAAGTTTTTGGTGTTATTACCCCCAGGAATTCCAATCTCTGGGAAGGGCTTTTGACACTCTTCTCCCAGTTCACAATCCATCCCAACCTTTGCAGGAGATCGGACACCTTCGCTAGATGCCCTTCTAAGATCTCTTTCGAAGCATCTTTGATGAGAATATCGTCTAAGTAGGCGAATGACTGGATCCACTGAAGTCTTAGACTCGCTATGATGGGAGCCAGGATTTTTGTAAACAGCCTTGGATCTGTTGCTAATGACATTGTACTGGAAATGCTTGTTCAAGACCTTGAAACAAAAGAATATCCTTTGAACTTCTTTCCCTGGGATGTGCCAGTAGGCATTCTTTATGTGATAGATTTCAAGGTTTCCATCTTGAAGGATGGGACTTGCAAATGTTAGTTTAGTGTTCTGAGGTTTAGGATCACTCTGAATTCTGCATTCTACTTCTGTCTGAGGAAAAGGTGAGTGTAAATTCCTGAGAACCTCTGCTCTCTAGTAACCTTTGAAATGACCTCAAATAGACCTTGAATAATGGATCTTAGAACCATGGATTTCTTTGTGGATCTTGGTTTGTCCGAAGAGAAAAATCGATGAAGGTTTTTGCCCGGATTTATTTTGTAACTTCTGAGATGACATTTAAGACCCACTTGATCGGACAGACTTGAGCTCACATTGCACTGAACATAGTTAATCTTTCTCCTATGTGCAACGGGGCTCCCGCACATTCATAATCTGGGCTTCTCAGGCTTAAAGGAATTGTTCAATGTAAAAATAAAAACTGGGTAAATAGGCTGTGCAGAATAAAAAAATGTTTCCAATATAGTTAGCCAAAAACATAATGTATAAAGGCTGGAGTGAACAGATGTGTAACATAATAGCCAGAATCCTTGCCCTGGTGACCACGCAGTAACCAATCTGTGACTTGAGGGAGGGCCACACCGGCCCTAACTGTTGCTTTTGAATCTGAATGCTGAGGATCAATTGCAAAGTCACTGACCTATGTGGTCCCCATTCAAGTCGCTAACTAACTAAAAGTTAAAGCGCTGAAAAGCAGGAAGTTGGATTCTGGCTATTATATTATATCCAGTCACTCTAGACTTTATAGATTACATTTTTGGCTAACTATATTGGAAACATTTATCTCTATGTTCTTGTGGGAGAAATGAGGATTTCCCAGCAGACGCTTTGGAAATTATTTGATCCAGCTCTGGTCCAAAAAATAGGTTCCCTTTGAATGGAAGGCCACATAAGTTATGCTTCAATTGGGAGTCAGCATGCCATTGTCTCAGCTATAATCCCCTTCTGGCCACCACCGAGAGACACATAGATTTAGCCGCCAATTTTAGAGATTCTAACGATGCTTCTGCGGCAAATTTGTTGGCAACTTTAACATCCTGATGTAGCTCAACCAGCCTATCTCTATCTGTACCGGCCTTGATGGCATCTTCCAGTTCCTGAAGCCATAGATTATTGGCCCTTGTAATGGACGTTATCGTTATGGCTGATTTACAGGCTGCTCCACCAGCAACATAGACCCTTTTATGGGCTCCGTCCTGCCTCCTCTCCATGTTGTCCTTCAGGGATACCCCCCTCATCCAGTGACTTGTGACATCATGGAAGATGCCGACTAATTTATTGTTTCCTTCATCTAATTCATCTCAGACATCTGAGGTTCGTCCACACCAGATGCGTCACATAAACATTTTGCACAGTCTCTGAACTTTATGAATCTATGAATCATATCCTGAGTCAGCCACTCAATAGACTGAGCCGAGTCATTAGTGCAGCTATGAAGTGAGTCTGGGAACTCGGACTCTTGTATACACTGAAGAAAAGAACTGATTTAGCACATTGCCTTTTCTGTGTCTGTTACAACCATACTGGTACCATTATTTAATGGAGCAACACTCTCGACCTGCATCTTTTTACTATTAATATATTTAAAAAACTTTTTTTTAGGGTTATATTTCGCCTGCACCACAATTAACTCTTCATTTCCTTTCTTTGCCTTCTGGATTGCTGACTTACAACATGTATTTCAGTGTTTATATTCATTAAATGCAACTTCTGTCCCAACAGATTTATAATTTTTAAATGCCTTTCTCTTCTTTCCTATTAACTTCTTTACATCTTTATTAAGCCACATAGGATGATTCTTAGAGCTTCTACATTTACTCCTTAAGGGAGTAAATTGAAAACAGTAATGATTTAATATTTTAAATGACATCCATTTCTGTTCTGTGTTTTTAGCTGAAAATGTAATACCCCAATCAATACTCTGAAGGACAGCCCTCAAGGCACTAAAATTAGCTTTTCCAAAATTCATGATTTTTGTTGCCCCAGTATATATTTGTTTTTTGAAACAGACATTAAATTATGTAGCATTATGGTCACTATTACCCAAGGCTGTATTTACCATATAGGTAAACAAATACTCTGCCATGTACTGGAAACTTGCTGCTAAATCCAAAGGAGAAACTGAGGGGCACTTTTGTATTTGAGAGAAGAAGGCCGGCTCCTTTGCCTAAGGCAATATTGGTCTTAAAGGGGAATTCAATCCATCGGGCGCTAACCTCCTCCCCCCAGCCTAACTCTCCCCATGGGCAAATGCCCCTAAGTGGCTACTTACCACTCTGTGCAGGACACATTTGCTGGTTTGTACTACTGCGCATGCACCAAAAGTTCTTTCGCTGCTGGGGAGAGGTAGGGGGGGAGGTGAATGATTGAATTCCCCTTTATACACTTCGCTGGGGATACACAATTTTTGTTTTTGGGGGAGGCTAAATGGTGGGGGAGGACCGGCCTCCAGCAGGAAAAAAGGTAGGGGAGGGGGCTGAGGTTTCTAACGTTTCTTCGCTGCTGGGAATGAGGGCCCAGGGAGTAGTCCTGAAGCAGCATCCCAGCTGACCCTGCACCTAATTCACTATTTGGCTGAATCCTTTATGAAAGATTCGGCTGAATAACCAAAAGTGTTTGACCAAAAAGCTTGCATTTTACAGCATCAAATGCTGTACAAAGGGAAAACATCCTAAATATGGATACCTGGTATATAGACACTCTTGGGCTACCCTCTAAAACATCTGCCTAGGCACTAGCTGTTGGGAGCCTGTGTAGAAAATAAGCTCATTTCACAATTCCTTAGAATTATTTATTTATAAAGCACCAACAGATTTAAAGACAAGCGAATAACTGATAGAAGAGGTAAAGAGGGCCTTATCCCAGAAAGCTTAAAGTGGACCCATCACCCTAAAAAATATTCAAAATCATATTTTATCATATTAGTCAAGCAAAATGAACATTAATTACACTATATAAATTATTTTATTCTTGTTTCCTTCAGTCTGGGAATTCAAAATTATAGCAAGCTGGCAGGAGCCATTTTTTGGACACTGTTATTAAGGCAAGCCTTGCATCATCTCAGAATCTTGTTTGTGCACCAGAATGGGGGACCTGGTGTCTATCCACATGTCCTGGCTACACAATTAAATGGTTAAGAGAACTGGCGGAATGTGTGGAGAGCAGTGACATCTAGGAAGTGCTGAATGGAAAGTGAAAGTAATTGTCTGCCCCACCTCTATGCCTAAGGCATAGAGGAGTGGCAGAAAAAAATTGATTGACAGCTGAGATCTTTAAATGAGTTTAAAACAACTATGAATGCTTTAATAAAAATTTGGTTTTCATGTTTAATTTGAAAAGGACTTTTATTATACAGATTTTTGTGTCTGGGTGACGGGTCCACTTTAAAATCTAAATGGAATAATTTCTCTAAACTATTCTAGTTGGGAACAGCCTCACAACAGTTGATTTTTGGATTAGGAATGTTAGGAACTTGCAAATTTTAATTCAGCAACAATGTGTGAATTGTTGATGATGTAATGGAATTTTAAGTTTTTTATTCCCCCCTCCTTCCAAACTCTGACAACTGCATTCCCCACTGCATTAACATATTGTGTGTTGTAAATGTTATTCCAGTACAGTCTGCTTAAAGGGGTTGTTTACCTTCAAACATCTAGTTGTTTTCAGATAGATCACCAGGAATAAAGACTTCTTCCAGTTACTATCTATTTTCTATTTGTAACCGTTTTTCTAATATTGTGTAAGTGTAATTTTTCACCTTCTAAAGTAGCTCTGGGAGGGGGTGTTGCCGACCCCCCCCCCAACTGTTCTATACTGATACATTTAATGGATACATTTCTTATCTTTGTCCCTTCTGAGCAGAATCTCTGGGTTTCGTTACAGGCAGCTGTTAGAATTGATACAACGGTTACTAATACTCCAGAGATGTTGCTATTAAATGTTGCAAAATTGTATCGGTTTAGAGTGCACCTGAATTACTGAGCTGCCAGACTCAAACACCAGAGACACTAACATTCAACTTTACACTTAGATTTTGGAAAAACAGTAAAATAAATAATGGAAAGTAATTGAAAAAAGTCTTTATTTCTGGGGAACAATTTGA
Source organism: Xenopus borealis (assembly GCA_024363595.1). Lineage (NCBI taxonomy): Eukaryota > Metazoa > Chordata > Amphibia > Anura > Pipidae > Xenopus > Xenopus borealis. Next base: position 67,725,992 of record CM044433.1, read on the forward strand.
AAACAACTGAACAGAAAAAAGTGTTTGAAAGGTGAACAACCCCTTTAAGGAACATGGTGGCCTTATCCTTAGTATGTAAGTACTTTATATTCATGTATATTTTGCATATAATTTTTTTTTTTGTTTTTCTCAGAATTTCCAGATGAAAATGGGAAATCCCATAGAGTTATCAAGAATGAAGACGATTCCTTTCTGATTAAAAAGATCAAGAAAAAGAAGAAAAAGAAGAACAGAGATGATCTGAGAGGCAGAAAGCTAAAAATGTATAACAAAGAAGTCCAGACACTTTGCGCTGGACTGACACGCATTACTCAAGAAACAATTGATGAAAAGGATGCAGGGATAAAAGTTAATAGTGAATCCTGCAGGTATTTACAAGATGAAAAGCTGTGTCGCTCTGATTTAGGAACAGAAGAATACAGAGTTCCTCATGAAGTCCAGATGCCCTTTGCATCACATCAAGAACACTGTATTCGTACTACCACCTTAGATACAAGGTCCAAGTTCAGCAGATTAATGCATGAAGAAAACCAGTCAAATGGAGGGGCTCCAGTACTACATGCCTACATGGATGAACTCTCCTTTTTGTCTCCTATGGAGATGGAGAGATTTGCTGAAGAGTTCCTGGAACGGACATTTGGCGAGAATGATAAAAGTGCAGCCTATTACGCCCTGGCTGTAGTACATGGTGCTGCTGCTTACTTGCCAGATTTTCTAGACTATTTTGCCTTTAATTTTCCTAATACTCCTGTAAAAATGGAGATCTTAGGAAAAAAAGATATTGAGACCACAACAATTGCTAATTTCCATACACAGGTAAGTGGTTTTCTTTTAAGGTTAAAGGAGAACTGTCATGAACTATAAACCATACAATTTTTCTCGCTGATATATAGAATTAATTAGTACAATAAAATCTATACCCAACTGCATCAAAATTTTTTTAGTCTTTTACTTCTCCATGATCTTTGGATTAGGCTTGTCATGTTAGGCTAGGGTACTAACTACTGAGGCAGTTCTTCAGAAAGTTAACCCAGAATGCATTGTCAATGTTGTACAAGAACTGCTCATTGTAGAAAGTTACAAGAGTTGGTACAAAGCCTGCCCATGCTCTAGAGCCGGAGTCCCCAACATTTTCAATCTGTGAGACACATTCATATGAAAAAGGTTTATGGGAGCCACACAAGCATAAAAACAGCTCCTGTTCATTGTCAAAAAAAATTGTTGTGATTGGCTATCTAGTAGCCCCTGTGTACTTCCTTCCTGCAGCAGGCTATTTTGAAGTGAACAATGTATGAATGGTAATTAAACTAAATGGTTTGTATTAGTAAAGCTGTTAAGGCAAAGGGGTTGCATGTTGGTGAACACTGCTCTTCTGAAGTGCACATGTAATGTATGAAATACCCCTTGTGCTTAAAGAAACCGTAACACCAACAACTGAAAGGGTATTAAAATAATCAAAATATAATGTACGGATTCCCTGTAATGGTAAAACTGGCGTTTTTGCTTGAAGTAAGTCGATATATGAATAAGCTGCTTGGTATCCATGGGGACAGTCATTCGAACTGTAACAAAGAAACATTAACATAATATACTGTTAGCATGCACTGGCAAAAATTGTGTGTTTTCTTCAGAATGAATACTGTAGTTTATACAAATTAGCTGCTGTGTAGCCATGGGAGCAGCAGTTCAAGCTGGAAAAAAGCACAGGTTACATAGCAGATAACGGATAAAATGCTATCCAGGACATTGCCTCAGCGTCAGAACCAGATGACTTACCAGGGGAGCTAGTGAGGAGATCAGTATAACTGTGTAAGAAAGCACAATTGCACTCTCTACACTACTGATACACCCCCACAGGAAATGTAAGTGTGAGGCGGCATTGCATGAGCTGCCTCGGGTGGCTTCTGCGCTAGAAATGTAGCTGAGCACCATTGTATTGGACAGGGCTTATCTGTTATGTGCTATGTAACCTGTGCCTGTTTCCCTTCAACTTCAACTGTTGCTCCCATGACTACAAATCTGCTTATTTAAATAAACTATAGTATTTTTTCTGAAGCAGCTTTTGACAGTGTGCGGTAACCATATATGTTAATTATTTTAAAATACTTTCATTTATTTGGTGTTACTGTTCTTTAAAGTGTGCCAAGGAGCCGGACAATGTGGAAACAATTCAGAAAATTAAACTGATTAAAGGAATCCTGTCATGGGAAAAGCATTTTTTTTTCAAAATGCATCAGTTAATAGTGCTGTTCCAGAAGAATTCTGCATTGAAATCCATTTCTCAAAAGAACAAACAGAATTTTTTATAAAAAAAAAAAAAATCTGACATAGGGCTAGACATATTGTCAATTTCCCAGCTGCCCCAAGTCATGTGACTTGTGCTCTGATAAACTTCAATCACTCTTTACTTCTGTACTGCAAGTCGGAGTGCTATCACCCCCTCCCTTTCCCCCACCCAGCAGCCTAACAGAACAATGGGAAGGTAACCATATAACCGCTCCCTAACACAAGATGATAGCTGCCTGGTAGATCTAAGAACAGCACTCAATAGTAAAACCCATGTCCCACTGCGTACTGTTCAGTTACATTGAGATGGAAAAACAGCGTGCCAGAAAGCAGTTCCTCCTAAAGTGCTGGCACAAGTCACATGAACGGGGCAGCTGGGAAATTGACAAAATGGCTAGCCTCATGTCAGATTTCAAAATGAAATATAAAAAAATCTGTTTGCTCTTTTGAGAAATGGATTTCAATGCAGAAGTCTACTGGAGCAGCACTATTAACTAATATGTTTAAAAAAACATCCTGTTTTCCCATGACAGATTCCCTTTAAAGGAACACTGTCATGGGAAAAAAATTTTTTTGTCAAAATGCATCAGTTAATACTGCTGCACCAGCAGAATTCTACATTGAAATCCATTTCTCAAAAGAGCAAACAGATTTTTTTTCATTTTGAAATCTAACATGGGGCTGAACATTTTGTCAATTTCCCAGGTGCCCCAAGTCATGTGACTTGTACTCTGATCAACTTCAATCACTCTTTACTACAAGTTGGAGTGATATCACCCTCTTTCTTTTTCCCCCCAGCAGCCTAACGGAACAATTGGACTGTAACCAGATAACAGCTCCCTAACACAAGAGAACAGCTGCCTGGTAGATCTAAGAACAGCACTCCATAGTAAAAACCCATGGCCCACTGTGTTCCATTCAGTTACATTGGGAAGAAAAAACAACAGCCTGCCAGAAAGCAGTTCCCTCCTAAAGTGCTGCCACAAGTCACATGACCAGGGGCAGCTGACAAGATATGTAGCTGCATGTCAGATTTCAAAACTGAATATATAAAAATCTTTTTGCTCTTTTGAGAAATGGATTTCAGTGCAGAAGTCTACTGGAGCAGCACTATTAACTGATGTGTTTTGGGGGAAAAAACCTGTTTTCCCATGACCGTATCCCTTTAAGTAAAATTAACCATGTTAATTTGGCTAGCTCCTTGGTATATATCATCCTCTCTCCAAAGTTTAAAATATTGGTGTTTCAGCAGAATTGCATTCTGAAATCATGCTAGTTCTTTTATTTAGCGGCCACCATTTTGACAGATGCTGCCCAGGTGTATGTTACCACACATCATCAAACATTATTCTTGCGTAGCTGCAATCCTTTAGCTGACACTACAGTGCATGCAGTGTAACAGACCTGACTCCTTGTACCATTTTGTCAGGATCTTTTTTTTTTCTTACAGGTCAGCAGAACATATTGTTGTGGAACATACAGAGCTGGTCCTATGCGCCAAATCAGTCTAGTTGGTGCTGTTGATGAAGAAGTTGGAGATTTTTTCCCTGAGTTCTTGGACATGTTGGAAGAATCACCATTTTTAAAAGTAATAATACTGTAAAATCAGTTTAGTCCACTTTTTTGATTGTTGTAATGTAAAGGTGCTTATTTCTTTTGTTTTTCATTGTTTTGTAATGATTCCTTTTTTTTTTTTTTCTTCTTCAGATGACTCTACCATGGGGGACCATGTCAACTCTAAGGCTTCAGTGTAGGTCACAAAGCGACGATGGCCCAATTATGTGGGTGAGGCCTGGAGAACAGATGATTCCTACAGCAGACATGCCAAAATCCCCATTCAAACGTCGACGGTTAGTCTTTCCATTTTGCATTTAGTTATTGGAAATCGCTACAGAATTGAGTAGCCTTTGAGTTTTAATCTTTCAGTGCCCACACCCTCAGATATTTCTCTTGTCTAGATTGGGGGACACGGGCACCATGGGGTGAAGCACCTGTAGAGCAGACACAAATTGGTTAACAATGATTTATCCTCTGGGCTTCATCTCCTGCCTCCTCCTTCCAGATTAAGTTTTTTCTTACTTTCCTCAGAAGGAAGACCACATGCATGTGTGTGTTGAGGTTCAAAGAATACATTCCAGCACCCTTACCGGTTATAGGTTACAATACCCAATGAAAAGCTTGGCCCAGTAGCTTTTCCGCTCTATGGAGGTCTGCAGGCTAGCCCACATTCTCCCCTCAGGCTCAGTGTTCCTGCTTCTTGGAGGCTGCACCAGCCAGATTACACCGGGGAACATGGCGCATCTCTTCCCTCTTCTCCTATAGGTGGGCTAGTGAGAGGAGGGGGTTTTTGGCCCCCTGTTTTTATGATTTGTCTTGTGGACAGGAAGGTCCACAGCCTATTCCCCCTAAAACTAATAAATATGACTAATAAAGCTGAGGAGTCGGTGGCCCTCTGCTCCAACTCACACTACAGAATTGGGGTCCTATTTTGCATGTGCCATTTGTAAGGGCAAACTTTCAGCTCCTTCAGCTGAAATGTGTGGCGTGTAGACCCATGGAATAGAAATGTAACAAACCCTGCACACCCTGGCCGTCCGAAGATGAATGAACCCCAGGTGCCTGGTGAAAGAGGATTTGGCAGCCTCAGAATGTAATGATGAAGAAACACCAGCACAGTGTGGGCGATGCTAGCAGGCATGGCCTTGCTTGTTTATTTGCGGATGCAACGTTTTGGGGCAAAACCCCTGTGACAAGAATCCCGGATATTCACGCATAAATTATTTTAAAACAAAAGCAATTAAGCTAATAAGTGATGGTGAGGACATGAAACCAATAATCAATATACATAAGTGAAACATAATTATATCAATTGATCAATCCAAATGCCAGTCCGATACCCCAAATTAATTAAATATAGTAAATATAATTAAAAACATTGTCCATAGAAAAACAATCCCAAGTTCATACACAAATATTCCAAAAGTAATACCAGCTCCAGTGTTCATGGTGTAAAAATTTTTTTTTTAATAATTTTTAAAAACCACGAAACAGACTGATCCATGCCAGGCTGGTAAATCCAATAGTGTGCATGAAAATATAGCAATTTGGAAATGTCAAAAGAAGAAGTAGCTTAAAGATATTTTGTATGAATAAATAATGTGTTACAAATCATGTAAAAATTACATTGTTTCAACCAACAGAAAAGCATAACACAGGTGCTAATCAGTCACATACAAAAGTAGGCACTCAAGCTTTATAAGTGCAAAGACACAGAAATGTGTACAATACAACTCGATCCTATCTTACCCTACCATATAAGCCAAAAATTCTGTCCCTGAGGAATATCCATGGCATGATGCTTATCTAAAAGAGAAGTAAAGAACAGAATTAGGTTGGATAGATTGGAAAAACTTTGCAAAAAACAGCTCATATTAAAATCCTCATTTAACCCTTTTGGATGGTGGGATTGTAACAACAATGTCCAATAACCTTCTCTTTGCAATAAAATCTTTTTTTAAATCAGAACCTGGTTTGGAAACAACTCTTTCAAGTATCTGCCAATGTAGTTGGGAGACATGGTGATTATGAATAAAAAAAATGTTTCACCAGCAAGTTTTCCTTTTTAAAATGTTCTGTTTTTTATTTTTTTTCTCCACAATCACATTTGAAGCTTTGACTTTTAAAGTAGGAGGCTGGTATGTTTTACAGATTTACCGTATGTTCATTCAACCTCAGTTTCATAGACCTACTTGTTTGTCCTACATAAATTAACCCACAAGGACACTTCAGGCTCTAAACTACATACTTTGCGTCAGAAGGGAAAAAGCCACAAATTACAAGTTTTGTAACACTTGCCCCAGGTATAATGGCATTACAGTGTCTGCAGTTCCAGCAAGGGAACGTATCATTTTGTTGGGTTCCAAAAAAGGTATGCATCCCCTTTTTTTTGTACAGTAGGTTTCCTATTAATAAGTTCACCTATATTCCTACCTCTCTTGTAGGAGAACAGCAGTGGTACCCTGAACAGTTGCCCAAATTTTTTATCAGTACTCAAAATCCTCCAGTGCTACAAAACGATTTTCATTTGAGTATAAAAGCAGGTTAAGAAAGATATACGTGAAGAATTAGACCTATTTTTGGGGTTTCGTTTTAAGGCCTCTTCTCTAGGGATCATTTGAACCTAATTTTTTGTGTTAACAAGGGATGCCTGATCATATCCTTTTTCCACGCACCTAAGAACCATTTTTGAAGACTCTGTCATATAATTCAGGGGTGAACGTGCTGCGCTTCGCCCGTATCAATTAACTTCTTGGTAAACCCCTAAAAAGCCCGGGTGGATGAAAACTAGTAGGTTTAAAAAGATTGTTACGATCTGTGGGCTTTACTATACTTGGAGGTAACCAGTTTATTATCTAACACCTCTATATTTACATCAAGGAAATGTGATTTATTTGGATCAGTTTCAAAAGTAAACTTGATTGTAGGATGAACACCATTCAAGTAATTAACAAAATCCTCAAGTGATCCTATCCAAATAAAAAAAGGTATCATCCACATATCGCATGGGGTTACGCCCCGAAACGTTGCATCTGCAAATAAACAAGGAAGGCCACGCCTGCTATCATGGCATGTAGAAAGGCTATCAGCCCAGCTGTGCATTGGCAGGGCTTTGGCTCAGCGCCTTCAAAGCGCCCCCCCCCATTTCTCCTCCAGGGTCTACGGTGGGGCCAGATGTTGCCATCTGATGAGATAGGCCAAGTCTTAACAGAAGTGGATTCAGACCAGGAGCCTGAACCAGATATTGCCACTCCCAAGAACTCAGAACGAGGTGGAGGGTTTGATTTAAAATGCTCCATTTAGAGGATTCTACCTCGCCTGCACAGCCAGAGAAACCTTTATTTTAGAGACAAAAGAAGAGTGCCTGCATTTTGCCATCATATGATCAGCTGGAGGAAATTATTAATGCGCAATGGAAGACCCCGGATCACAGAGTGCAAGTATCTAGGTATTTCTCCCAGGCTTATCCCTTCCCATAAGAGTGTACAGACCTCTGGTCTTCACACCCCCCAGGTGGACCCACCCGTTTCCAGATTGTCAGATGACCCCCATTCTCGTAGCAGACGCAGCAGCAACGACTGGAGGGATTTTGTAAGGCAGTTTTTACAGCTTCTGGAACAGCCTTCAGACCGATATTCAATATCATGTGGGTGGGCAAGGCTAAGGAAATCTTGGTGGAGCAGGTGGCTTGGCTTGGAGGATCCCTCTATGGCCCTGCTACTGTGGCGAATTGCCGATGCCACGGCATACGTATGTGATGCAGCAAAACTGGTTGCAAAGGCATTCGCACAATCTAAGGCAGCCGGCAGGTTACTATGACTTAAGACATGGGCAGCAGACCTCACTTCAAATAGATTCATAGTACGTCTATCCTTCCACTCTTTGGGACAGAGTTTGCCAAAATAATAGGGATGCACCGAATTCGTGATTCGGCCATTTTCAGCAGGATTTGGCTGAATCATTGTGCCTGGTCGAACCAAATCCTTAAAATTCCTACAAAGTAATATCCCAAGCCGCAGGCGGTAAAAGCACTGCTTGCACAGAACAGTCCAAAGAGAGCCATCCTCAAGTTGAGACCTTTTTTTGTCCCTCTTTTCTGGGACACTATTTGACAAGTCGTCCACGACCTCCCACACACAGTACCACAACAAGCAGGGAACTACTTGGCTCGCTTAAGGGATCAACCAAACCTTGCCAGGATAAACACACATGAATACGTGCCCACCCCTGGAGAAATTCTTGTGGGTGGCCGAAAGAAATTTGCAGAACAGAAACGTTGGAACGTTTCTACAAGGGGCCACCAGGTTGGACCCTCCTTACAAGTACCCGATTCCCCCTTGGGACCCAAACTTAGTACTTTCTGTTCTACAAGTGGAGGAGTGTTTCCAAACTGGCAGCTCTCTCGTGCAATCCTCCATTCACAATCATAGGACCACCAGGACAAGGTGGTCCTAAGGCCAAATCTGGACTTCTTGCAGAAGGTTGTCTTGGAATTCCATCTCAATCAGTACCATAATTAGTATAATTTTGTCCAAATCCACTTTGAGACTAAGCTTAACAAGCTAGATGTAATATGAGCATTCAAGGAATATTTGTTGGCAACAGCAAAAATAAGATCCGTGGACTCTCGCTTCATTCTTCCAAAAGGCCCAAGATGAGGAATACGAGCCTCAAAAACTTTGTGTTGCATGGCCTACACATTGAGAGGTAGAGCACCTTCCTCTAAGGTCAGGGCCCACTCGGCTCTCTCTTTGAGCACTACTTGGGCGTTCACACACCAGGCATCAGTGGACCAGGATCAGTGTCGAGCAGCCACCTAGTCTACGATACACACCTTCACACAATTCTACAGGATTCATGTACAGGCGTAAGCTTAAAGCCAGCTTCGGCAGGGAAGGTGTTGCAGACAGTTGTCTCCTAAATCAATAAAACTTGGTGGTTACTGTCCCACCCTCTGGGGTTGCTTTGGGACATCCCTATGGTGCCTGTGTCCCCCAATCCAGGGAAGAGATTGTAGGTGACGAGAGATTTTACGTGAGGATTTTTTTGTGTGTGTTTGTTTTATCGTAGGGCCAGGCAGAAGCTGGTGCTGTAAGAAATGGGGGTGGGGGATAACAAAAGTTTATTTCTGTATTTTAAAGAGGCCAAGTTGGTTGTCCTATGCAGCCCAGCAGGCCATTCCCCCAACCTAGAGTGAAGTAGCATGTGTGTTGATATCCACGGTTTAAAAAAAAAAAAAAAAAAAAATGCTCACACAAGTTTAAAGTATGCTCACAAGACCCTAAAATGCAGAGTAGCGTAATTCCCAGCAACCATCTCCTGCCCATTTGCATTCTCTTTGGTCTCACCAAAAGGAGCATGCTCAGTTGAAGCAGATTCCGGATTAGGCCCAACTGAGCATGTTCCCATAGGCTTCGTGTTGGCCAAGAGACCCAAAAAAGAATGTAAATGGGCTCTGCATTTTATGGTCAAGGTTTTTTTAAGGGGCAACTTTTTGACTAATGCACAGTGTGGTGAGGGGTGATGGCAGGCAGTTACCTTTCCATTCATAACAATGGACGCAAACCTCAACAGTTGGAGAAGGTTACTCCAGATGCTTGTAGCATAAGGCTGCTGGACCGAATGCTTTCTCTCAATCAGCATCATAGAATTCAGAGCATATTCAACTCTGTCTCATAGGACAGAGCTCAAACCATTTTAATTCATTGTGACCATTGGTTTTTATGTAAATAATTGCCAATGTGGCATATGGAGTGGGGGCTAAATTAAGTTTTCAGTGTAAAAATAAAATCTAGGTAAATAGGGTGTGCAAATTTGCAGTTTTTAATTTTAAACTGGCATGGCGAATACTGGACTGGGCAGAGGCCTGCCAAAGTTATCTGCTACTAAAAGCTGTATGGAGAGATAGGTACAGGAGTTTTTACAATAAAATGTCATGACGTTTTGTGTGAACAGATTTGGGAAATTTTATTTCCAGGTGGTACAGGATATTTGCAGAACCTAATATTCTGTTCTTAATGAAAATATCTTTTTATGCATGTTTTTAAAAAAAGTAATAAGATCAGTTTTACATAGTGGATAATGTAGTGCCACCTTAGATTCTAACATGTTTATGAAAACTTGCAGATCCATGAATGAAATAAAAAATCTTCAGTATCTTCCACGAACAAGTGAACCCCGAGAGGTTCTCTTTGAGGACAGGACAAGAGCCCATGCTGACCATGTTGGGCAAGGTTTTGACTGGGAAAGTACTGCTGCTGTTGGCGTGTTGAAAGCTGTGCAGTTTGGAGAATGGTAAAGAATGTGAATTGCAGGCTATATTGTTTTTCTTACTGTATATGTTTGCACAATGTTCTTAATTTCTTGTGCATAATACTTGGCATGCAGAATACTATTCACAGGTTTCTTTAAATTGTAAATTTGCAGTAAAATAGCAATATATCAATTCATATAACAGCCTAATTACAACATACCACCGTTTATTGTATTGTGTTTTAATCTTGCTTTATTTGTTTGCAGGAGTGATCAACCACGCATAACCAAAGATGTAATTTGTTTCCATGCAGAGGATTTTTCCCATGTTGTGCAGAGGTTGCAGCTGGATCTCCATGAGCCACCAGTGTCACAGGTGACCGCATTTAAAGTGATAATGCCTTCTCTGTGTAATTTTTGTGCTTGCAGTTACAGGACATACTATGGCTGGATGTTCTTTTTAAAGCCAATTAAGGCTACAACACTAAATTATTTTAGCAACTGTAAAATTTGTACAAGAAGAATTTGCCCACAGACAGACCTAGCAGATTACATTCTACAAGTCAGATGTAGTTGCACGGGTCAAACACTAATGGGACTGATCTAAAAATCTGTGTAAACTACATGGAAACTTTGTAATTCAACATCCCTGTTGGCAGGGAAGGCAGCATGCTGTCTTTGCACCTGACAAGATACAATGTGGTGCCTGAAACACTTTTTATTCTTATTTAAATACATTGACTATTGAATTTAGATGCATGAACAAAATACAAACTTTACCTGCTCCAACTTACATTACAGCAGGGGGGATCAGGTTTTGTAACATTCTACAAACTCTCTTGCTTGACTAGATAATATCCAATAATGTCTGACCCAAAAATTGACCCAAAATAAATTCTGTGCTTATTTACAAATGTCTCTCTTGCCTCCTTAAAGACTTCTCTACCTTTTCCCCTACATTCAGGGGTTTATTTATTAAAGGTAGAGTTGTTTTTCACAAAAAAATCTCTCTTCAAGGGTAGTTTCACTAAAAACTCAAATATTTCTATCTAGTCACTAGTGTACAGTACAAGACCGTTGGTTCCTCTTGTGTTGGCAACTAAGCATTACAGAAAAGAAAAAGAAGAATAAAAGGTACCCTGATAATATAACCAAAAAGTGTTGGTTCACCTTTAAATTAACTTTGTGAACAACTTTTTTTTTTTTATGCAATTGCATAGCATCATGTATGCATTGGTCCTATTCATCCATGTAGGTCTGATAAACAATGAATGCAAAAAAACACATAAGATTACATTAATTCTTCCTTACATTCATTATATATTAACATATCGATATTATCCTTTTTACTTTGTTTTTCTTTTCTCAGTGTGTTCAGTGGGTAGATGAAGCCAAACTCAACCAAATGCGGCGAGAGGGAATTCGCTACGCCCGTATCCAGCTCTGTGACAACGATATTTATTTTATTCCTCGCAATGTAATACACCAGTTCAAGACTGTATCTGCAGTGTGCAGCTTGGCATGGCACATAAGGCTTAAACAATATAGTGCCAACAAAGAAGATCAACAGCCAGCTGAAAAGGATTATAGCACTGAAACTTCCAACCCAAAACATGATATAGAACCAGCTTGTGTTAAAATGGAAGAAGAGGACACCTTGATCACAGCAGCACAAGGACCTACCCTTGCACCACCCATTCATTCTCAGAGGTTAGAAAGCGAGATACAGCAAATCCAAGGAAATCCCTACCACACATCAGGCTGACATGTTAAAAAGTAGTAAAGACTTTCCTTTTTATTTCCTTTTTTTTCTTAAGTATATTTTTTAAATTTTGATGGGAAGTTATAGTTTTATAACTGATCTTTTAATTCCTATCCAGTAACTGTTTAATATTATTGACTGTTTTTTCCCTTTACAGATTTGCTGTCTGATTGGCCTGCATATGTGTTTTAATTTTGCTGCCAAACCATTTGGCTAGAAAGGGATAAGTAATGCATCGTTAAAGTCTTTCCGGTTAAATTTTCATTTGGAACAGATCCATGCAGGAGAGAGAATGAAATAATGTTCTTGCCTCTTAGACCGAAAAAAGCACTTTCCATTAAATATTTTAGCATGGATTATTAGCTGTCTGTGTCACTTGCCTGTTTTTACACACACACAAAATAATGGTACAATTTAAAAAAAGTTAATTCATGGTACAGGTGCGGAATCTATTATCTGGATTGCTTGGGAAATGCTGTTCTCTGCAGTTTGGAAAACCATTCCTTAAGTCTAATAAAGCATTTAAATATTAAATACATCCAATTGGATGTTTTTTAGTTAGCATCAAATACAAGGAACAATTTTATTACAGTGAGAAAAAAAATTAACTTTAAATGGACTTTCCATAATTTGGAGTTTTCAGATAGCATATGCCATACCTGTATTGTTTACAAAGTCATGGAAGTACCACATTCTAGCAACTGCACCTATTTTTTTTTTAATCTAAAAAGGCACACAACTTACTTTAATACTGGTCTGAATGCTATGTAAAGGTCATACGACTTCTGTGGCACAGCAATTGGGCAATATATTCTTGTATCTATTTAGGGCCTTTTTTCACACCCACCCACCCCACCTCTGTAAGTTGGATGCCCAAAACATACATTTCTGTTACTCCAATTTAAGAATATTTATAATACAAATGCATATATAAACTCTGCAGCACTGTACAGTAGAAGGATGTATACAGTTGTGCACAAGTTTACATACCCTGGCAGAATTTATGATTTCTTAACCATTTTTCCGAGAAAGTGAATGATAAAACAAACTTTTTTCACTCAGTGAAAAGCCATTTATTGTCAAACAACTGTGTTTTAAATCATAATCACTATACAAACTACCCAAATGACCCTGATCAAAAGTTTACATACCCCAGTTACTTATACCATGTATTGCTCCCTTTAACAGCAATGACAGCTTGAAGTCTTTTGTGGTAGTTGTGGATGAGGTGCTTTATCTTCTCAGATGGTAATGCTGCCCATTCTTCCCTTGCAAAAAGCCTCCAATTCCCGTAAATTCATGGGCTGTCTTGCATGAACTGCACATTTGAGGTCTCCCCAGAGTGGCTCAATGATATTGAGGTCAGGAGACTGAGATGGCCACTCCAGAACCTTCAATTTATTTTGCTGTAGCCAATGACAGGTCGACTAGGCCTTGTGTTTTAGATCATTGTTATGTTGGAATGTCAAAGTACATCCCATGTGCAGCTTCCAGGCTGATAAATGCAAATTTTCCTCCAGTGTGTTTTGTATTTCACCTGAAGTTATTTGTGGGGTTGCATCCTGCAGATTTTTCTGGCAGTTGTGGCTGAAATTTTAGTTGGTCTATCAGACCGTGGTTTGGTTAACAGAAACCCTAATTTTCCACTTTTTATTAGAATTTGAACACCGGTGATTGGCACTCTCAATTCCTTTGATATTTTCTTATATCCTTTTCCTGTTTTATAGAGTTCAAGTACCCTTTCCCGCAGATCCTTTGACAATTCTTCTTCTTTCCCCATGACATCAGTGCAGCACTGGATGAAAGATTCACGGGTCTGTCAGGAGTCCAGAAAATCATTGACCTTTTATACACACCCACTAATTACACACAAACATGACCGGCGAAGATTGTTACCTTTAATAGCCATTCTAACCCTTTTGTGTCAAGTTGTGTGCATGTTATCCTGCCAAATCCAGGGTATTTAAACTTTTGACCAGGTTCATTTGGGTAGTTTGTGTAGTGATTATGATTTACAAAGAGTAAACAGTTGTTTGGCAATAAATGGCTTCTGCCAACCACTAACCATGAGTGAAAAAAGGTTTTGTGTTGTTCATATTCTCTGAAAAATGGTTAAGAAATAAATAAATAAATTCTGCCAGGGAATGTAAACTTATGAGTTCAACTGTATAGCTAATAAATACATACATACTTACAAAAAAGAGGGTCCTGCTCATTATACCGTATTCTTTTCTTTGAATCAGACTTGAATAGGCAACAGGACTTCCAGCTTTGTATATTTGGATTTTTATCTATATAGACTGATTGAATGTTCTTAATTTACTAATGTCTACTATGACAAAAAAAATTCCATATCTTAAAACTGACACTTTAAGCTGTATATGAATGTTTCCATGCATTATGTGTAGACTTTTGATTTCCAGCAAATTTGCAGCTTTATTTTTGTTAGCTTCTTGTCACTTTAATGTCTATAGAATCCATCATAAATTCCGTGGTTAATATTTATTACTTCATGAATTTGCAGTTCATGTTTTTACTTTGCGGACTATCTTGCCAGCATTTTTTTCCTTCCCCCCCCCCCCCCCCCAACAAATCTTTCTGAAAGCAAGCACTACTATGTACATTTACCTTTTTATAGAAGTTAGTGAAATCCATTAAAATGGTTTAGCTTGGGAAGAAGCAAAGCAGTTCATTTGAGGAAAAGACTGCTCATAATAAACAATAATGAGGGTTTGAAAAAAATTGAGTGGGGAAAAGTGTGTGGGGTTGCGGGTATTTTGCGCCCTATTTAATTAGATAAAAATGGTCTGTGTGCAGCTGTATGTACTTAAAAATCTTTTGCACTTTTTTTTACCCTGTGCTGAAACATTTCCATGTATTTGATGGCCATACAACATACCACAGATATTCTGAATAGAGATTAAAATAACTGTGAAATTGGGAGTGCTATTGTCATACCAAAAGCATCATGTAAATGGACAAAAAAAGGCAAAAATAACTTTAGTGGTAGAACATAGAAGGCTTGTTGCCCTCTCCAAGCAATAACATTTTAAATAAAACATTTCAGACACAGGAAAGGACATTTGCAAAGAGAATGTGTGTTCAGAGCCCTTAATATACATGTTTTTGTATGTTTGCTAGAATTATTCTGTGTTGATGCAGGGAGGTTTGATCATTTTAAAATGTCTTTGGTGATCTACACGTCTAAATAAATTTGTATTTCTTAATTATGTATATATATAGTAACATAGTTCTGAGCAAGACATCCACCCAAGTTCAGCCTTCTGTCCAGGTAAATCCAACCTAACTTCTAGCTAGCAGAAGGTGAAAATACCCTTCTGAAGTTGCCTATCTGTAAGCTCCTATGAAACCTGGAATCATCTGACTAAGGGCCCTTACACATGGGCGTGTTAACCTGCGATCCCCTGCTTTCCGTTTTGCTGCGTGCAGCCAAAGGGGAGCGCAGGTATAGATGCACTTGATTATTTTCAATGGGCCTGTACTCACGAGAACGCATGTAGGCGCCGAACGCAGGAAAAATGCAGCATGTTGCGTCTGAACCTGCGTTCGGTGCCTACATGCGTTTGTGTGAGTACAGCCCCACTGAAAATAATTGAGTGCATCTATAACTGCGCTCCCCTGTGGCTGAACGCAGCAAAACGGAATGCAGGGGAGCTCACGTAAAAACGCTCGTGTGTAAGAGCCCTAAACGTTGTTAGAATATATAGTTACAGCTAAACCTGTTTTACGAAGTTTGACATAATACAATTTGTAAACTAGCCTCTGGATAAAATGACCATTTTTTTATAAGTCACTTTCACAGGGAAAAGCAGGCAGCAGCCTAACATCCACAAATCTTTCTTGAGTTAGGGAGATGATATTTAAGCATGGGTGTACATAGAAGGGCAAGAGGGGGCAGTTGCCCCTCCCTGACTTCTTCAGCTAGTTGCAAGAAATTGTTTGTAAATTTAATTCCCACACCAAGGCAAACCTTAATTGCCTTTTAGTGACACAGTGATATTGGAAGGGACTAAGGAATATTTGAAGGGAAGCCTTCAGTATCAGTAATCGTTAACTGGTAGGGAGCAGCTTTCCTGTAGCATTTACAGGGGATTGGCTGAGCGAAGTACATGCAGGCAGTAGGGAGTGTTCATTGATTTTCCATGTTAGTGGGATGGCTTATGGAGGAAGTGTGTGTCTGATAACTGGATTATGTGAAAAGCAGGTTTTTATTAAACTGACACCTATGCCGAGTAGAGCATAGTAGCATTAAATAACAGTTGTAAATGTTTTCATAAATATAAATTAATTGCCATATTCTGCATAATTAGGTTATCTACTGCATTGTCATGAATAGGTTAATCTTCAGTGGGATTCTGTGTGATATTAGTTTACTTGCCCCACCCTGCCCACCAGTAAATTTTCTGTGGATGCCCACGTATTTAAGCACAAATTGCATCTTCTGAGCAACAATCGGTTTACCTGGGTATGACCTTCCAATTTTTCAAAAATAGTGTATCTGGATATTTTTGAGGATGTATTACCATGAGTAGAGAGAGCGCAATTGAAGCCTGTACGAATTGTTTAAACAAACAGGCAAGTTATTGTTCCTGTTTTTCCAGTTTTTTTGCTGCAACTTTATGAATATATTTGCACTACTGTGCACATGTATTGTTTTAGTCTGTTTTCTTCTAATTCTGTTTTTTGTATATGATTCTTCAGTGATTTACAGAATTGTCTCTTGATCTGAACCAACTCAATTATTTTATTTGATGTACAATGATGACTGTAATGTTGTTCATGCCACGCTTACAATGTTTTACAACAGGAAAATCATATTATAAGATCTTAAATAGATGTAGGAAATAAAGCAATTGTATTTATTTTGTTCACTTTAACTCTTGTAAATAATTTTGTTCACTTCTACCACACAGTACACCTTTATTATTGCCATTGATATTTATATCCTATTTCTAGTGTTTGAAGAATCATGCTGAAAGCAAACTGGATTCTTAATGATAAAACTACGTGGATTAAAGCCAAATCCTTAACATAAACATCCTCCTTTCTACTTTTAGTTTTAAAGACAACTAAGCAAAACAAAGGTTAAAAGGATGTTCCTTAGGCAAGGTCAACTGTACATCATGCCAGTGTGGCGTTCCTAGATCCCTTTAACACTGAAGATACATTCTTCCAAGTCTATGAAGCTTCAGGACCTATCTAATGAAAATTTTGTTTAGCTTTTGAGCTATGTGCTGGTAAGCTTTGTAGCACACTCAGTAGGTGCTGTGCATATTAAGCAAGTACAGTTTTACAGACTGCACAAGATGGACCCTGTACCACCTTTCAATTAAGTTGTTTTGGTTTATATTTTTTATTTAAATTTGGATCTACTTGCATGATCTACTGTAGTTGTACTTGTTTATGCCAAATTACCCTAGCTATAGCCTCTTGTCTAAATTTACATCCACAATTTTGGACCTTGATACCTAAGACAGCTGAGAAGCATGTATAAACTTGTTCTACAAATTTAAAACCGTTTGATGAAAATGGTTGAATAAAAAAAAAAGGCTTATTTGCAAATGTATCCTACTGTAAGGCAACCTCATGAAAAAACGAAAGCTAGAACACCCAAGTTTGATAAGACTACCGCAAGCAATAATTCACTTTTTATGATAAAATTTACACAAACACACAAGTGTTGCAGTAAGAGTTTGCTGCCGTTAAAATCTGTGTGTCTGTCTGGGTAGCTGGACCCAAACCTACAAAGTATACAGCAGTTATAACCTGTTGCTTTTGAGACGCAGACAGTTCAGACTATATAACCAGCAAAGAGTCTCCGTTGGCATTGTTTATAATTTGGGTGATTTTCTTCTGCATTCACACTGGAAACCAACAATGTGTGTAATTCCTAAGTCTCTTATATTAAAACTTATTCAGCACCCATCCAGTTTGTGAGTGCCTTCTATAAGAGTCTATTTTGTCATAGTATGTGCATCACCCATTAAGCTGAGTATAGCATGCAACTGAGGGAGCCAGGGGTAATCATTAAAAAATATAAGTTTTAAAAATGTTATTTTACTAATTGATGCAGTATAATAAATATTTATATAATAAAGGGGAAACTTGCCTTTCAGTTAATATTTGCAATGCTGTAGATGAACCTATTATAAGCAACCGTTTAGTTGGTCTTTATTTGTCATTTGAATGCATTTTTTCAACCTGCACCTGAAAGTTTTCTGGTTGACACGGTCACAGACTGTTGGCTTTTTTTCAAGGTCCCTTCCTGTTCGTCTTCCATTTTAACTTCCAAACCACTTCCTGTTTGCTAGGGCAAATATGACCGAGCGCTACAGAAAAAAAAAAAAATTTACCTCAAAAGCATTTCTAAGATTAAAAAAATATCTTAGAATAACATTGTCATGCTGAAAGTACACTACCCTTTTAAACGTTTCCTGTCAGAATGTAATTTCTGCAGTGATTTATAATCAAATGTAGAAATCAAATGATCTACTGGGAGCTCCAGAACTTGTAAATATGCTTCCCTGGGCAGGTGGGGGGTGACGCTCATGATTATTTCTGTATTCCAGTTCAATATTGTAGGCTCCTTTATTTAAATACTTTGCCTCATTATGCCTTTATTAGGCTAGTAATTATTATACATTTAATAAAGAAGCTTTCATTTAACCAATTATCTGCCACTGTGGACTCAGAGCGCATTTTTTACACTGTAACACTGCAGTTGTCGCTGGTTTCATGTGGGTTTCTGTACAGTTGTGTAAAGGATCATGCAAGCATATTGAGGTATTTCTATAAACAGTGGCAACTTGTGGTTAAATGTCTTCCAAAAATGTATTTCTGAACTTTTTACTGCACTGCATTAAATGTACACTTCTTCTGCCAGCATATGTTAGCGACATCTAAGCTTATTTTTAAAATTTTAGATTTAGTATATATTTGATGACAATTGTTAATAGCGGTGTGTTCTTTTAGCTAAATGTTAATATAAAATATTTGGGAATATGTATTTGTAAAATAGGGAAATGGACTGTGTTCTTTTTCCGGTTTCCTGTAAGATATTTTTTTAAATAAACTAAACTATTTTATATGTGCTGCATGTTTTATTTAAAGTGATACTGTCTGCTTTCTTAAAAACAAATAAAACATGATACCTGGCTATTTTGGTCTATATAATTTTTTCTAATATAAGAGGAAATCGACTAAACAAACACAGAAAACCAGAAAAAAGGAACATAACATTGATCTCAATTAGTTCTTTTCATAGAATATACATGTAGTCATACACTTTCAAAGTTATTTTACAAATTCTTAAAGGGGTTGTTCGCCTTTGAGTTAACTTTCAGTATAATGTAGAGCAGGGGTGTCCAAAAGGTAGATCGGGATCTACCAGTAGACCTTTAGCTGGTGACTAGTAAATCTCGAGACACCTTCAACAAACCACTTGTTTAAATCACCTTCCTGTTTCATGGTTTTCATTCAGATATTTGTTATGGTTACATAAGAAATAATGTTTAAATATAACTATTAATTTTCTAATAAATCAATATTTAAGTCATATTTACCATAGAACAGAATTCTAATATCCTTTTATGGATGTAAATCATAATGGGATAATATCACTAAAGGTAGACCTCACATTAGTAAAGTATGGGCACTCCTGATGTAGATAGTTATATTCTCAGACAACTGTTTATTTTGGTAGTATTTGAGTTATTTAGCATTTTATTCAGCAGCTCTTCAGTTTTCAGCAATCTAGTTTCTATGGTTCAAATTACCCTAGCAACCATGCATTGATTTGACTGGACTATTGATAGGAGAGGGACTGAATAGATATGAGTAATGAGTAGCAATAATGCGTTTATTGTCTTACAGAGCAATTTCTTTGTTTTTGAAAGCCGGAAAGAGTCAGAAGAAGAAGACAAATAACTAAAAAAACTTAAAAATAAAGACCAATTGAAAAGTTGCTTAGAATTGTTAATTCTATAATATACTAAAAGTTAACTTGAATGTAAACCACCCCTTAACTGGGTGATTGTTAACACTGTAGCAAATTTGGCCATGGCACATGTGGTCAGCTCATTTTTATGTTTCACACTCTTGACTTCCAATAATTTGACTGCAAAAAACCTAAAACCACTAGTACATGCCATTTTGGACTAAAAAAACTCTAAAGAACATTTCTAAGCTGAGGAGCTCTCTACCAGTGGTTTAAAGCTTTTCCTATGCAAGTGTTTGGGATCCACAATAGCACTATATGGTGCGTTTCAGATATGCCAGAAACCTTTGTTTTAGTTTTTAGTGCAGTGCAAGACACAATGGAGGGTAAGATAATTATTTTTACCAGGGTTTGGTGCCAAGCCAGTGGTTACTGGAGTACAGATGGTACTAGACCTCAATATCAGAAAAACTTTTTTTTGTCCTACAGCTACACAAAGTTAATCCTTTGCAAAACACTATAAAACAGCCAAGTACAGAAGGCCGGGATCTATTGCAGCAAAGTATTAGGGATGGCACGCCACCCACTTTCAGCACTAATAAGGAGCTGCACCAGGGACTGTGCCAGGTTTACAATCTATGCATACTGGGTAACAAACTGTTCTGTAGACCCTTGCGTCAATATTTAGGATTTTTTACAATTGTATGTAAGAAATTGGATGGGATAAATGTGGCCAATTGCAATATTTTTAGGCGATTTTCAGAAATGTCATAAAAACCGCTGCGTTTAGCTTAGCTCTGCAATATGGTAGTTTGGAGTAGAAAGACATAACCTATTTTGATTTGTCAGAATGTGTACTTTCCAAAGATATAAGGCTATGGGGGGGGGTCTTTGTGCTGTTAGGAGGGTCTTTTGGGACAAAATGCTCAGTCACAGGTCTTTGATCACAGAAGGTGAATTGGCAGCGGAGAAAAGTCATTTGAAGTATGTTTAGGATCATTGTCTTGTTAGAATATCCATCCCCTGCATAACTTCAACTTTGTGACTGATGCTTGGACATTATCCTGAAGAATTTTTGATTTTGGGTAGAATGCATCCAACCCCAGACTTTAATAAGGGTCCCTGTCCCTGAACTAGCCACACAGCCCCACAGCATGATGGATCCTCCACCAAATTTGACAGTAGGCAGCCGGTATTTTTCTTGCAATGCTGTGTTCTATAGCCATGCAAAGCACTTTTTGTTATGATCAAATAACTACATTTTTGTCCACAGCACTTTGTTCCAAAATGACTGTGACTTGTCTAAATGAGCTTTTGCATAAAAGTGACTGTTTGTGGCATGAGTGCAGAAAGGCTTCTTTCTCCTCACCCTGCCATACAGATGTTCTTTGTGCAATTTGCGCTGAATTGTAGAACAAAGTACAGATACACCATCTGCAGCAAGATGTTCTTGCAGGTCTTTGGAGGAGATCTTTGGGTTGTCTGTATACATTCTTACAATCCTCCACATATGCCGCTCCTGTATTTTCCTTGGCCTGCCAAACCTGGGTTTTACAGCAACTGTGCCTGTGGCCTTCCATCTCCTCATTACATTCCTTACAGTTGAAACTGGCTTTTTGTAGCCTTCTCCTAAACCATGATACTGAACAATCTTTGTTTTCAGATCTTTTGAGAGTTGCTTTGTGGATCCCATGCTGTCACTCTTTAGAGGAGAGTCAAACAGAAGTACAACTTGCAGTTGGCCACCTTATATACATTTTCTCATGATTGGACACACCTGCCTATGAAGTTAAAGGCTTAATGAGCTAATCCAACCAATTTAGTGTTTCCAGTAATCAGTATTGAACATGCATTGAAATTAGCACAATTACAAGGGTAGCCAAATTTCTGCAGTTTTGAATTTAATTTCACACAACTGATCATTGCTTCACTAAAAACCTTTGTTCAGAAAACACCACAGTACTCAGATGTTCCTGGGAAATGAAAGACATACCACTGTTATATTTTTTGTTGAAAGTGGAGTAAATTATTATGAAGATGTTCCAAAACATTTTCAGTATTTTTGTGTGCTACCACTATTAATGTGGGTATGGTCTTAACATTGTTTTGTGACAACATGGGAGTGGTTTTAAAAAGGGGAGTGGTCAACACAGACCAGAATAATTCAGTACCGCAGAAGTTGGACGCAATACTTTATAGTATTATGGAAAACAGCTTTAAAGGTATATGGGATGCCAGGAGATGGCACTGTGAATAATAGTATAATTTTAGTTAATTAGTATCCACTCAGTAGCGGGCAGGCTTGAGGACAGGCTGTTGTAAACCTGAAATATTGTCAAAAATGTTAAAAGCCTTATCTACAATAAAGGATTTTTAACTTTATTCTGATTGGTGGTGTCTACATGAATCATGTCATTAGAGCCCCTTTTGTTTTCATGTTTCATATAGACTTGGGGTAAATGGCAGCCACACAGTCACTGAAGTTGAAGAACAAACATTGTAAAATGTGAAGAAATGAAAATTACAGGAAATTGGCTTCGCATAATATTGAAAACATAATAAAAGTTAATGAAAAGGCGATGGCTTATGACCTGGGTCTTTCTACAAAAAGGAATCTCTTCTGCATTAAGGAGTGCCATGCTTTTTGGCCAGATATTGAGGAAGTCTGTAAGAAGGCCCCCACAAAGGCAACAAATTTTATTGGCTAATGTTATGGCCTGCTTAAAGGAAAATGAAAAATTGATTCAATGAAAGGTTTAAAATGTAATACCGCAGTGAATTCAATCTCTAAATTTTTTTCTCAGGTCCAGTTGACTGACTAACACTCATGCATGTGCAGTGTAAAATCAGAAATGTGTACTCTGCTATGCACATGCAAACAGGATTAAGCCAGGGATGCCTAGGAATATGATACGGTTACGGTGCAGTGCATTATTAGTTTTTTTTCTGGACCAGGAAAAGGAGCACTGGCCTTGGGGGGAGAATACACACAAACCATCAATTTTTTTAGGCCCACTTTTCATGGATTTTATGGTTTTGTGAAATTCACACGTTCACCCTTTGATTAATATGTCCCTGACGAGAGATTGTGGAAAGTACTATTTTCACTCTATTTTCAATTTGTAAACTTAAAATAATGGTTAAATATCACCATTGCCTTTGAAACTTAATTTAATAAATAAAGTACAGGTATAGGATCTGCTATGCGGAAAGCCGTTATCCAGAAAACTCCAAATTACAGAAAGGTCATCTCCCATAGACTCCATTTTAATAAAATAATTCAAACTTTGAAAACATATTTCCCTTTTCTCTGTAATAATAAAACAGTACTTTGTATTTGATCCCAACTAAGATATAATTAATCCTTATTGGAGGCAGTGTTAATGTTTAATGATTTTATGTATGGTGATCCAAATTACAGAAAGATCCATTATTTGTAATACCCCAGGTACCGAGCATTCTAGATAACAGGTCCCATAACTGTACCCCAATTGTAAAATATAAGAATATTTTTAGTCACCGAGGAGTCTTCTTTCTAATATATTTATATTTATCATCAGGGGGCACTTTATTATAATACACTAGCTTCAGTGAATCGTGTG
This sequence comes from Xenopus borealis, assembly GCA_024363595.1. Taxonomy (NCBI): domain Eukaryota; kingdom Metazoa; phylum Chordata; class Amphibia; order Anura; family Pipidae; genus Xenopus; species Xenopus borealis. The sequence continues at coordinate 67,749,408 of CM044433.1, forward strand.
ACAGAAATTACATTACATTACACTAAGCACTGGTGACATCACTAAGCATTGTTTATAATGATATAATTTGCAGAATATTCATGGCTCTGCTCTGCATTATAAAAACATACAAGTAGTGTCCTAAAGAGTATGTTAGAGTATGAGTGCCCACTGATACCTTCTCTCTTTTAACAATATTTTAGCAAGTCTTCTGTCAGTGTTAGCAGAGTTGCAGTTCACTTCTCCAGACCTGGGCTTCACATCATTGAAGAAAAAGGAAACAAACTTTGGTCAACTTGCAATGCTAACTAATCACATCAGGAAACCAAAGGATATTGCAATCACAATCTGTAGTTACTTTTATACTAACAAAGTAAAAATGTATGTATACTGTACAAATCCACCATGCAAAAATGTTAGGCACCCCCCAGTGGTGTATTTAGATATTACTGGACCCCACAGAAAATTCTTATTCAGGCCTGTTTTACCAATATTTTTTGAATTTTTATATGAATGAGTAACTTATGGGGCATTCTATCTCCTGAATCCGACTCCTAAGGGCTCGTTTATGACCGCCCAATGCAGCTGCGGCAGCGCAACTTTGTGCTAAAAAAAACCCATTCATTAAAAGTTTTCGCATAAAGAAAAATGCACCTTGCATTTCTGCATAGCTGCGCTCACTGCCACTTGGTATGTTATGTTCCTCTTATGAATTTTGCATAGTGCACCTATTAAAGCAAATTAATCTAAATTAATGCAGCACACTTGCGTCTAAAGAATTAGGTGCACGTGCTATTTTGCTACCATGCTCTGAAAGGGACACAATCCTAACACTGAAGATTTTCTAAAAGCACAATAGCATGCATTTTAATGCATTGGCCGCAAATGCGTTAGGCGCAACTCCACCCCGCAACCGCTTATATGCTGGAATTATGGAATGAAGATACTGCACAATTGGCTTCTTTTGAATGTTGCCAACTTTGACCTCTGTAAAAACCGAATAAGAGGGTGGATGATGACATTGGGGGCATAGCAGTGGCATATGGGATGGGGTTATGATATTTGGGGGTATGTTTAAACTATACCCCAAAAATAAATTTTTGAGCAACAGATAGTTTATATCAAATCAAGTGACATCTTAAATAATTTTACCTACCTGGTATATATATTTAAGTAAATATTGCCCTTTTACATCTCTTGCCTTGAACCCCCATTTCGTGATGGTCTGTGTGCTGCCTCAGAAATCACCTGACCAGAAATATTTCAACTCTAACTGTTGCTGTGGAAGCAAAAGACAGAACTCTGTCTGTTAATTAGCTCTAGTGACCTAACTTTATATGTTGCTTGGTATATTTTTGTGCACCATTGAATCCTAGGATCCCAGAAGGCTGTCCTTATTTTTTAAAATGGCTATTTTCTATTTATGATTACCCAATGGCACATGCTACTAGAAAAGTGTATTATTATGAAAATGGTTTATTTACATGAAGCAGGATTTTACATATGAGTTGTTTTATGCAATATCTGTTTATAGACAAATACATTGTTTGGGGGGTATAGTTTTCCTTTAAGCCTTGTTATGCAGGGCCATGACATCAGAGCTGGTTATTGGACAGCTAATTCATCCAGTGCAGGGCCAGAACTATGGATAGGCAGAAGAGGCAGCTGCCTACGGGGGCACTGGGCAGGTACCTCTTAAACTATCTTCTGCATACCCGTTGTCCGTTTCCACAGCTCTTTTTGGTTTCCCCCTCCCCCAATTTCCCCCCTCCTCTCCCCTCAGTCTCTTTCGCTACCCTTCCCCTCTGTCGCTCCCCCCTTCTTTCTCCTTCCCCTCCCCTCTGTCCACTTCCATCCTCACCTCTTTCCCAATCTCTCCCCATCTTGCATATGCACAATTTGTGGTCCATCTGGGGCATGCGCACACAGGGGGAGCGGGGAGTCCAGTCAGGCATCCTTTCCTTGCCTAGGACGCCTGGCCAGTCTGGCTGTGCGCCAGGGGCGATCCGGGCCAATATGCCGCCGGAGGTGATCTTTTTGGCTATGCTAATGCAGAGAGCATGATCATGCTAGAAGAGCCGTATTTCTGGGTTAAAAAAACTAAATTGGACTCTTAGTTACCAGGAGCGCACTTCGGAACCAGGGCGGGTGCTCCCACGAATTGCTCAACTCGCCTCATTGGTGGAGCTCCCCTGCCCGGCACTGACATGATTACAGAGCAAACAGACCCTGCATTTGCAGGGGACAGGGGTCTGTTCCTCTGTAGTTTTAGAAATCCTATCCAGCCCACAGTGGCACTTTGTATTTGTTTGTGTAAGTGGTGGATACCTGGTTTGAGTTTATCTTTATGGCGCAGTTGACTAATTATGCCTCATAAAATTCTTCGCTGAAATCTAGGGTGAGGATAACAATTGGACACTGGGCCCAAATCCAATAGACCATCTTTTTTTCTGGTACCCCCCCCCCCCCAGGGATCCAGTAAATCTTAGTGGGGTGAACTCACCCAAGTATATGGGGTGTCCAGGTGCACATTCCCCAGCCTTCAACTAAAGGGAGGTTTTCAGCAATTTTTACTTTATAGTGGAGCAGTTAAAAATGCTATGTTTCAGTGAAAAAGAGTCATAACAAAGACAGCCTTATGCATTTCATGCCAAAAGGGGCACTTTATCAGACAGACAACACAATATTTAAAGCTAAGAACACCAACCACAGTGTACGAATGTCAAATCACATATTATGAAGAAACAGCCAGTCATAAAATTTACAAATCAGTGAATCATTCACCTTTGGTATATACATATTCAAGTTACTCAATAACTCAAGTTTATTGCACAATGGCAAACTTAGTGCCTTTTATTAAATAAGGCCCCGTTGTCTCCTAGCTTAATAGAACATTCAGAAGTCATACCAATTACATACGTAACTAATCGTTAAAGAAATGTGGCTCTGTAGAAGCATTAACTGTAACTATGTACAGAAAACCCAAACATTTACTTCTACTACCCCGGGTAAAACATATACCATTAGACAATATCAACTATACATCAGTACATCAATTCAAAGAATTTCATTTATTTCATCACTTGCAAGAAGTACTTTGAACAATGTTGGACAAATAATTGACATACTGAAGGAAAGAATAAGAGCATATATACTCGGTATAAAAAATACCAAATCAGAAACCCAGAGATGGCTTTCCAGTAATTCAGCATTTTCTGGATAATATGTAATACATTATGTGTGGAGCCACTATATTATATTATATGTATACTGAGGGGTACAGCCAATAGAATAAGTTTGGCATTGTTTTGCAAATATATGTTTTAAGTTACACTGCCAGCATTATACAATATTTTAATGAGGTATTCTGGAAATATTGTAAATATATCTTGCTCCTTGTTGCCACGTTTGTACTGGGAAACACTGATCCTATTGTGTCAGTGTATATGTGGAGGGACAGCATTACCATTTTTGTACAATGGATCATGGTGGATTGTATGTCTTAGAAGAGAATTCTAATAACATTTTAATGTGAATCCAAAACATTTCCGTAAATAAGATATAATGACTTCACAGTCAACACATTGTACTTCTAAATTTGTTTAGCTGCACAAGGTATTTCCTGTAAGGTTAACAGGTTGTATTAACTGATTAAAAAAACTTTAACTGTCTACTTCATGCTCTGGTTCCAAAGGTTGAAAGCACTACTCCTTTAAATACACAATAGCTGCAATAGATTTCATCACAGACCCGGAAAAAGGAAGTGATTGCAGTTTGTGAGAAAGTGGGATCTCTTTTGTAATACTTTAGAAAAGACACCTGACTATCAGTGCATTAAGATCAAGAGCGAACGTTACCCTGCAGAAAAATAGCTGTATTCAGACTGTGTCTAACCACTGCAGATAATGCAAGAATGCAGCACTGTAAGTAACAGTTCTATATTGAGGACAGTCCTACTCTTCTGACGGTCTGTAGATTTTGTTCCTTTCTAGGCATACTGATAAGATTACATTTTGAAAATAGGTGTAATAACCATACATAGAGCATTTCTGATTAATAATTGATGCTTATGATATACTGAAATTATGGATTTATCATGCAAAAATAGACTTGTGAAATACTTAAACTAAACTAATATACATATGGGATATATGGGATAAAGTACATTCACAGTCTGCAAAGCATTTTCTGTTTTAAATATGTTTCCACATGTTTTAATATGTTTGCACAATGTTATGCTATTATAATACTCACATGCAAACATAAATCCTTACCAGAGTAGTTCACTACAAAAAAAGTATTATTTTTGCATATTACACTGTATATAAGGATAATTTATTTCATTTCTTTTTAATTACAATTTTCCAAAAATGTATGCCACACCCTGAAGCTGTTGTTAGATGTTTTATTTAATTCATCAAACTATAGTGAGTTGGTGACCAGGCTTGCAATCTAGAAACCAAAACTATACACTTTTAAATACAGTTAAATGTAACATAGTAATATAGTAGATAAAAAGACACACTCCTATCAAGTTCGACCTTTTTATATAAGTGAAACCATTCAACGTAAAGAAAAATGGCCTTACCTCACAATACTGAACCCAATCCCACTCTCTATTTATTTTGATATTAATTACTTTGATTATATTCTGCCATTCTTTTTATATTGAACAATCAAAATATTTGTTCAATTTCTAAATATAAAAAAAAATCTAAAGCAATTTGCCTCAGAGGGAGGAATTCCATGATGACTACAAGAGGACACTTGGACACATCTCTGGATCAACTCATTTCAAGAGCTCATTTCAAAATGTGTCAGCCATCAATATAAAAATTCAGCTTTTTTTGAAGTATTTATAGTATGGCAACTGTATTAACAAGGTTGTTCACCTTAAAGGAGAACTATACCCCCAAAATGAATACTTGTGCAACAAATAATTCAATAATTGTATCAAATTAAGTGGCATATTAAAGAATCTTATCAAACTGTAAAATATATTTACGTAATTATTGTCCTTTTACATCTCTTGCCTTGAACCACCATTTCACGATGGTCCATGTTGCTGCCTCAGAGATCACCTGACCAGAAATTTTCAACTCTTTGATGATTGAAGAAATAAAAATTTTAAAGTTATTCGACTGCATACTTCGCCAGATTGAACCTACCGAATTGTAATAGAAGCCTATGGCTAAGTCCTGCTCGAATACCATTCGTATCGTACCGTTCGAATTGTACAAATTTTTCCGACGCTCAAAGGAAACTTCACAATTTTTTCGTGAAATCGAACGATTGATATCTGATCGTACTAATTCATCGAGAAACCGTATTGAGGCAGCTAGCTGGGTGACAGTTAGTGGGCAAAAGGAAAAGGGAGATTGATCCTGGGTTTATAAATCCCAACTGCTTTGCCAGATTGTGTGAAGATGATGGGAGTGTGAACTCTGGATTGGCAATTCTAGATTGCGCTGACCTCTCTAACAGCCGGGAGAGCAGTTTCTCTAGTAGTGGTGGGGAGAGTCAGGCCTAAGCAGATTGTGGTTGTAGGGGACTCAATTATTAGGAAAGTGGATAGGGTAATCTGTAGTCCAGATCGCTACAACCGAACAGTTTGCTGTCTACCCTGGTGCCAGGGTTCGGCATGTGGTTGATCGGGTAGACAAATTATTAGGGCTGCACCGATTCCAGGATTCGTTTCGGTACTCGGGCAAGATTCGGACATTTTCAGCAGGATTCGGATTCAGCCGAATCCTTGTGCCTGGCCGAACCGAATCCAAAAAATCATGTGACTTTTCGTCACAAAAACTTTTACCCTTCCCCTAGTTTGCATATGCAAATTAGGGTTCGGATTTGGTTTGGTATTCGGCCGAATCTTTCACTATGGATTCGGGGGTTCGAAAATAGTGGATTTGGTGCATCCCTACAAATTATTGGGTGGGGCTGGGCATGACCAAAATGTCTTAGTACATATCGGTACTAATGACAAGATAAATGGTAGATGGAAGACCTTAAAGAGTGAGTTCAGGGATGTTATTTTTTAGGAAATTTTACCTGTGCCACGGGCAAGTTTAGGGAGACAGTGGGAGCTTAGGGAGTTAAATGCGTGGCTCAAGTCTTGGTGTAGGAAGGAAGGGTTTGGGTTCCTAGAGCACTGGGGTACAACTTATACGGTCGTGACGGGTTGCACCTCAACGGAAGGAGGTCCACTGTGCTAGGGGAAAGAATGGCCAAGAGGTTGGAGGAGTGTTTAAACTAGGCAAGTGGGGGGGTGGGTGAGAGAAAGAATTATGGGAAGTTAGGGTAGAAGGGGTAGTGGGATTAGTAAGGGGTCATGGGGGAGGAGTGAGGGGGGCATACAGTTTACAAGCTAAGGAGGTTATAAGGAAAACAGACCAATATTAGCTTAACTTATAATTCCCCTCAAAGTTATGTACATTTAAAAAGCAATAGTAGTAACCTACGCTGTATGCTGGCAAATGCATGAAGTTTGTCAGGTAAAATGGGAGACCTAGAATTAATTGCATGCTCTAAAAATTATAATATAATTGGTATCACTGAGACTTGGTGGGATGAAACATGTGACTGGACTGTGAATTTAAATGGTTACACCCTTTTTAGGAGGGACAGAGGGATTAGAAAGGGGGGAGGAGTGTGTTTATATGTAAAGCCTGAATAACCATTAAGGGCACTGGTGAGGGTTTGGAATCCCTCTGGGTAGAGATTTCAACTAGGCATAAGGTTACAAAGAAAATTTTCATTGGTGTATGCTATAAACCACCTTGTATAAGTGACGATTATGAAGCCCAGCTACTTTTACAAATAGAAGCGGCTTCACAAATAGGTCAAGTTATTGTTATGGGTGACTTCAATTATCTGGACATTGACTGGGGTAATGGGGTTGCCAAGACAAAAAAAGCTAGTAGGTTTGTAAATATGCTAAATGACAACTTTTTATCACAGCTCGTTCAAAAACCTACTAGGAATAACTCTCTTTTGGATCTTGTAATAACTGATAATACTGAACTCATCTCTAGCATTTGTATGGGTGAGTATTTATGAAATAGTGATCATAACATGGTCTCCTTTGAGATTCTGTTGCAGAGGCAACTCTATAAGGGAGTAACTAAAACATTGAATTTCAGGCGTGCAAACTTTGACAGTATAAGAGCATCTCTGCAACATATTAAGTGGGAAATGCTTTTCACAGGGTTAAGCACTGAACAAAAAATGGGAAGTATTTAAAATGCTGCTTAATAAATATATGTCAGTATATTCCGCTTGTAAGCAAGGAACGTTGGTGCAAAGCAAAACCTTTTTGGTTCAATAAAAGTGTTGGTGCTGAGGTGGGTAAGAAAAGACGTGCTTTTAAGGCTTTCAAGTTAGCTGGGACAGCTGAATCATTTATAAGGTACAAGGAGGCCAATAAATCATGCACAAAAGCCATCAGGCAAGCTAAAATCGATAAGTAAAAGGATATTGGTCTCCCTCACTCAAACAGGACATTATTGTATTAGAGAGGGTACAGAGAAGGGCA
>CM044433.1:67760207-67786528 GCA_024363595.1 Xenopus borealis
AGTCAGGACAGTGAGGTTGTGGAATGCACTGCCGGGTGATGTTGTGATGGCTCATTCTTTCAAAAGGGGCTTGGATTATTTTTTTGGACAGGCATAATATCAAAGGCTATTTTGACACTAAACTCTACATTTAGTATAGCTATGGGCATATGGTGTTTGTGTGAAAAAGTGGAGGGGTGTGTGTGTGTGTATGCTGGGTTTTAATTTGGAGGGGTTGAACTTGATAGACTTTGTCTTTTTTCAACCCAATTTAACAATGTAACTATGTATTGCGAGCAAAATGATAGCCTAAAACAATTCGATAAGCATTCGATGGTCGAATGCTTATCTAATTGCGAATTTGGTCGAGTTAATTTCCGGGAATAATAGTAAATTTGCCCCTAACTGTAACAGGAAGAAGTGTGGAAGCAAAAGACACAAAAAGTCCGTTAATTGGCTTATGTGACCTAACTTTATAGTTTGTTTGGTATGTTTGTGTGCACCGTTGAATCATACAATCCCAGGAGGTTGTCTTTATTTTTTAAAATGGCACATGTGAGTTTTTTAAACTGTAATAAATTTGAATATACTTGAAATTCAATTGGGAGGGTATTTTAGAAAAAAAAAACTAATATCTAAAACTCAAATGAATATTACTGACCCGGAAACTCAAATCGAATTCCACTAAACTGTAGGTTTCATTTCAAACAATTACGCTTTTTATACATACAGTAAACATAAAATGAATGTACTACTTACATGAGATACACAGTGTTTTAGGATTTGGTACATGGCAGCAAACTGGACTGAAATTACTATTTATGCTGTAATACAATTTACATTTCCAGAGTAAATATGAATTAGAGTGTCTGTTAGGAGAAAATGGGAGAGTAATCCTTTACAATGGTGACTAGTATTCTCCAGGGGACAAAATCAGAAACAATGTGACAAATTCGATGAATCATGCTATAGATTTTTGTGGACATCTGTGTAGGGCAGTGTTCCCCAACATGTTACTCACCAACCTCTTGGATGTTGCTCCCAGTGGCCTGCTTATTTTTAAATTCTTGGTTTAGAGGCAAACTTTGGTTGCTTAAAAACCAGGTGTACTGCCAAACAGAGCCTCCGGTAGACTGCCATTCCATATAGGGGCTACAAACAGCCAATCACAGCTCTTATTTGACATCACGATGGACCTTTTCATGTTTGTGTTGCACTCCAACTCTTTTTTACATTTTAATGTGGCTGTGGGACCCCAGTGTAGGGTATGGAAAGAAGGGCCCTCTGTGGGACAAACAGGATTAATCCTTATATAGAAGGCAAATAAATAGGGACAGAGCAGAGGAGCAAATTTAATTAATGCTACTGTGGGCTTAAACACAGATGGAAAAGCTGTGAGACTTACTTCATAGGTTGCTAGAGATAGATTTTTTGGGGCCAGTGGCATCAAGCAGGGGTTTGATGGAAATGAGCTAAGCTATGGGACTGCTGCAGGGGCCTTGTATATATAGAGATTGACTGATCTTGTTTAAAGAGAGAGAGGATGTATTTTTTTGTTTTTGCCTACATATAATCTTTATGCAAAATAATATTTCTATAGAAGGAACAGGCACACTGATGTAGTTGGCATACATAGTGTTGTGTTTGGTAGCCGAAGATAAGGAGAGTATAACAGTGCTTTATTAGCAGGTTCATGCAGCCATTACGAACCAGCAGTAAGTCTTACTTTCCCTTTTGTAAAGCACGCTTTCTAGCTGTAGAAATCTCCCCTTGGTCAGCAGCAATAATGTAATTTATCAAACATACGGATCCAAGCAGTAAAAGGTATGGTAGGCTCACCAGGGTTTGGTAGAAAAGGTGCAATCTGCTGCAGAGGTAGAAAAGACATCCTTGTCGCCATTTGTTGTGTTTGGTAGCCGAGGATAAGGAGAGTATAACAGTGCTTTATTAGCAGGTTCATGCAGCCATTACATAACAGCAGTAAGTCTTACTTTCACTTTCAAGTTGTACAGAAAGTCCTATGTATGCACAGTGCCACCTGCAGGCCATTTGTATAAACACCACACATAGCAATACAGAATTTCAAATGCCAAATGATATGGCCTGCTTTACCTGTATAGCTCTATATATTGCTACTTATCACTCGTTCTTTTCTATAGTTTTTGCTTAAAAATAATTTCAGTGGATATGTTTACTATATGATGTCCAATATTCTGCTATGTTTATAAAGATTCATGTCAGAAGAAAATAAACTACTGATTAAAACTTGCAATTCGATGTGGGCCAATCAATGACCAAGTAGCATTTACTCATTAACTGTTCGGAAGCAAAAATATATGAGGCTATTATGTGCTACTAGGCCTGGTGCAAAAAATGTTTAACATGTATGTATGCAATATTTATGTATACAAATATTATAGGGGTAATTTACGTCTGCTACCACTGTTCCGTTTGCAGGAATTCCCATACATTCAGTTATATATAAATTCCATTCATTAAAGTTACTTGCATCAAAACGTGTTCTTTGTTCTGTATAGTTGCCCTTAGCACCGCTCAGTGCTTCCTGCCTCCAAAGCGCAGAGGAACCCTGGAGCTACCACCACCACCTGACCAGGTGTTTGTGCCAAACACCAAAAATGATACCTAAAGACTAGGAAAAACTTTTTTTGCACTATTTACAGTGAAGTGCGGGTGCAACTGATTTAATTTTGATGCATAGTCCACAACTGTGTTTGACGCAATGTTCTCTTGCAACAATGCTGGAATTTTTGGGATATTTTTATCAGAAAAAAATATGCCGCTTGTACTCAAACTTGCACTTTGCTCACTCTACTTGCATATTGAAATGACTCCTTATATGTTTTATCAGTATTTGGGCTGTGTTTAGTATTTTATTGTACTGTACTGTATAACTTTATTTGTAAAGCACTGTTAAGGAGCCGCAGCGCTGTACAGTGCATAAAAGTACAATATATATAAAAATATATAAGGAGGAGACAAATCACATAATAGATATATACAGAATCATAGGACAAAGAGGTTAAGTGTTAAATGGTAAAAGACATAGTGGGAAGGAGGTCCCTGCCCCCTAGAGATTACAGACTTAGTGACTGTGGTGTGCTGGTCCCTTTGAGATGCCAAAGTATTACTTATAGTTCTTTGATATAAGTATAGACCTACATACGCAGTTTCTTATTTATCACCTGTTCTGTTACTTTAAAGGGTTGACATTTTGATTACTCAATGGCAAAAGATGGCTGCTGAAACGAGAGATGCCATATCTTGGTATCAAGAGAAGGTAATTATTTATGGATGCTTGCCTCATGAAGTGTATTTTTTAATAATTAGTGATATACAGATTAAAAGATAAGGCAGTTTTAAGTGAAGCATCATTTAAAGGACAAGGAAAGTTAAGCTAAAAAAGTAGGCTAGAAATGTTGTACATTATGTTTTGGGCTTCTGTACCAGCCCCAGGCAACCAAAGCCCTTTAACAGATCTTTAGATCTGTGTTTCCAAAATAGTAGTCTTTTCTGCTGATTCACTGCACATGCTCTGTGCTGATGTCAGTTACTGAGCTTAGGGACCCACTCACATTATACAGTTCACATAGAATATAACTGTCACAGTATAAGGCTGATTAGTAATTAATATTAAAACGTTAGGCTGGTGCAATAAGTTCAGTTCGTTTTTAGGGTTTAGTTCTCTTTTAAAAAGTCTCAGAGATCTCTAAAACTTACTAAGTTGCTAAATTCCCTTGGCATAGATTGTATCTTAAGGGGAGAGGATGTCAGTCTACTTCTGGTTTGTGTTTCCACCCCCAACTTTCATGAATCTCCCATTCCCATTGCCTTTTAAGTATTAACTATATTAACTATTAAATAGGACTATGCACTTTTAAAGAACGTATTCATGTTGCTGCCCTACGATAGTCAGGATACAATCAGTCTGTTCAGAGAATAAGAGAATATATAAATGTGTGTAAAACAGATGAAGTATCACACAAAGCCAAAGGCAAACTTTAGGAAATGAAATAAAAGATAAAATTAGGTAGCTCATCTAAAATAAAAACAACTCAGTCTGGAAAAATACATCTAAGTGTTCAGTAAAATAGCTAATTCAAATAGATACAAATTAAAGATCAAATTATGATTAAAAAAGTGAAAAAATGTTGCATGCAAAAAACAGTTACATAATTACATAGTAAGTTAGGCTGGAAAAAAAGACAGATGATCAGTTCAACATTTTAAATCTGTATATAACCTGCCTAACTGCTGGTTCCAGAGGAAGGCAGCTAACTGGCAAATGAGATTCAATGTTGGTAAATGCAAATTGATGCACCTGTGGTGTAAAAATACCCAAGCCACTTATACCCTAAATGAGACTGCACTAGGCATATCCTTAATGTAAAAGGAGCTTGGAGTACTTGTAGATAATAAACTTGGCTGTAGCAAGCAATGCCAATCAGCAGCATCAAGGGCAAATAAGGTATTGAGCTGTATTAAAATGGAGGGGGTCATTTTTCCACTGTATAAAGCACCGGTAAGGCCCTATCTAGAATATGCGGTACATTTTGGTCTCTAGTCTCAAACAGGACATCATTAAATTAGAGAGAGTACAGAGGAGGGCAACTAAGCTGGTAAAAGTTATGGAAAATCTTAGCTATGAGGAAAGACTGGCCAAATTGTGGATGTTCACGCTGGAGAAGAGGCGCTTAAAGGAGAATTCAACCCTTTAATAAAACAAATCCCCCTCACTCCATGTAGATCCCCCTCCCTCCCCCCCCCTAGCATAAATGCCCAATGCTTTATACTTAGCCCTCTGAGCAGATCAGGCAGCGGAGCGCCACGCATCCATCTTGTGGGTCTTTGGTGATCGTGGTGGTGATGCATGTGCAGTTGGAGCAATTTGCCAGTTTGCAACAACTGCACATGTGCTGAGATGAATGGAAATTGCCGATCTCCCAGTCAGCTTACTGAAGACCCGCAAGATGGCTGCGCTGCCTGAATCTGTAGGGAGAGGGGGGACACAGGCTGGAAGGAGGGAAGTCTACGTGGGGTGGGGGGTACGGGTTTTTATTACAGGGTTGAATTCTCCTTTAAGGGGTGATATGATTGCTATATCATATAATAATCTCTCTAATGCTTGATTTACCAGTAGGTCTTTCCAGTTGACACAAGGTCATCCATTCTGCCTAAATATTTGGAAGGGGTTTTTTACAGTGAGAGCTGTGAAGATGTGGAATTCTCTCCCTGAGTCGTACAGGCTGATACATTAGATAGCTTTAAGAAGGGGTGGGATGGCTTTTTAAGTAAAGGATTTCACAGTTATGGAAGATAGTATAAGTTGATCCAGGGACTAGTGCGATTGCCATTTTGGAAGGAATTTTTCCCCAGGCAAATTTAGGGTTCAACTAGCAGTTAGGCAGGTTAAAAGAGTTAAGAGGTTGAACTTGATGGACGTGTGTCTTTTTTTCAACCTAACTTACTATGTTACTATGTAAGGCAAAAAATTTTTTTAAGCCTCTCCAATAAGCCTCAGAGGGAAAAAGCAGGGCAGGAACAGACATATTTATTAAAACAAATTAAGCTTTCTATGGTTGAGTTGCTGCCTACTCATATTTAGTGGCGCATACCAAAAGATTAAGTATCTATGTTTAATCAGTGGTAATGCAAAACCTGTGCATGTATTAGGGTGGTGCTCAATCTGGAAGCCTTGCTTTAGGCAGAACCTGCTATCTTCTATATTGCTGCAAACCTTGGTTTCAGTAATCCGTATGTAGTAGAAAATCAGATGGCACACACTCTGGCAAATGTGCAAAAAACTTGTAGTTTATTGAGATCCTCACACAACATTTCAGAGGTACAGTACAACCTCCTTTCTCAACTGCTCTCTTAGGTGTAATCTAGTGCACAGGTATATAGAAGTGCTCTAGAGGAATGGTCCTCCTTTGATTAAGTGACATCACAAAGTATGTATACAAGCATAAATATATCATTAAGTGGTATTGTGTGCACAATTGCCTAATTATAATATCTATGTAGCAACATAGTAAGTCCATCAAGTTCAACCTTTTTTGTTTTACCTGCCTGCTAGTATTTTACCTGCTAGTTGATCCAGAGGAAGGCAAAAAACCCCATCTGAAGGCTCTCCATTTTTGCCTCAGAAGGGGACGAGTAGTGCTTATCATTAGTGACTAAATAGTAGTAATAAAAGTGAATTGTCCATAAAATCAATGCATTTGTGTGACTTTTTCTTTTTGCTGTGAAGAAAGTAGAAAGAACAAAATGAATTTACTAAATTATCACCACTATGGGTCATTACAAGTTACTATAAATCCATATTACTTAAAGAAAAAGGCATCACTAAGTCAGAAAAAACATGATTAGTTCACATGTTCATTTAAACCCATAGGGGCCATGGTATTTAATTTATCAATCCACGTGATTTCCTTTTACAGTATAATCCCCTCCTCTACAGGGTCCTCACTATCTGTAGAACTAACCATAGACCACCACTGATTTCTTACTTAAACTTGAGAGCATGATAGATATTGATACATGTACGTACTAATGCACGGTGGATATACAATCGCTTTACACGTGCATACCTCATGGGGAAGGCATTATGTACATAGAGGAAGCCTTATATCAATTTGGGTATGACACAAATATGGTCAATTTATTAGGGTGAAAAGTATTGTGTCAGATGACAATTTATGTAGTAGGACATTGAATGAAATGGCTCTTTGCTTCATTGAGCGGGGATACAATAGACCCTTGTTGATTTGCAGAAAGAAATGGTTAAGATGTTGAAAAAGGATGAATTACTTAGGAACAAAACCCCTAAGGTAAATGAGAACAGGGTTCCCTTTGTCACAACGTATAATTTTAACTCATGGTGAATTAATTCCATAGTACATAAACATTGGGACATTATGCAAAACTTTGAGGAGTTTGGCAAATTAACACACCACTCTTTTAGTATAGAAGAATGGAACCGGATCTGCTGCAGCCCACAACCAGACAACCAACATTCATTAAAGGGGATAGCTACCACAGGGGTCATCTACATGTTGAAATGCCCCTGTGGTAAAGCATAAATGGGTAAAGTGTGACGTCAGAAAGAGGATAGGTGAGCACAACAGGACAATCACCAATTGTGATTTGGAGAAACAGAAGTATGTCACCCCAGTTAGCAGGCATTTTCAAATCCATAACACCAATCAATTGAGATGGTTAGTTCTACAGAAAGTGAGGATACTTCTAGAGGAGGAGATTTGTTATAATCGCATATTATTGCAAAAGGAAATAATGTGGATTGATACATTTAAACCCCTATGGGAACTACTTGTTTTTTCTGACTTAGTGATGCCTTTTTCTTTAAAGGAACAGTAACACCAAAAAATTAAAGTGCTTTAAAGGATAGAAAACATCATGTAGTGTTGCCCTGGGCTGTTAAAACTGATCTGTTTGCTTCAGAAACACTACTAAAGTTCATGTAAACAAGCTGCTAAGTAGAAATGGCGGAAATTGGAAAATGGCTATATGGCACAGGATAAGCAATGGATAACAGATAACATTATGTTCTACAGAGCTTATCTGCTATCTGCTTTGTAACTTGAGCCTTTCTCCTTTGAATGGCTGCCCCCATGGCTACACAACAGCTTATTTATATAAACACTAGTAGTGCTTCTGAAGAAAACACTGCAGTTTTACCAGTGCAGGGCAAAACTGCATTACATTTTTATTACTTTAAAACAATTACATTTTTTAATGTTACTGGTCCTTTAAGTAATTTTGATTTATAGTGACTTGTATTGTCCCCTAGTGGCGATAATTTAATAAATTAATTTTGTTCTTTCTACTTTCTTCAAATAAAAAAGAAAAAGTCACGCAAATGCATTGATTTTATGGACAATTCACTTTTATTACTACTGTTTTGTTACTAATTATAATTACTACTCGTCACTACACAGGTATTAAAATTATGCATTTGTGTACACAGTACCACTTTCTGCTATAGTTATGCTTGTATACAAACTTGATTGTGATGTCACTTAATTAGAAAGGAGGAGCATTCCTCCAGAGCACTTGAGAAAGGAGGTTGTACCTCCAAAACTTCATGTGTGGATCTCAATAAAGATTCGCCAAAGTGTGTGCCATCTGATTTTCTACTACATAAGTATCCATGTTTGTATTTTCAGTTCTTTAACAATAGCAACAGAAAATAAAGACCATTCCCAAGATGTTGGTTCTCTAAATATTCAGATCTCGCTGGTATCGGAGACATCTAAAAGACCAGAATGGGCCGGAGAAATATATTTCTAGTGTATCTGCCACAGCATACTGGCACACATTATAAATACATGATTGTGTCTAATAAAATGATTTCACTTATTTCAGATTGGGGCCTATGATAAGCAGATATGGGAGAAATCAGTGGAACAGACTGAGATCAAGGTAAAGCCATTGCAATACAGGCATGAAACCTGTTATCCAGACAGCTCTGGACCTAGAATTTTCCATAATTTGAATCCTCATTACTTAAGTCTGCTAGAAAATAATTCAAACATTAAATAAAACCAATAAGCTGGTTTTGCTTCCAATAATTATTAACTATATCTTAGTTTTGCTCAAGTATAAGGTACTGTTTTATTGTAAAAGTGAAAAATGATTTTTGATTTAAAATAATTTGGATTATTTGGATAAAATGGATTCTATAGGAGATGGCCTTTCCATAATTCAGAGCATCCTGGATAACAGGTTTCCAGATAACGTATCCCATACTGTACCTGTATTCATTAATAAACATATATTGCTATGGTGTCAGTTATCCAGAAAGCTTAGAATTACAGGAAGGCCATCTCCCACAGACTCTTATTTTTAAAGGACAAGGAAAGTTAAACTAAAGAAGTAAGCTAGAAATATTGTATATTATGTTTTGTGCTTCTGTATCAGCCCAAGGCAACCACAGCCCTTTAGTTGGGAAGATCTGTGTCTCTACAGATACCCCAGTAGCTCTCCATCTTCTTTTCTGCTGATTCACTGCACGTGCAGGCCTGGATCTGTGGAGAGGCCACCTAGGGTGGCAGGATTTTAGGGGCGGCATGCTGCCAAACCACACCCACATTGGTTCAGAAATTAAAATTTTCTGTGTGCCAGTTCCCATTGTTCCTTACTGATGATGAAAATTCGAGCAAATAAAAGGGAGGGGACAGGGCCAAAAAACGACAGCGGGCCTAGGGGCGCCCGCTAGGTAAATCCGGCCCTGTGCACGTGTCTGTACTAACTGTCACTTACTGAGCTTAGGGACCCACTCAAAATATACAGTACACATAAAATAGAAATATCACAGTAGAAGGCTGATTAATATAATTAATACAGATAATTACTACATGGCAGCACAGAAACCGGTGCAACTAGCATCAGAATTTAATAATCAGCCCTGTAGCATCAGCTTATATGACAGGCCAACCTCATTTTCTGCTTGATAATTTGTGACAACCCCTAAGCTTAGCTTCTCAACAGCTGCTCAGAACCCACTGAGCATGTCACAGACGCGTCCCAAGATGGTGACCTCCTCTGAGAAATTTTAAGTCCTGGATCATTGTTGCTATTGAGAAGCTGAAACTTTAGGCTGGTGCAATAAGTTTAGTATATAAAACATGGCAATTTTAGTCATATTCATTTTTTGGGTTTCGTTCTCCTTTAAGCAATTTTTTTTTTTTTAAATGGATGGTTTTCTGCTGTAATAATAGAACAGTGACTTGTACTTGATCTAAGATATATCTTATCCTAACATATAAATGAATCCTTATTGAAAGCAAAAATATCCTATTGGGTTTAATTAATGTTAAAATTATTTTAAAGTAGACTTTAGGTATGGAGATGCAAATTATTGTCCCTAGAATTCTGGATGACAGGTCCCATACCTGTATATATATTTCTATATGCAAAGTCACTACATGGATATATAGTGCAACAAAACAGTGCCACAGCTTTTGACAGATTTGTTTGTCTTTTCAACTTTCCCTGACTGATACATCAATATAACCTTGAAACTATATTTTAAATAAAACATCTACCAGAAATGGGAGTCCCATTAGTTTAAAGGGGTGGTTCACCTTCAAGTTAACTTTTAGTATATTGTAGAAGGGCCAATTCTAAGAAACTTTTCAATTGGTCTTCATTGTTTATTTTTCATAGTTTTTTAATGATTTGCAATTTTCTTCTGTTTCTTTGCAGCTTTCAAATGGGGGTCACTGACACCATCTAAAAAAAATGCTTTGTAAGGCTACAAATGTATTGTTATTGCCGCTTTTTATTACTTATCGTTCTGTTCAGTCCATCTCCTATTCATATTCCAGTCTCTTATTCAAATCAGTGCAGGGTTGCTAGGGTAATTTGTTCCCTAGAAACCAAATTGCTGACACTGCAAACTGGAGAGCTGCTGAATAAAAAGCTAAATAACTACAAAACCACAAATAATAAAAAAATTAAACCAATTGCAAATTGTCTCAGAATATCACTCTCTACATTATACTAAAAGTTAACTCAAAGGTGAACAACCCCTTTAAGCAGATGGCAGTTATTCTTTTTATCTTTCAGGGACTATGTAAGATAATTAGAATTGGATATACAGTTTTTTTTGAGTATTTAGTGCAAGGAAGAAATCCATATCTTGAATTTTTAGGACAAACTAATTACAATGATTAAAAAAAGATGCAAAACTTAAAAATAAACTTTTAAAAAATCCTTTTGTAGTTCTGCATTGAGTTTTATTTTTGTATCTTAATTAGGGCCTTAGGAACAAACCAAAGAAGATGGTCAATATTAAATCTGACCTGATTGATGTTGATCTGGTGAGAGGTAAGTAAAGACATGAAAGTGCTCTGCTTAATACTAACATCAAATTAATCCTCTAACTTGATTTCCTAAATTTATATTCTCAAAGTTAATGCTTTTTTTTTCTTTACTGTATACAATCAGCCAGAATGACCAGCAGGTGGTGCTATTTACAAAATAAGTTTAATTAGCAGTTTTTAATTGTCTCATATAAATGTAAATGAAAAAAAAGATAATTTATGTAAATTGCAAAAAAGCTTGAGCAATTTCACGTGAACTTGTTTTTATGATTTACATATCCTATATTCTATTTTCAAGAATAGACTATTTTGATTATTTATCATGATACTTAGCACCTGGCTCTCCATTTGTAGATACATTTCGGGGGTGCAACACTTTCCTGTTTCTTTACATATGATATTACAATATTAGATCACAGTGTCTTTCCCCAGTTCCATGTCACCCAGTTCCATGTCAAAGTGAGAGTGGGGCTCTTTTCATTGGCTTAGTGTAGTTAACCTTTAACGGTGAGAAGATTTTTTTCACAGGAAGACCTTCATGAAATAAGGCAAATCACATATTATTGTTTCTGACGTCAAATGAATGTGCTTGAACATTTAAAAAATATACAATTATATATATATATGTATATATTTTTATATATATATATATATATATATATATATATATATACATATACATACATACACACACAAAAATATTTTGTGCAGTTTTCTAAGAAAAAGTTCTGTTTACTGACAAAACATTCTCCTGAATCTGACAAATACCAAATATTTACCCAAAAATAAGAAATAATTTCATACAATTTTACACAGAAACAAAACATAAAACACTTAATCCAGTAATGTGGCATACTTTCAGAGAAACTGTATACAACTCTAGATTTTTAGGTGTGTTGTAGTTCTTACTGTAAATGTATCTGATGTGGTTAAGAAGAGGCACCTGCATAGGGTGCAATGGTTGGTGGATGATAATAATAATAATGATAATGATGATGGTTGGTGGATAAGGCAGGTGCCCCTTCTGCCTCTAACTCCAGCCCTGCTCTTTTATTAGGAAGCAGTGGGGGAAGAAGCAGGAGAAATGTTGGAAAAGCTGCGTTCACTGAGAGATCCCAAGCAGGGTGGGGAGATGAAGGCTGCCAAGCTGAGGGATGTGGTTACTTATAAAATGGTTGGGAAAACCAATACTGGGGGCTTTGTGGTAATTTACATTTTTGTCAGTGACAACCAAATCAAGCGGACAAGCAGGGAGATTTAACTTTGAGTCCTTTCCTTCATAAACCTTGAAATAACTGGTGTCCCCCAACAGTATGTGTGAATATATATATATATATATAGGAAGGGACAAAACTTAATTCCCCACGCTCATCATTAAAGGACAAGGAAAGTTAAACAAAAGAAGTAGCTATAAATGTTGTACATTATGCTTTTTACTTCTGTACCAGCCCAGCCCTTTAGCAGTAAAGATCTGTGTCTCCAAAATGCCCCTGTAGCTCCCCATCTTATTTTCTGCTGATTCACTGATTCACATGCTCTGTGCTGCTTTAACCTACTGAGCTTAGGGACCCACTCTCAATATACAGTAAACATAGAAAATAAATGATACACTATAAGGCTGATTAGTAATAAATACAGATAATCACTACATGGGAGCTCAGAAACCAGTTCAATTATCATCAGTAATGTAATAATCAGCCCTGTATGACAGCTTATATGACAATTCAAACTGATTTTCTGCTAGATAATTTGTGATGATCCCTAAGCGTAGCTGTTGTGTTTGGTAGCCGAGGATAAGGAGAGTATAACAGTGCTTTATTAGCAGGTCATGCAGCCATTACATAACAGCATTAAGACTTACTTTCAAGTTGTACAGAAAGTCCTATGTATGCACAGTGCCACCTGCAGGCCATTTGTATAAACACCACATATTCCCCCTATAGTAGGAAAGCATTTGGACAAATATATAAACAGTAACAATTAAACCGTATGTATCTTAAAGCAATGTATACATTCTTTACATGACATAGTCCTTGGTCCATGCAGGTAGTTTCCTGATTCTCTCAGTATGCCTTATAGGTTCACTTTCCTCTGCCCTAGTGCAGTTGGCATCAGGAGTAGGAAAATGTCCTTCATCAAATGGAACATCTCCAAAGTCATATCTAGCAGGAGCAAGACGACTTGCATTCCATATGCGTCCATCAGACAATTCATATGTGTATGGTCCTCGCTGGCGTCTCACTTCAAGTGGTATAGTAAATTTAGATTGTCCTTGTTTCAGTATTCCTGGTTTCTTAATTCTGACTAAAGATCCTGGCTGAAAGTGCACTTCTCTTGCACCACGTTTTCTGTCAGTATAAGCCTTGCATTTGGCTTGATGATGTTTCACAATGTCAGCAGTAGATGATTTTGTAGGAATAGTCTTTGGTAGAAGTTTGACGTCTGCAACATGTAACTTAGTGCGCATCTGTCTGCCATGTAATAATTCAGCTGGAGATGATTGGGTTGTTGCATGGCATGTTGCTCTGTAGTTATGTAGTTCCTGTGAGACAGTCTCCCCTCTAGAGTAGGGCAATCGCCTCAATTTCTGGCCTACTGGTTTTACATCTGGTCTCAACTTAACTTTGTGTACAAAGTTCTTTGCACAGCACAGTGATGTGTTGCTTTGTGGTGAAATTGTAGACACTGGGTGTGTGGCAGGTACTGGTGCTGTAGTAATGAGACCATCAACTAATTGTAGGTTTAATGCAGCAAATAGATCCCTTCCAGGTATAGCAGTACCTTTATTCACAATGTAAAAGTCACATTTTGCAGTATTTGATTTAAATTGTACAGTCACTGGCAAGCAACCCAGCACAGGGATTGGATCCTTTAAGTAACTGACCAGTCTCAGGGCAGGTGCACCAAGCGTATCTTTTGCAAAGTATTTCAAGAAAAAATCCTTTGGTAGTATAGAAACAGCTGAACCTGTATCAAGCATCAGGTTAATGGAGTGTCCCTTGTCAGCAGAAGCAGTACTGACATTGACAGTGCATATAAACTTGTCTGGAAGAAATGTACCAGCTTTATCCACACTTAATACTGTAACATTTGTAGTAGTGAGTTCATGAACATCTTTAACAGAACTACGGCAGACCCCAGAAAAGTGACCTGGTTTCAAACATTTGTGGCACTGTATATCTTTGGCAGGGCATTTAGTATAGTTTGCAAGGTGTTGTGTTGAACCACAGCGAAAGCAGTATTTTATATTTGTATTTCCTGCACGGTTTTGCAGTGAATCCCTTTCCTTAGCACTGTATTTTTCCTGTGACTGCGTATTATTAGGCCACAGTTTTGAATTCACAATCTGTACATTCCCAGCAGTTCCCTGACTGAGAGTTTTAGCCTCCGCCACAGCTGTTTCTATTTGGCTAGCAACTGTAATAGCCTTTGCAAGGGTTAAATCTTGCTCTAGGAGCAGTCTCTCTCTAATGCGTGGTGAGTTTGTTTTTTCCACTATTTGGTCTCTTAAGGTGGCCATAGACGCACAGATAATATCGTACGAAACGAATTTTCGTACGATATTCGGTGCGTGTATGGTGGGAAATGAGCCGACCGACATCGTCAGAGGATTAAGATATCGGTCGGCTGGTTGATCGGACTGGATGGAAAATTTTGATCGGATTCCTTTGAAAGCTCCCTGAACATCGGCCATTGTTAGTGCTGAATCGTCAGATACAAGTAGAATTCTATTGTTTCTACCTGTATATCTGACGATTCAGCTCTACACGTGTGTGTTGAAACGAACGATCTTTCTTGGAAAGATCTTTCCCGAGAAAGATCGTAATTGTTACGTCTATGGCCAGCTTTAGCATTTCATCTGTTAGAATCCCAAACTCACAGGTAACAACCAGCTCTCTTAGCACGACCACGACCGCGCCCTTTCCCGGTCCTGGGGATGGTTTTCCCATTACATCGAAAAATTTGCGAAACGAGTCGCGGGACGGTTTTGTCGCGCGTCGCGTCAACTTTGTCGCGCGTCGCGTTGTTTTCGTCGCGCGTCGTGTCGTTTTCGTCGCGTGTCGCGTCGTTTTCATTGCGTCAAAAACGACACGACGCGCGCCGAAAACGACGCGACGCGCGACAAAGTTGACGCGACGCGCGACAAAACCGTCCTGTGACTCGTTTCGCAAATTTTTCGCCGATTTGCGAATTTCTCTAGAAATTCGCGAATCTCTACGCGAAGCGAATCGCGGGAGATTCGCCCATCACTAATTGTAGCAGAATTTGCTGGTATGTATGGTATGCATTAGCTCCACAGCTTTACCTGCATCAATAGGTGCACTGACACACTGGCCCAAGCACAATTATAGATAACTAAATTACATAGATAGATAACTAGATTACATAGATACAAAGATAGAAGAGGCCGCAAGTACCTTTAATAAATGGTGTTAACGCATCCATTTTTGTGTGAAAACGACATCATGTTTATCTATAAATAAAATCCTATAGAAAGGAAGAAATAAACAATTATTAACATATTTTCATTTCAGGATCAACATTTGCCAAAACTAAGCCAGAAAGCCCTTGGACGTCTCTTACACGGAAAGGCTTAGTGAGGGTGTTGTTATTCCCATTGTTTTGCAAGTGGTGGGTGCAGGTGACCAGCCCTGGGGTTTTCATATGGTTACTAATTCTATACATCATGCAAGGTATTTACTACTTATTAAATGCCTTTGTAAATTAAAAGTGCGTTTAGCTTTAAAATGTAATTTACAGCCTCCAGCAATAGCAAACCGAGAGAATTTTTTTCTGATTGGTTTAGTAGAGTTAGTACAATCACATTTTCAATGAGTCTACCAACATATAAAAAACTTGAATGGTAAAAATGAAAAAAAGGTCTTGAAATTTGCTAGGATAACTCTCACTGACACGATGAGCCAATTTTTAGATGCAGAAGAGGTTTTTGCACTTTATACATCTCAACAAGAGTTTTAGAGGCTAATTTATTAACATTCTACTTGTTTTTAGTAAATATTTTACACAAAAATTTGAATTGAGGTTTTGATATATAGGCCTTGAAATGTTTGTCCATACATAAGGTTTAATTACACATTTTACCACTGTAAAAAGAACCAGCCATTGTGCAGTAATCAGTGTGTGGCCATTTTTGTCATCAAATATGTTGTAGGCTAAATATTTTAAGGAAGCAATGTAACTTTCCACCCCTATTCTTCTGTCCTAAATTTCTGGAATGCAGCATTCTCTCCTTTTTATGATCTGCATCACAATATCAAGGGTGTTAGGTTTTCCATTTAAATGAATCTTTTTGATCTCCTAACCTTTTTTACAATTACATATATATGTAAATATATCCTTCTTCTAATGTTTACATTTATGTGTATTGTTTTGCAGTAATGGCAATTATCTTTTATTCTATGGCGCCTGTTGCTAGAGCAAGTGAGCAGATCGGACCTTTGTGCTTAATGCTTCTTCTAGGAACGGTTCATTGTCAGATAGTATCAACAAAAAGTAGCAGAACATCAGGGACAAGTGGAAATAAAAGAGTAAGGTAAGTGCTAGGAAAGAAATACTTTCACTATAGGTGAGGGGTAAAAAAACAATATAAAAATGGTCCAATTATGGAGGGCCATTTCAGTTATGCTCAAAGGGGGGCATAATGCGCCACTGACCATCTATTAAACTCTTTATGTTCATAACAATGCTAGTGTAGTTTAAGACCCCACTTTTCACTAAAAATGGATTGAGAGCAGTCTCCAAATTGAGTTATGGTTGCTCAATCACTGAAATTAAAGGCTGAAGGTGTCTATATACCCCATGAAGTGCACAATGCTACCAGATTAAAGGGGTGGTTCACCTTTAAGGTAACTTTTATTATGTTATAGAATGGCCAATTCTAAGCAACTTTTCAATTGGTTTTTATTATTTATTTGTTATAGTTTTATAGTTATTTGTCTTTTCTTTGCAACTTTCAAATGGGCGTTGCCGTCCCCTTCTAAAAAAACAAATGCTCTGCAAGGCTACAAATGTATTGTTATTGCTACTTTTTATTGCTGATCCTTCTATTCAGACTCTCTCCTATTCACATTCCAGTCTCTTATTCAAATCAATGCATGGTTGCTAGGGTAATTTGGGCCCTAGTTACAAGACTGCTTGAAATGCAAATTGAAGAGCTGCTGAATAAAAAGCGAAATAACTCAAAAACCGTAAATAATAAAAAATGAAAACAAATTGCAAATTATCTCAGAATGTCGCTCTCTACATCATACTAAAAGTTATCTCAAACATTTTTCAGATAAAGCACATGAAACATCAGTTGCTTGCCATGTGCCTTATGTATAGAACGTAATTATAGAAAAGCCATTAATTGTTGGCAATAATGTATAACTATACTGAAAGTAACTGTGTATGGAAGTGATTTCCAGCACTTGGCAATGACCTTTAAATTAACTTTAAGGGGCAGATTTACTATTTTTCACCTAAAATCCCTCGAAATACGATAAGCATTCGACTACTGAATGCTTATGGAATAGGTTTAGGATTTAATTTCCTTGATATTCGATTTCTCAATGAAATCGTATGATCGAATACCGATCGTTCGATTTCACGAAAAAAATCGTACTTTTGTCTTCGAGCTTCCGAAAAATTTGTACGATTCGAACGATCAAGGCGTTCGATCGTACAAATGGTATTCGAGCAGGTGTTTGTAAAAGAAGCCAATGGGGGGGATTCCCATAGGCTTTTATTGCAATTCAGTAGGTTCAATCTGGCGAAGTAGGCATTCGAAGGATTTTAAAATTTTAAATCCTTCGATCATCGAATACCGAATTATCGAATAGATCGAATGATCGAATATTCGATCATTCGATCTATTCGATAATTCGGTATTCGATGATCGAAGATTCCAAATTTGCATATTCGATCCTCCGAAATCGTACAATCGAACTTTGATCTCTTCACACGAATTTTGTACATCTGCCGCTAAGTGTGATAACGAGAGAGCTATTCTGACATAATTTGCAAATGGTGTTAGTATTTTATTATTTGTGGTTTTTCAATTATTTAATTTTTTGCTCACCAGCTCTCCAATGTGAAATTTCAGCAGCTATCTCATTGCTGCAGTCTAAATTATCCTATTAACCAGGCAGTGTGAGACTGGAATATGAAAAGAAGATGGCTAAATAGAAAGATAAAGAATAAAAAGTAACAAAAACAATAAATTTGTGTCTTCACAGAGTAGTAGGTCTTCGGCTGCCAGCATTAGTGACCCCATTTGAAAGGGACCCCATTTGAAAGCTGTAAAGTGGTAGAAAACATATATTTAAAACAAATGTAGACCAGTTTCAAAGTTGTTTAGAACTGGCCTTTCTATAACACATTAAAAGTTAACTTAAAGGAACAGTTCAGGGTAAAATTAAAAACTGGGTAAATAGATAGGCTGTGCAAAATAAAAAATGTTTCTAATATAGTTAGTTAGGCAAAAATGCAAACTATAAAGGCTGGAGTGACTGGATGTCTAATATAATAGCCAGAATCCAACTTCCTGCATTTCAGCTCCCTAAATCTGAGTAAGTCAGCGACTTGAAGGGGGGCCACGCGAGACATAACTGTTCAGTGAGTTTGCAATTGATCCTCAGCATTCAGCTCAGATTCAAAAGCAACAGTTATGACCCATGTGGCCCTCCCTCAAGTCACTGATTGGTTACTGCCTGGTAACCAGGGAAACCAGTCAGTGTAAACCAAGAGAGCTGAAAAGCAAGAAGTAGTATTCTGTTCTGTTAGGTTACACTTACAGTCACTCCAGCCTTTATACATTATATTTTTGCCTAACTAACTATATTGAAAATATTTTTTATTTTGCACAGCCTATTTATCCAGTTTTTACTTTTATACAATTCCTTTAAATGTATACCACCACTTTAAGTACAGACTACAGTTACGACTTACACGCATTATTGTACTTACGTTGCCTACGGTCCAACTGACACGCATTATTGTACATAGCACTGCATCTCTGTTTTATAAATGACCTGTTATATCTGCAATTTACATATAATGGGGTCTTATGGCTCTCTCTGTTTCATGAAGAAGCTTTATTAGCTATAGGGATGCCTATAATATATTTAAATATACGTTGCATTTCACAAGCCTCAAAAAAACCTTCATCATTTATGGTAATAGTGAAAATAGCATGAGAGTCTGAAACTTTAAGACTGTATCAGTGTACCTGCATGTTGTTTTGTAATACTATTATAATGAACTAAATGAGAAAGGATCTGGTCCTTGGAAGTAAATAAAGTACAGCATTAGTGATGGGCGAATTTATTCGCCAAAAGACGCGACGTGCGTCAAAAACGTGCCGCGACTCGTTTCGCTAATTTTTTTGCGATTTTTGGAAATTTTTCGGCGAAACGGGGTGGATTTGCCCATCACTATACAGCATATATTTATTATAATTATCTGAATGTGGTTCTGTGTTGGATAATAAAATATAATGGTCAAGTAAGTGTAGTAGTGCGAATTGAACTGTTATTAATTCATTGTGCTTTGTTTTACACAGAACAAAGTCTCAGAAATCAATGAGCCCTGATGAAAAAAATTCCTTTAAAAAACGTTTCAAAACAAATAGTTCAAGCAACAGATTCAGATCTTTTTTATACAAGAGGTAGGTGGTATCTGGAATAACGTCAATTCATTTTTAAGTTTTCAGTGATGGGAGTTTCTATCATTGGCCATTAAGCTTAATAAATTGTATAATTTATTTTATTACACATCAGTTCTTAATATGTCATGTGTGCATTATAAAAGTCTGCATCTCTGTTCATTCTGCAACTCTTAGCATATTCAAGAATGGACTATACAATTAATTTATAAATGCATAACATATTTTGAAGACCTACCTATAACAGGATCTTCCCCATTACATTTATATTACAAACTTAGGGGGCAGATTTATGAAGGGTCGAATTTCGAATTGTAAAAAATTCTAAATTCGACCATAAAATTGTTTTAATCGAAAATGTATCGAATAGGACCAATTTTTGATTGAATAAAAATCGTTTGAATGCATCACTCGATTCAAACGGTTTTGGAAACAATCCTTCGAATTTCTAAAAATTTCAAAAACACTCCTTAAAGGTTTCCCCATAGGCTAAAATAGCAATACAGCAGGTTTAAGGTGGTGAAGTGTCAAATTTTAATTTTTTAAAAGAGACGGTACTTCAAAATTTCAAATTTTTTCAATTTGAATCGAATTTTGGGCTATTCGATAGTCGATGTACATAGCCAAAAATATATACATACCTTCTTGGGTGTTTTAAATAACCTTAATATGGTTCTACTAATTCCAGAATTTGGATCTTGGGGCTTGGGATCAACTTGGATGATTTCACACAGAAAAGGTAGCAGCACTCCCATTTTTTATAAATATAAAACTGCCTTTATTCTAAAAAATGGCAATTCCAGCAATGTTTTGGACCTGCCAGGTCCTTTTTCAAGCACAGAAAGTATCATTCACAACACTTGCAGCTTCCTTATATATTCACATATCACATATATTGTGGTACATATGCAATTATAGGAAAATATTAAAAACACATTCAGCAGGGTTCCACCAATAGTCATGCATATACATACATATCTTTCCCCATGTGCCATTAAATACACCACTTAATAGCAAGTCTGTGTTCGTACATACATATTACATAGTTTCTTATATAATTCTACCCATAGTGTCCTTTTAAATCATTTATAATGGAAAAGCCTACTTGTCTTTACTGTTCCATTTGCCAATTCAGACTCTTTGGTGTGCACTAAAGATTAAAGTGGACCCATCACCCCAAGAAATATTAAAAATCATATTTTATCACATTAGTCAAGCAAAATGAACATTAATTACACTATATAAATTATTTTAATCTTGTTTCTTCAGTCTGGGAATTCATAATTCTAGCAAGCGGGCAGGAGCCATTTGGTGGACACTGTTATTAAGGCAATCCTTGCATCATCTCAGAATCTTGTTTGTTCACCAGAATGGGGGACCCTATGTCCATCCCCATGTCCTGGCTACACAATGAAATGGTTACGAGAACTGGGGGAATATGTGGGGAGCAGTGACATCTAGGAAGTGCTGAATGGAAAGCGAAATATGAATGCTTTACTACAAATTTTAAATTGGATTTCATGTTTAATTTGAAAAGGACTTATATTATACAGATTTTTTTTTTTTGGGTCTGGGTGACGGGTCCACTTTAAAACGTGAAAATAAAAACTTTAAAATCATTAAAAACTGAGTCGTATCAATTAATTATATCAACTGGAGCAATTCATATTCATTATTCAAACCACCAGGCAATAATCTTCTAATACACAATGCTTCACACCTCAATAATTGTTTTACTCTATCACCACCCCTTCTGGGTTTGGGGACCTGTTGAGACACCTGGAACTTCAACTGGATAACCATATGACTTGCATCCATAAAATGACATGCAATTTCATTCTCATATTTCTCCTAACATCAGATTTATGCTCCCCTATCGATTGTTTAGTTGTCTGGTAGTCTGACCTATATAAATAAACCCACAAAGGCATTTAATAGCGTAAACTATAAAGGTTGATAAACAAGTGACATCCTTTTTTCTCTTGATAGCAGTTCCCTTTTGTGGATGGTAGACTATATCCCCCTTCACATAGCTATTATAGTGTCTCCAAGATACACAGGAGAAAAGTGACTTTTATTTGGCCATACAATGTGTCCTGGTGTAGGCCTTGACAAGTTTGTCTCTTAAGGATTGTGCCTTTTCATAAGAAATTAATGGTGGCTTTTGAAGTGCTGCCACCGCAGGAAATTCAACCATCCCAGGAAATTCAATATATCCCAATGGTTACGAACTACCTTTACGATTTTTCTACATTATTATGCCCAGTAAAAAATGACATTCTTACCACAGACTTAAAATTTTTCCTATTGACCTTTACCGCAGGGGATCTCTCTAGAATTTTAGGGATATTTGCTAGTTAAAAATCTAGTCTCCATTTCATCCAGTCTTTTGAATTAATTTTCAGTCTCAAACTATTCTCCTAACCATACTATGATTTACAATCTGTGTCATCTATATAAACCAAAACCTCAAGAAAATTTATTCTGCATAGTAAATTTCAAGGCCGGTAAATATCCATTTAACTTGCTGTGGAAAACAATTAGGGTTGAACGTGGCTCCTCCCACAACAAAAAAATCAAATAATGTAATGGAACCAATATTTACAATTATATTTAAAAATCCTTATTTGTACACAATTTTTTCATTTCCAACAAAGACATTTTTGGTAACCATCCCAACAGGGGTCAACAGCCTTACTTCAACTCAGATGAAGTACTATATTGGTATATAGACTCTCAATATTGAGTGTTACAAGAAAAGTCTCCTCATCTACAGTCCCAAACTCCTTCAGCTTACCCAAAAAACTACACAGTATCTAAAATTTCGGTGTTTCAGCATAAGGCCTCAAGATTTTGTCAAGAAACACAGCAATGGTATCAAACACAGACTTGTACACAGCAATACTACCACTACCTCTGGGGCATCCAAATGTGGCAGGTGTACAGTCTATGATTAATCCTATTGTTATGTTTCTTACGGCCTTATGTTGAAACACAGAGATCCCTTATTTTAGAGGGTTCAAGAGAACCAAAACACGTTGATGTGGGGGTCTATATGAAGCTCCCATAAATTCACTTTTCATTTTGTCCATGAGTGCCTCCAGTACTTCAATTTTATTTAATTGGGAAGCACCCAGGATTTATTTGGAATTTGAAAGGTCCGTGAGGTAACAGAAAATGTTCTACGAAGGTCGAGACAGGTTGATAAACAGAACGGACTGCCTATATAATTGGCCTCCCTCATTGCAACTCCATATTAACAGGTTGTTCCTGCTACTTAGCCCGACATGCCTTTAAAATCGCACTTTTGAGCAAGCCCTATGTCGGTCTCTGAATGTGGTGGTTTGGGTTCACGTAGTCTCACAATGCCAAGGTTCTGCAGCCTTCTCTGGGCTGGGTGTGCCATACAGTGTGAAGACGAGATATGAGCACCATGCTGAGAGTTTAGCTGGACACGCCCCCCTGAAGTCTAGCACTGTGGGATTAGAAGTACCCGTCAAGCCTGGATTTGTAGAGAGGCCACCTAGGCCCAAACCTAGGGTGGCAGGATTTTAGGGGGCGGCATGCTGCCCAACCACACTCACATTGGTTCAGAAATTTAAATTTCCTGTGTGCCAATTCCCATTGCTCCATCCTGATGATGAACATTTTGCAAATAAAAGGGAGGGGACAGGGGCGACAAACGACAGCTCGTGTGTTATTTGGCTGAGGGACTGGAGTGCATTTGAGGAGGTCAGTACACTGGCTACCCCAGTAGAGTAATTGCGCATCACTTGTCCCTTTCTCTATTCCCTCATGGACCCGCAATTCCCTATTTCTGGCACCAAAACTTTGTTATAAATGTGCACTGTATGTTGGTGGGCTGTTTTTTCCCTGATGAAAGTTCCACTTAGGAACTGAAACATTGGATTCTAATAAACCCTTTTCATTTAACTTCTTTGATCTGTTTAAATCCTTGGAGTGCTGTTGCTATTGCATTTTCTATTTTACTTTTCTCATGACTAGCACCCTGGTTATATTTTTGGCATAAGATGTACATTCCGATTGCATTTTATATATCCCCACCAATGGCAACAATCCAGTAAAGAGAAGGTTTATTAGTAGACCAAAATTTCAATTCTGTACAGGAATCTGTGCCAGGGAGAAAGATGTGCCAGTACACAGAAAGCCCCTTAAATACAGAGAAACGGCACCAAACCTTGTTGCTAGGGTGCCTAGCAACCAATATGAATACAAAAAGGTGTGCAGAGTGTTAGAAAATGAAATCACGCAAATGTGTCTAATGCCCCCTTAGCTTTGATGTGGAATTTCAGCGTTACAACCCATCACAACATGGGCAAAGCATGGTCTAACCCATCCTAGGTTTTGCAGCAGTAAACTGGAAACACGGAAGTGTCCTGATGAGGAGTGTTGTTACCACTGCCTGGCAACCTCTTCGGCATACTTTAGTCCAAGCGCCTATCTTTCACAACTAGGGCCATCCGTGCGCATAGCTAAGACAGCCCATACCGGTAGCCAGTAAGCCCAACAAATTTTTATAGACCAGGGTGACCCCACTGCTAAATTTTAAAAAAAATTGGGTAATGTTCTGGGTTTGGCTAAAAATGCTGGGTGGTTGGATCAAAACACACATCGTTATTTGACCGCAGAATATCACCGCACCCCCATCATCTATACTCTACCCAAGATTCACAAGACTTTCTCTTCCCCTCCAGGCAGACCTATTATCTCAGCTATTGGTTCCCTGTATCAATCTGTTGCCACCTATATCGACCACGTTTTACAGCCATTTGTACTATGTACAGTATGTTCGAATTTTAGTCCATACATATCGGTATAAAACTGGGTCCATACTTACATACTTTCAGTATATCAATGACCTCTTCTTTATCTGGACAGAGTCTGAGAAGGCTCTGCTGTCATTTTATCAACATTTGAAAGCGTTGGATACAACAATAAAACTTACTGTGAATTACAACAATGACAACATTGATTTCCTTTTTTAAACATATCCCTGGACAACTCTAGCACTGGCGCAAGAGTGTTAAGGAAAACTACGAACCATAATTCAATTTTGCATGTGGCCAGCAATCACCCACCAACCACAATCAGGGGTATCCCCTACTCACAGTTCCTCATCGTAATACGCAAGAACAGCTCAAGAGATACAGCTTTCATCCAAATAAAGAAAATGTTAGATAGATTTTTGCTGAGTGGCTTCTCAGAGGATATGATGTTCCAGCACAAGTCGATATACTTACTCAGAATACAGACAGTCTCGTCACCTCTATGGTTTTTACCACAACATACTCTAAAGCCTCTCAACACCTGTCTACCAGTATCAGTAAAGATTGGCCAATGTTAAATATGGACAAATCTCTCTCTCTCCATCAGATGTCCAAACCTATGATTGGATACAAAAGGAACAGAAGCTTCAGGGACCTACTGGTACGCACAGACTTCGCTACATCTGCAAATATGAACACCAATTGGCTCACTATGCAGAAGAAGCTGGGCTGTTACAAATGCCCACACTGCGTCACTTGCAGATGTCCACTGACTGGTCCGGATTTCCCTCTATGTTATTATCTGCCCACGTTGTCTATACTACATAGGGTAAACCTGCACTACTCTAAAAGAAAGGATTGGGAATCATAGGTCATCCATCAGCAAGGCTCTTAAGGAAGGAAAATCCTTTTTTATTAAAAGGACAACTGTTACCCACCTTCAGGTGCATGGCAATAGACTATCAACCTCCCCTAGAGGGGGGGGGGGGTAGCAGGAATCAATTGCTACGAAGGCTGGAATCCAGATGAATCTTCAAACTAGACACTGCGGCCCCTCATGAACTTAAGGAGATACTTCCCTTTGGATATTTCATATGATCAATTTTGTTTATGGTAGTTATGATGTATAATTATGTAGCTCTTTCATTTTGTCCTATGGACTGATATAACACAATGTATCTCGTGAGTACCCAGCTGTACGTACATAGGCTGTGGGTAGCAGGAGTACCCATTAGCATTGATTCAGCTGCTATAAGTAGCTCACAAGCATCCCTTGTAAGGTGGGTGTCAGAACCCACGTCTTGATATGTGGACTAAAATGTCATTGTGACACAGCGCTTATTTACCAGTAAGTCCTTTTGGCATCAGATACACAATCACTTTGCATTTGGGGCCAGTTGATACTGTATGTGCAGACACTCTGTAGTGTTGGTTCCATACTGCAGCACCATGCTATTCTTGTATCTCTGCTCTAAAAATTCATTTGTCGTAACACACAGCTACCGGTATAGGATGTCTCAGCTATGCGCATTATTATTAACATTATTAACATGTATTTCTATAGCGCCAACTTGTTGCGTAGCGCTGCATGGACGCGCCTACCGGCATAAGCTGTGAAAGATAGGCGCATGGACTAAAGTATGCCAAGGGGTTGCCAGGCAATAGTAACACGGTTCATCTTACGGAGACTTCAAGACACTTCAGGGTTTCCGCTTCACCACAGCAAAACATAGGACAGGTTAGACCATGATTTGCCTGCAATGTGTCGGGTTGTAACGCTGAAATTCCACACCAGAGCACTTGTAGTTACTCTAAACAGGGCAGCCATTATAAATCACGGGGCCCCTCACAACAACATTTTCGGGGCCCCCATGGCCCCACCCAGGCTTACACCCAAGCCCCACCCCTGACCTTGCCTACTCCACATCAACGTTAAAAGATCACACAGATATCGGCACTAAAAAAGTAACCCCCCCCACACACATATTGATGGTCAAGGCTCCCTTATAAGTTAAAAAAAAAAAA
>CM044433.1:67789306-67812978 GCA_024363595.1 Xenopus borealis
AGAAAAGTTGTCTGGGGCCACACATGAAATACACAAAACACTTTTGATTTGTAAAAGTAATGAAAACACAAATAAAAGAACTACAATACCAGTTGGAGCTATACACTGGAATATGGGACATCTGAATATCAAATAGACTTAGTCCCCCCTCTTGCCTTATCCTATATCCTTTGCAACATGAAGTTTCCTCAGGAAACAAGGGTTTCAAGCCTGGCATTCATATCTATCCTGGGCCGCATTCATATCCATCCTGGGCCGCATGCGGCCCTCGGACCACAGTTTGGACACCCCTGCTCTGAGGTTAGAGGACATTAGATGCATTCACGTGATTTCCTTTTCTAGGACTCTGCACACTTTTTTTGTATTCACATTGGTTGTTAACAAGAAGGTTTGGCGAAATTACTCTGTAATTAATGGGATTTCTGTGTACTGGCACATCTTTCTCTCTGTGCGGAATCAAAACGTTGGTCTACTAATAAGCCTTCTCTTTATTGGATTTGTTAGCCTAAGCTGATTGATTTAGGAGTCCCGTCATGAGTGGGGCTATTCAGATTTTCAAGAATGGCACCCAGCTTTCCTATTTCTTTATAGTTGTTGTGCACTCCTATTCGCTGGGATTAGATATATATTGTGGGGAATAGCTCAAAGCAGCAGGTAGGGCTCAGGTAAAAAAGTTCTTACAGACGAGACAGGAGGCTTAGGTTTGCAACAAAAATGAAACCAGCTCCTGTCTGGGGTTTATTGTTCAAACTGAACAAAATTAAACACAACTTCTGCGGTATAATAGTAAAACAAATATTGAAAACCTCACCGGGTTGTAGTTTTAAAGAAAACAGAAAGTCCGTACTGTGGTCACAAGGCAGCCCCTCTTTTGTAGTCTCAAAAAGAAAAAGAAGGATGTGAATAAACACAATTAAGCACTTGGAACAAGGAGTGTGCGGATCCTTCTTTTTCTATGCAATTTCTGGTTGATCCAGCACCTCCGTCTCAAAGCAAAGTCAGATGTGCGGGCACTGAGGATTTTATATATATATATATATATATATATATATATATATATTTAATTTGCACATAGAGCTGCACTTCATTATTCAAGTAAATCAAGTTGTATTTATTTGTATAAATCTTTATGTCCAACGTTTCGGCCCACTTTATTCTTGATAAAGGCTGGTACATTTATTCCAGACAAGTTTATATGCACTGTCAGTGTCATTACTGCTTCTGCTGACAAGGGGCAGTCCATATTAACCTGATGCTTAATACGGGTTCAGCTGTGTCTATACTACCAAAGGATATTTTCTTGAAATACTTTGCAAAAGATACGCTTGTTGCACCTGCCCTGAAAGTTATGGACCACAGTTTGTCTCATATTAGTTTGAATCCTTTCTGAGAGAGAGGAATATTGTGCATAGGAAATCTTCAGTGTATTACCCACAAGCAAATGGAAAAATCGAGCAATTCAACAGAAGTTTGAAAGAAGCACTACAGACAGCAAATCTTTCTGGGCAATCTTGGAAAGTATTTACAACAGAGTTCTTACATAACTACAGAGCAACATGCCATGCAACGACCCAATCAGCTGAATTATTACATGGCAGACAGATGCGCACTAAGTTATATGTTATATGTTGCAGACATCAAATTTCCACAAAATACTTTGCCTACAAAATCATCTACTGCTGACATTGTGAAACGTCACCAAGCCAAATGCAAGGCTTCTACTGAAACCGTGGTGCAAGAGAAGTGCACTTTCAGCCTGGATCTTTATTCATAATTAAGGAACCAGGAACACTGAAACAAGGACAATCTAAATTTACTACACCACTTGAAGTGAGATGCCAGAGAAGACCATACACACGCTTTCAGACTAGAAGAAAAGGACTTTTCATTTGAAGCAGCGTAGGTGGTTCTTCATAGTGAGGACAGTGAGGTTGTGGAATGCACTGCCGGATGATGTTGTGTTGGCTCATTCTGTTGATGCTTTTAAGAGGGGGTTGGATGATTTTTTGGACAGACATAATATCAAAGTCTATCTTGATACTAAACTCTACAGTTAGTATAGCTATGGGCATATATGGTTTGTGTTTGAAAGAGTGGAGATGTATGTATGTATGTATGCTGGGTTTTTAATTTGGAGGGGTTGAACTTGATGAACTCTGTCTTTTTTCAACCCAATTTAACTACAGTATGTAACTATGTAACTATGTAATTATATGAACTGTCTGATGGACACATATAGAATGCAAGTCATCTTGCTCCTGTTAGATATGACTTTGGAGAAGCTCCATTTGATGAACGACATTTTCCTACTCCTGATGCCAACTACAATAGGCCTGAAGAAAATTAATCTATAAGGCTGTTGTGTTTGGTAGCCAAGGATGAGGAGATGTATAACAGTGCTTTATTAGCAAGTTCATGCAGCCATTATATAACAGCAGTAACTCTTACTTTCACTTTCAAGCTGTACAAAAAGTCCTGTGTATGCCCAGTGACACCTGCAGGCCATTTGTATAAACACCACGGAATAATTCATAGTATCCCTTAGAAATCTGACTTTTCTACTGAAAGTCATAAAATAGTATTCATAGCATGAGGAGGTACATTGATGAATTTTCAGTGAAACTTCATAGGGCTAAACATAATCTATTTAATCTGGGAGATATGCTCATCCATACAGTTTAAATGAATTGTTCAGTGTAAAAATAAAAACTGGGTAAATAGATAAAAATGTTTCAATATAGTTAGGAACAAATGTAATGGAGTGACTGGATGTCTAACATAACAGAACACTACTTCCTGCTTTTCCTCGGCATTCGACTCAGATTCAAGGGCAGGCGGTTATGCATCTGTTATGAAACAGTGACAGCTGTGAAGATGTGGAATTCTCTCCCTGAAACTGTTGTACAGGCTGATACATTAGATAGCTAGGCTTTTTAGCAAGTGAGGGAATACAGAGTTATGGAAGATAGCTCATTATACAAGTTGATCCAGGGACTAGTCCGATTGCCTTTTTGGAGTCAGGAAGGAACTTTTTACCCCTCTGAGGCAAATTGGAGAGGCTTCAGATGGGGTTTTTTTTGCCTTCCTCTGGATCAACTAGCAGTTAGGCAGTTAAAATAATAAAAAAAAAAGTAAAAAAAAAAAAAGGTTGAACTTGATGGACGCAAGTCTTTTTTCGGCCTAACTATGTTACTATGTTACCATAAAGGCATACTGAGAGAATCATAAAACTACCTGCATGGACCCAGGACTATGTGATGTGAATAATGTATAGTATTGCTTTAAAGGGCAACGAAAGGCAAAGAAATAAAATCCCATTTTTACTTTCTTTAATGAAAAAGAAATCTATCTCCAATATACTTTAATTAAAAAATGTGTATGGTTTTTTATAAGAAACCTGACTGTATTCAGTGAAATTCTCCCTTCACTGCTGTGAATAGGAATTGTTAGACGGCCCCTAAATTCTGGTGGGGAAACAATCATACTTATGAACAGCAGGGGGAGCCCCTGCCTTACTTACCAGCCATGCAGAACTCAAGCAGCTTGTTTTTTTTTGATCATTTATGACAATCCCTAAGAAGCCCAGACCACACTGAGCATGTGTATGTAGTCTAGTTTTGCAAAGATGTATAACAAAGTTACAAGATGACAGCCCCCTGTGCCCAACTTTGAAAGCATAAATAATGTGTTTGATTAGGCTTGTGGTGCAGTAAGTTCATGTTTATGTTTAGTATACAAAATACAGCATTTCTAGCCTTATTCTATTTTAGACTTTCCTTGCCCTTTAAGATACATTGTGGGGATATGAGGTGTTTATACAAATGGCCTGCGGGTGTCACTGTGCACAGTACTTGTACTGTGCATACACAGGACTTTCTGTATAGCTTGACAATGAAAGTTACTGTTGTTGTAAAAGGCCTAGATGAGCCTGTTAATAAAGCACTGTTATACTCTCCTCATCCTCGGCTACCAAACATAACACAGACACCATTATGCAGCTCAACGTCCTTCTCCTTGAGCTGCATAATGGTGTCTATGGCATCTTAGCACATGATACACGCTTGAAAAAGGGAAATGCTGTTCCCAAAATCTCGCTTAAGGGCCTATTTTGTGATGATTATCCTGGACTCCATGCTTTTTTAGTTCCCACATCTGATGGAATATATATATATATATATGTATAGCAATTATCCTAAAGCCATGTTCTGACTAATACATATAGCATGATTCCCCATGTGAAGAAATGAGAGCTCTTACTATTGCACCTGCCTATACCATCATTAGCACATTTGCAAGGACATGGTGGGCGAACATTTTGGAATATACATGAATGACAAGCACTAAATAATACAGAAGCTTGGAATTATTGCAGAATTTAATTAATTTCATTCTAGCCTAAAAACTTTTTCTTTCCATTTAGAATGATGAAATGCCATCTGTCAAAAACTTGTAGCTGACTGTATAGAAAGTTGTATTCCTTTTTTAAAACATTTTATTTTTAAGTTGCATTAAAGTGGACCCGTCAACCCACAAAAATATTCAAAATCTACTAAGGCTTCCTGCATCAGGGTCCCTGGCACCATCCACCCTCTTCTACTGAGTGGAGTCTGAAGAACCCTAAATTTAGTATGCCCTGTCTTTTATATTCAAGATCATTTTGCTATGTGTTTGAGGGTCTAATTACTATAAAATGATGTCGCACAGATAGATTCACAGAGTTGGGGCAACAAATATCTTATGTAGTGCCACATTCCATGGACTTCCAGTTGGATAGTGCTGCACTAATACCACATGACACTTTGGACCATTAGAATATCCCACCTCCTGCAGGGCATGACTAACCTACAGTAGGGGAGGATAAACTGGAATACCTTAAATTATTAAATTATTATTTAAAACAAAATTTCCTGCAATTAAACAATAACATAATAAACCCTGATGGTTCAGATGGTATTTTATTTGTAGAATACATAGTAACATAGTAAGTTAGGCTGAAAAAAGACTTGCGTCCATCAAGTTCAACCTTTTTTTAGAGAGAGAGTATCAGAACAGGAAGACTAGTAATGTAAAAAAAGAAAAAAAAGATAAAGACGAGTTGAAAGGATGCTTAGAAAAGACTACTTTACAATATGATTAATTCCCCTTTAAGTTAAATTAGAAAAGTGAATAATCTTTAGAACTGTGTTTATTTTAAGCCAATTTTCTTTTATCTTTTTGCTTTACACAGAGTTAAAACTGGAAACCTATCAAAAAAGATGTGCGCTACAGACAGCAATTCCCATGTTCATACTGTGGTGAGAGACAGAACTTCTTGCAGACCTGGTGTATATCAGTCTACAAACGAGGCATCCGATGGGGAGAAGAATCAGGTATATTAAATGCATATTGAAAGTTCAAGCTAATTTAGTTCCAGAAGGGTAGTGGAGCTATAACCATTAACATTTGCAAGATTAATTAATGTTGTTTTTTCCAGAATATGACACATTCAGTAAAATGTAGGAGTACTGGTAGGATATATGGACTCACACTCCATTGTTATGTGAAAATAATGTGTCTTTATTATTCAATGCATATCCAAAGTTTCGGCCCACATTAGAGCCTTTATCCAGGATAAAGTGTATGTGAGTGGGTGTATGCTTAAATACTTTTCAAAATTGGCCCCAAGTATGACGTCATAGGAAGTAAACATCATACAGATGCAGTCACTTGGATTTGTAAATTAAATGCGTTGTGACTCAGGGTTAATTGAAGAAACTGTGTTATCTAAAGTTATCTTAACTCATTTAATGCATTTGACCTTTTCATTAACATACCAAAGCACCATTGTTTTCAATGGTGAACTCTTTAATTGGATGGGATGCTGTGACACAATATTCTGTGCTAAGTGGGATAAATGAGATAGATGAGTTAAGTCACGACGCATTTAACTTACAAATAAAAGTGACTGCGTCTGTACTTGCCGCCAATTTTGAAAAGTATTTACGTATAAACCCACTCACATGTACTCCTTATCCTTGATAAAGGCTCTAATGTGGGCCAAAATACATTCTGTCTTATTTTCTATTTATCTGCCTTCTTATTCATTCCATTTGGATGAAGCCATCAGTAGCAGCTAGATGGAAAATGCAAGGAGTGTTCTATACCTACTGCTCCTACGTATTCCGCTCTACTAACTTAACAATGTTATTAATGTTCCCAAAAATATGGCAATCTTTTATCTAGAATTTTGCTGCAAGCTGTTGTCAATCACAGAGCATTATGTAGCCTTTTTACCTCTCACTGTACCTGAGTATTAGCTGCATCTATTTATTTTTGTTATGGCCAGGGCCACCATCAGGGGGTACTCCTGTACTGGGCCCTGGACCTGAACGGGGGCCCGGCTGTGCTGCACTTTTCAAAATACCCCCCTTGAAGCCATGCCGCCTCTTTGGTGCAGCCTCTTCTGTCAGAAAAGCTGAACAGCTGAAGTGCCGAAAGCATTGAAAAGACCCAAAGTCCCGAAAGTAGCAAAAAGACTCAAAGTCTCAAAGCAGTGAAAAGACCTGAAATCACAGGCGAAATTGAAGTCCTGAAGCAGCAAAAAACACCCAAAGTCATGAAAATGTAAGGGCCAAAGGCTCTTGGTGAAGTAGCGGACCAAGGAGGAAACAACAGTCCGTAGACCAGTCCGAGGTACAAGGTGCAGACAAGGATCAGGAAGAAAGGAGTAGTCGAAATCCAGGCAATGGTCAAATGCAGGCAGAGAAGAGTCGAAAGTCCGGGAACAAAGCAGGGTCATACACGATCAGTAGCAGTAGCAGGCGCACCCAGGAACCGAGAACCTATAATCGGGCACCAGTCAGAGTCCAGAGCTTCCTTAAATAGGCCCCAATTGGCGCCGAAACGGACGCCGGCGTGATGATGTCAAGATGTGCAACTTCCGACGCGTCAACTTTCACGCGCGCCGACTTTGACGCCGGCAGCGATTAACAGGAACCCTTAAAGAAAACAACCGAAATTGACGTCCTGAAGCTGTGAAAAGACCAAAAGTCATGAAAACAGACGAAACTGAAGTCCTGAAGGGGCGAAAAGACCCAAAGTCATGAAAGAAGGCGAAGTTGAAGTCCTGAAGTCACAATTGCAATACTGGACACCAATTTTTTTTTTTTTTAAATCCCCTGGCCACCAATTTATTATTGTCATACCATATAGGCCCATGCTACCAATGTTTTTTTTTTTTTTTTAAATATTCTCTGTG
Source organism: Xenopus borealis (assembly GCA_024363595.1). Classification (NCBI taxonomy): domain Eukaryota; kingdom Metazoa; phylum Chordata; class Amphibia; order Anura; family Pipidae; genus Xenopus; species Xenopus borealis. Next base: position 67,796,544 of record CM044433.1, read on the forward strand.
GCCCCAATTATTTTTAACTTGTAAGGGGGGCCTGGCACCAAAGTTTTTAAAAAATATTCTCTGGGGCCCCAAATTTTTTTAATTTGTAAGGGAGGCCCTGGCGCCAATGTTTTTTTAAAACTTATTCTTTGGGGCACCAATTTTTTTTTTTTTAGGGGGCCCTGACACCAATTATTTATTTTAACTTGTAGGGGGACCCTGACCACCAATTTAAAAATAAAACTTTTATGGGGACCCTGGTGCCACAGTATTTTTTTTAACTTATAAGGGGACCCTGACCATCAATAGCTTTTTATAACTTGTGTGTGTGGGGATTAATATTTTTAATGCTGATGTGTGTGTGTGGTGTTTTAACTGTGGAGTGGGTGGGATCTGGGGTGGGAAGGATCTGGAGTGGGGGGCCCCAAAAATCTTGTTGTACGTGACTCCATGTTTTCTAATGGCGGCCCTGGTTATGGTATTGGTATTTGCTGAAAGGTGATCAAAACGTGATGAATATAAATCAGGTATGAGAGAGAGCTAATTAAGTGTTTAGAAAGAGTTGGATTGTTGAAATATTTCAGGGGAAGGGATACCTCCACAGAATATTTATTTCAGCTTGTTAAACTTATGTCTTTTTTGAAGATTTGATCGAATTTCAAATCATTCACATGAATTTAACAAATATGCCCTATGGTTTATGTTTAATTCAGCAACAGGAGCATGCACTTGTTTTGTGTTTATGTTTTGAATCTGAATTAATGTAGTTTTTCTATTTCAGAGATTGTGGATAATAATTACAACATTATAAAATTACAACATTACTCTTTAATAGCACTTCTTTTAATCTTATGGGCATATCATATTTATAGACTAAACTGAGTTTTACTAAATTTGCTTTACAATTTTCCATTTTTGCTAGTTCCAAATGAATCATAATGGAGTATCAGAGGATTTGACAAGTGAAGAAGATATGGATGCAAAGAATGAAATGTCTTCCCTGCAAAGAAGTATTGAAGGGGCATCAAGTGATAATGGATGCACTCTGAGCAAGAGAAATTTGTTCTCAGTTGCTAAAAAGAGCACTCAGGTTAGCAGTTTACTCCTTTTACAAAGTTCAATTTTTTTTAGATTAAAACCGACTTTTAAAAAAGTTACCCTTAATATACCTAAATCCCATTTGTGTAAGAGGAGGGGCAGAATAGCCAAACAAATAATCCATAAATGTTTTAAATCAAAGGTCTTTATAATGATATATAATTGAAAATCCACCAAGTTGCAATGGCTTGTTTGTCTCCTGGTATGAGTCCAGCAGTTGCCTTTTGTCAGGCAGCATCATATGGCTTCACCAGACAGAAGCAATCTTACTACTTAATGTTTGTTGTCACTGTTGTCTCCCTTTTGAGACCTTTCTTGAGATGCTACGCCCTGAAAGCCATTAGCTGACTCTCCAGGTAACTGAGCTGCACCTGTCATAAGTGCAGACCTTAAAAACATTAGAGGCTGAGAAAAGAAGAGAAATAGTAAAATGTTGTGAGGATGGGATGATGAGAGTGAATTAACAACAGCAATACAAATAAATATAAACAGACAATCAAATAAATTATTATCAAAGGTAAAACTATTATAAAGTACACATCAATCGTTTTTTCCTTTAGGAAAAGTTCAAAAAGGAAAGTCAGCCTTCCTGTGAGTCAGATAACTCTGTTGAGACAGAGGAAGAATCGGTCTTCAGCCAGGTATAATTTTACATTGTATAGAAATACCACTTTTGACCTGCAACTATTAGTGATGTGCGAAACTCCCGCGTTTCGCTTCGCCGAAAAATTCGCGAATTTCAAGAGAAATTCGCGAATTTGCGAAAAATTCGCGAAATGAGTAGCGCATCGTTTTTGACGCGCGTCGCGTCGTCTTCGGCGCGTCGCGTCAAAAACGACGCGCGACTCGTTTTTGTTGGCGAATTTTTCTGCAGTGAAGTTTTGCTGCCGTTTCGCGAATTTATTCGCCAGCGGCGAATCCCGGGAATTCGCCGCGAATTCGCCCCTGGCGAATAAATTCGCCCATCACTAGCAACTATGTTACAACCTAAAAACAAAAAATGTTAGTTTTTTTAGGCAATCTGGGAATATTTTGAAGTACTCAAAATGTTACCATATTAGCGTATATTGAAAGGATTCTTTGTAACATACTTGCTATTTTAAATAATACATTGAGATGTTGAATGTTGCTTTATTGCAACTTTTTACAACTTTTTGAAGACTTTCAGCTGTCATGAAGATGAAGGATAGTGTTATGGTTTCCCTTTTCAGTTAACTTTTGGTTTGTTATAGAATGTCCTATTCTTAGGTCTCCATCTCTTATATTGTAGCTTTTGCTTACTTTGCATTTGTAATGTAGTATTATTTTTGCATAAATCTTCTTCTTTCCAAACTTAACATTCTATCTGGTTATTAAGGATCACTGACTCATACATCCAAAAAATATTGCTCTGAGACAATTTTACAATTATTGTTACTTTTTATTTATTTTACAAGCATGAAATCACATATAAAGACAAGTCTCTCTAAAGGATATCTGTTCAGAGCCTATTAAGACACCTTTAAAATCCAGAAGTACTACTGGTGCCCAAGGCAACCCACTTGAGTACCCAATGTTCTTTTTCATTCATACTTTCCAGTCATTATCTTTCTTCAAATAACCTCTCTTATCGAATGCCTCATTATTTCCTATATTAGGAAAAGATGAATAATTTAAAAGCTCTAAAACCTGCTTATATTGTTCGAAGATATAACAGTTTATATTAGTTATCATATTTATCTGCTGATATTCTCACTTTTGTTTCCATTTTGCTTCAGAGGCAGAGCAAATGCTAGTAACCCTTAAAGGGGTGGTTCAACTTCAAGTTAACTTTTAGTATATTACAGAATTCAAAGCATCTTTTGAGTTGGTCTTCATTTTTTCTGTTTTATAGTTTTTGAATAAATTGTCCTCTTCTTCTGACTCTTTCCAACTTTCTAATGGTGGTCACTGACCCCATTTAAAGCTTAAAGGAAAAACCCCCGAACAATGTAGGTCACTATAAACAGATTGCATAAAACAACTCATATGTAAAACCTTGCTTCATGTAAATAAACCATTTTCATAGTAATACATTTTTTTTTGTAGCATGTGCCATTGGGTAAATAAATAGAAAATAGCCATTTAAAAAAATAAGGACAGCCTCCTGGGATCATATGATTCAACGGTGCACACAAACATACCAAACAAACTATAAAGTTAGGTCACATGAGCCAATTAACAGACAGAGTTCTGTCTTTTGCTTCAACACTTCTTCCTGTTACAGTTAGAGTTGAAATATTTCTGGTCAGGTGATCTCTGAGGCAGCATCAGGAAATGGTGGTTCAAGGTAAGAGATGTAAAAGGGCAATATTTACTTAAATATATATAGCAGGTTGGTAAGATTCTTTAATATGTCACTTAATTTGATATAAACTCAAGTATTAATTTTCGGGGTATAGTTTTCCTTTAACCAAAGAAGTAGGGTCTATAAAAGGAATCCTGAAGTCAGGCTCAGGCAGGTATGGGTGGAGGGAGTGGGTCAGGTAAAACAGACCTGCACATCACTATTGCAGACACTTTCCAAGATGGTGACCCCCTGTGACAAGTTTAAAGTCCTGGATCATTCAGTATATAAATTTTTTCTTTTTTAGCCATAGTTTAGTTTAAACAACAAATGCTCTTGAAGGCTACAAATATATTGTTATTACTACTTTTTATTACTCATCTTTCTATTCATGCCATCTCCTATTCATATTCTAGTATTTTATTACATGTTTTCTAGGGTAATTTGACCCAAATAGCAGAAATTGCAAACTGCAGAACTGCTGTATAAAAAGTTAATCAAAAAACTACAAATAAAAAATTACGACCAATTGCAAATTGTCACGGAATAACACACTCTACATCATCCTAAAAGTTAAAGGTGAAGAACCCCTTTAAACTACCTTCTACAAGCTTGTAACTTTTATATTCTGCAGCTGGGGCATGTGTAAACTAGAACAATGAATGGAAGAACACCTAATCCTACATCTTTATTTAATGTAGGACATCGTGTGACAGTATACCCCCCCATATCAGATGTATAAAAACAAACTGAATTAGTTAACAAATGCATCCTAAGAGACATTAAAAAGTTATGTTGGTAAATTCACATGTGCTTTACTATTCTTACGGTTGTTGGCCTGTACACATGTTTTACTGTAATTAGGGTTGCATATGTTAAGTTCCCCTGTTTTTTAGTATTCCCAGGGTTGGATGTTCTTATATTTGCCGTTTTTATATTATAAACTACCTTTGATCTCTTCGCCTTCTTTTTGGGAGGGCTCCAGATCAGGAATAAGCTGCAGCTCTCACAGTTACAGCATCTCCCATCGGGATTCAGAGAGCACCCGGCAAGGCTCAGAGACTGAGGATATGATTATGGATGACCTCCTGCATGGCCCCCGGTGCCTATCATCATATGAAAGTGACAGTGATGACATTCTTTCGCAAAGCTACAATGGAGGGAATAGGAAGGCATCAATGAAAGATGTTTTCCAACTGGTATGGAGAGAAGAAGACTAAGCATGTAAAGTAAACCATCTAGCTAATGATCATTTAACCATGTCATAATTAGTCATCATTAATTACCAAATATTTGAGCACAGTGGTTACATGCTTAGATCTTTCACCAATGTGAAGTACAAGTCATACATAATGCACCAACTGCCCATTCATCTGTTTTGAAGGGGAAAACTAGAATTTCCATATTCTGAGAAACTGTTTTTACACAACTGGTATGCATAGCTACTGTACAGTGAATTTGATTATTTCTGTAAAAAATCACTGATAAATCATGAAAATGTTAAATGCAATTGTTTTTTCAGTGTTGGGGCTACCAGATCACTGGTTTACACATAGTACAGGGTCTAAGCTTTCTGCAATAGTATAGGATATACTACACAAAAATAATGCAGGTATTTTCTCAGCTGCTACTAGAAATTGTGAATGGGATTTCAGCTATTTAGAATTTAATGCAGTCTACAACACACCTCTTATCTGATAACTAATTATAATACAGCATGTCTATAAAAGATGAGTCAATTCTTTTAATGGCATGCTTACATATAATTTACATGTCTTCGCAGTCTTCATTGTAACCCTGCCTAATGCAAATGCATTAGTTGCCTTCTTTAAAGAGAAATGTTGGCAGGGGTGTAACTCACAAAGCTATAAAAACCGACATTTGATAAATTACCCTTTGTGTCTTTTGTGAAACAAGCACAAACAAGTTGAACAAATCATCCCTTTAAAATCAAAACTTTACTTAGCTAATAATTAAACTTGATTAAAAATTTTTTAATGAATACCTCGATTTTTTTCTTAATTTATGGACTTAAAAATTCAAATACATATTGAGTTTTCCCCCGAAAACCAATTGTGAAGGCAAAAAACATCTTTAAATGGTTGAAGAGACCTTGACTTTTACGTGAATTCAACAGGTTTTGTTTTTTTTAGTATTTTCACATTCAGATTTTTTTTGCTGCTTTGAGGGCATAATCTCAAAAAATGTTTTCCCTAAAAATTTTAGAGAAGACAAAACTCAACCTTTAATGAATAAATCCCTCAGTGATCCCTACTAACTGAGAACTCTAGAGGGATTTTAAGGAACCTAAGATTTATAAAGAGCAAGAATTTACCTATTCTAAGGTGAATAAGATTAAAGGACACCTATCACAAGAAATATTTTTTCCCAACCTTAACAGAGCCCACATTTTGGTTAGGGAGAAACAATAGTATTTCCTCAATAAAGCACTCTCCTGAGCACTATGCTACCCCACCAGGAAGGCACTCCTGGTGCAGATCACTATGTTGGGGAATTAACCTAATGAGTGGGTTCCCCAACTCATTATACACATGTGTGTGATGTAGGATTAATGGACACATCAATCATTATGCAACTATACATAATGTAACGGACCTGCTGTAATTAGTTATATGCCATGCAGCATGCGGGCCACAGTTTAAATGACTGAGCTGATCACCCTGTACTTTTCTCATCATACACTTACAAAAGATACATTCTAAAGGGCTGATAGTAATTAGTTCCTGCATGACTTATCTAAAGATAAGGAGTTTTTTCTTCAACTAGGTTGTAAGCATTTCTTGAACTTATTTAATTTGTTTGGCAGAACCATATAATTTGGCTTCAGGGCACTAGTCCAACATCACAAAAAGTGAGTTCCTTAATATGGGAAAGGGAAGAGTGTAAGAAGATCGACATGTCTGTGTTGGATATCAGTGGCGTCATCATGAAACAAGTAAGCTAATATGAGAAGACTCACTTTACATGTGCTTATCAGATACCTAAATAATTCGTTTTACAAATGCCTGAAAACACAGAGATATGGTTGCATTACCTTGTTGGCAACAAGTAAAAGACCTGGGGGCAGATTTACCAAATGGCGAATTTCTGCCAGTGTTCGTTTCATACCCAACGCAACACTACACCAGGCGCAAATGTGCTCAGACTACGTCAATCCACTAATATAAGGAGTGTTCGTCCTGGGCGCTGAACCATGGTGACTTTTCGCTAGTGGTAATTTGGCAATGCGAGCATGTGGTGCAATCCACTTTGACATTTCTATAAAGCAACACCTTAACTTGATCTCAAAGAGAAATTTGCATAGTATTGGGGTTGCTTTATTCAAGTTGGAGGGCCAAAATAGTATGTTTGTAGCATTGGCATATACACTGAGGCTCATTTACCTAGTGGAAGTCCATGTACAAAATGCAAAAATGTTTCCCTTAATATTCTTGGGTCTTCAGTTTGTCAGAAATTACCCTCACTGGCTGCTTTGGAGTCACCCATCATCTTCCTCTTAGCCAAGCTACTCACCACCCAATCAGATCCCTTCTAATCTATGTGAAAAAACAAAGTACTCCATCTTTCAAAAACAATGTATTAACAATGAATTAAACTTATCTGTAAAATTGTCAGATTTTACCTTTCGATACAGTGACTATTTTCTGTTGAATACATAACAGTATATTTCCCCTTAAAATTTCCATCCCTAAAGACTGTAATGCAGGTCAGGGGTTAGTCACTTCACTCTGTTAGTCATTAAGCGCTTCCAACTCTGTATAAATTTAGAATTTTTAGTAATCTGATTTGATTAGCGTCATCCCAAGAAAGAACAAAATCTAAGTTCTATGCAGGAACCAATAAACATTTAAAGGGCAAGTCAACCTTATAATAAAAAATTGCCTAATAAAAGAAAACATCATTCTAAACAACTTTCAATGCTAAGGGACAGATTAACCAAAGGTCAAAGGTCGAAGTGAAAATTAGAATTTAAAAATTTTGAATTTCCATGAAATTTTTGTAAACTTCGACTAGGGAATAGACCAAATTTTATCTGAATTTGAAAAAAATTCAACTTTGGAAAATTATCATGTTCTGTCTCTTTAAAAATTCGACTTCGACCATTTGCCATCTAAAACCTGCCGAATTGTGCTATTACTTCAGTTCATACAATTTGAATAAAAACGGACCTATTCGGCCAAAAAATACTTGATCTAATTTCGGTTGGTCTATTTTGAATTTCGAAGTTTTTCAAATTCGAAATTCGATCCTTGATAATTCTGCCAAGTAGTTCCCCAGTAAAGACAGGTCTGTTAATCAGTTGGCTTGCCTTACATTGTTTCCACAGTGTGAGCCATCACTGCAAAGAATAGAAAGAGACAAACACTGCTTTCAATAGCATTACATCTGCAAATATATTATATATAAATATATACATATTTTTTGGGTTGACATTCCCTTTAAGGATCTAAACCTTATTTATTGCTCATCAGATAATGAGATTCAAATTCCAATAACCAACTTATTGCCAAATGCTGTTTTGAGTTCTGGAAGTTCACTGTACTCACAAAAGCCTGGTTTGTCCAGGTCCCTAAATCCTGCCTCAAAGTGAGATCAATTCATTCAGCTAGAATGGAAAAATATTTCTTATACACACTGAATGATCAAAGTCACTTACTCAAAATATGTATCAAAAAAATTATTTTAATCTACCAATTAATCAGAGCAGCCATAAATAACTGAAAAAAGGAATTGCCTAAAATACTGTGCTGTTCATACACATTTACTTTACATAAAGTATTTTCTTCTGTATGTATTTGTAGGTGAGTTCCTATAAACATGGTTTGGGCTATCAAATGCTGGGAAATCTTGTCACGTTGTGCCTGGTTGTTTTTCCATTCCTATTCCATCTTTTCCATTGCCGGGATGTTGAGAAAATCATTTCAGTGTCAAGAGAGGAGCTCCTCACAGTTTTTTGTGGGGGAACTCCAACGCCTCTTGTCTTAGCTCTCTCGCTCATTAACCTTGTGCTTCGAGGATGTCTCACTTGGATATTCTTCTTCTTCATGTGTGTGGCTGAAAGAACATACAACCAGGTAAGTTTGTGACGAGATGTTTGCAAACAGTGACACTGAATCTGGAGAAAAATAGATTTGTTTTATCACAAGTTACAGAAACAGAAAATGATAGCAAATAATGTTTTAAATCTTGGCACCCCAGGTATTGTCTGGAATCTGAAAAATCAAGTGAGGGCTCTTTACCTTCAGTGCAATTAAGAAATATCATTGATAATGAAGGACCTAACAATACATAATAGATTTAGGCTTTTTAAAGTGCTACTGACACGTTCCTATAAAAATAGAACAGTGTCGGTATCTGTGAAAAGAAGCTGCACTCATAATATAAGCAGCTGAAAGCCTCCCAAAGCTGCCCCCAGCCCACTAAACCTTAGTCAAGGCGACCCTCTGACACCAGAACCAGTACCAAGCACCCTGGTCTAGGCTCGTGCTTCACCAGTTAAGTGACAGCCTTTGGCTTCTGGAGGAGCCTTCAGCTACTCAGATGCAACCTGGACAGGCAGATATCAAGGATCGTCAGGCAGGCAAAGGTCAAACCAGGTAATCAATCAGATAGGATGAGGCAGAAGAGGTAATCGAATTCAGGCATGGGTCAGGATACAGAATGTAGAGTAGTCAAAAACAGGCAGGAGTCAAACACAGGAGATCAATCAGAACAAGCAGGACAGAATGCACAAGGCTCAGAAACCACCAGGAATAAATCCTATCACTGGCAGTTTGCTATAAAGTGAACTGGCCTTTTAAAGGTTTGAATTTCGCGCCAAAGAGCGTCAATTTGCGCGCCAGCGTCAGCTTGCGTGCCGGCATCAACTTGCACGCCTTAAGATAGCACAGGAGGAAAACCACGCGACGGGCATCCCCGCCGATGCCGGCGAGGCAGGCGTCCCGTCACACCACTGGACCACCAGGGCAAGGTATTTTCCTTACAATCCTACTTCTCAAATCCCTGTACAACTTGGTCCTGCTGTCAACTGACATACAGAGCAGAATAGCCCATCCTCTATTAGGACATGAAACTTAATCAACCAATGAAGAACTTCCCCTTTCCTCCTCAACCAATGCATACAGAGAAGTGAAAAGGAGACTGATCATAGACGCACTGGAGCTCGTGCTCTTTTCTGAAGATTTCAGCATTAAGGATTCCCACTGGAGAAGAGAAACTTAAAAGTTAATTTGATCTCCCTTATGGTGGTTTTAAAATGATCTGTCTATTCAAAGACAGTGTTACTGATGCGAAGGTGTTGCTGCTTTAGACACAAAGATTCAACAAGAAATTGCCATCATAGAAAATAAGTTTGTCAAATTGTCAACTTGTAAAATGGATGCTACTGCTTTTTGCCTAGCCATTTCTTTTATAATGGGATACTCTTCAATTGTGTATTTTTCCTAGCAGAGACACCTTGGCTAATTCTAGCTGGCAATACTTGATGTCACCCCTAGCGTTAATTCTAGTTAGCATTGAAGAGCAGTTCTTAAGTTTTCTTCTTGGGTAGAATAGATCCTATCCCATTTCTGGCTTATGTAGACATCTTTACTGGTTTTGAACAGAAACACATATTTGACTTTAAATTGATTATCATTGGAAAGTTTTCATCATAAGCACAGGGAATGACCTATGGGTATTCTTCAGGCCCAGGGTAATGAATGCCAACTGACAAGGGCTGGGCCAGGTTGGTCCGGCGCCCCAGGCAACCTGGTCAGCTGCATCTCCCCCTCCACCGTGCACTCACACATGCACACTCGTACTTGAGCACATGCATGCACGCATACAAGCACAACGAGCAGGACTGCAGGCTGGACTGGGGTAGGTAGCAGGGAAAGGTATGGTGCCCCTCAAGCGTTGCACCCTAAGCACTTGCCTACTCCTAGCTCAGGCCCTACAATTATATAGTTTATGGACATGCCCTTTTTTCCTTGTCATTCATCCATGATATTACACAGCATGTTATTGATGTGCTATTGATACAGTAAGGTTGGAAAGAGAATACCTTACCCATTAAGAAAATACTTATTCAATCAGTCTGTTCTAAGTAGACACTGGTAGTTTTCAAGGAGTAAAATACTTGAATATGGATATTGTTGCAGTAATGTTAAATTCAATTCAACATCTTCAAATTAATCTCTTTGGGCGCACTGTACATTACTCATTTTGTAAAAAAAATATTTAAATATTTAATTTCCAATTTCCATTATTATCATTGTAATCATCTTGATTGGCTGCAGTATTAAAGATTACCATTGCATTCTCTTGCAGAGATTCCTGATAGCCAAGCTGTTCAGCCATCTGACGTCAGCTAGGAAAGCCCTGAAATACAAAATTCCTCACTTTAGACTAAATAAGATGCAGAACATAAAGATGTGGCTATCATTGCGTTCATATCTAAAGGTGAAACATTATTTTTGTTACACTGTATTGTGCTCTTTAGCTAGCTTGCTAATAAGTTTTCTGTGTGTTTACCAGAGAAGAGGACCCCAGAGATCTGTTGATGTGATTGTGTCTTCAGTCTACTTAGTTACCCTTTCCATAGCATTCATTTGTTGTGCTCAGGTAATTTCTTTTTAATTTCTTATGATAGTAAAAACATGTATCTGTTCAAATAAATTTTTTGTTAAGTAAAAATCCCCATAATCCTTTTAACAGCGATAACCCACCTACTACCAGCACACACAAACATGGCGTATATAGGCAATGCCTAAATAACCCACACAATGCCACTTCACTTTTTGCAAAAATGACATGTTGTACCACTTGATTCATTTTGTGATGTCAAAGCAAATATCCCTACACACTACTGTAATTTATATGGCATTTATAAATCACTGAGGAGTTCCAAACCTCCCAGTGGGCCAGTTTTACAGTTCTGCATCATGGACTACCTCTCTGCTACCTTTCATCTCTAAACTGCTTGAGCGCCTAGTCTACAACCGACAAACCTCATTCCTCCTCTGACAATACTTTATTGGACCCCCTACAATCTGGTTTTAAGCCACAACACTCCACTGAAACTGCCCTGACCCGACAAACTAATGACCTTTTGGTCATTCCATGGGAACCCACTCAGTTCAGTTTGTGGCCATAGAGGAACTGGATGAAGAGGTATGATCCACTTGAGGTTGGAAAGCGACAGCAGGGACCCAGATAGGACAACTCAGACTTTTTAGTGGGCCACATACAGGGTCGGGCCCCCTTCCATGCCCCCTTGCCCTAGCTGGTTATGGAGCACTTGGGGTTGGTGGCAGAGGTGCAGAAGAGGGCCTGGGAATGACCCCTCATCAGAGGCAGGTGCATGCTCAAGGACTGCCAGAAGAGCATTTGTGCACTGGTCATCACTTACCTGATGTTCGGGATGTTGGGGCTTTCTCTCCAGCCTACTCTTGTGCAGCTCACCAATGAGGTCTTGCCTTAACGCAGCCAATTTCTGCCTCAGGTCAACTAGATGCCCATTAATACAGGCCATCCAGCACCTTTGGCTGAGATATTGGCTGCATTGCTGCACAATTGTAGGATGGAGTGTGTCAGGTAAGCTCGCAGAGGCCCATACAGTCCCTCCCCAGATGACACTTCCAACCCTTGGTGTTCATCCTGGTTGCTTACCCTGGCAGCAGCGTCTACAGGAAAAAAACTTTCATTTAAACTCAAGCTGGACTCCAAAACATAAGGCACTAGCAATTATTGAACTTAAAGAAGACGTAAAGGCTTGCAGCACTTCAGGGTGCCAACTGTTAGGAGCCCCCAAGAGATTCTATTGACTTACTTGAAACCCTGGTCCAGTGCTCCTATCAGCAGAAAACTGCACTAGCCCAGGGTTATACCAGTGAGCACCACAGAGTGATCCACTTCCATCTTTTTCTTTTGTTGAATTTCCTGGGGCAAATGCATACGCAGTTGAATGAAATAGCCAACTTTATAGTTAAAGTTTGGCTTTTCATTCTACAGTGCATGTGCAACTGCGCGAAGAAGGAGAAGACGGAAGAAAATCACTCCGTGGTGCTCAATGGTATAACCCCACGCCAGTGCAGTTTTCTGCTGATAGGAGCACCAGCCCAGGGATTCAGGTAAGTTGATATTTGGGGGTACCTAACATCTGGCACAAGCTGCAAGCCTTTCCTTCTCCTTTAAACAGAGTTTCAAGCACTAGTGCTCCATTTCTGCTTATGAAATTAGCTTCTGCAGCAAGTTCACAGTTCGAGGTTAATTCTTCTATTTTCCAGAAAAACTTGGTGCAGTAGTGAAGGGCAAATCTGGCCTGTTTTGTTTTGGCAAATATTTGAAAAATGGAAGTAAATGAAGTAAATGGCCAACTAAGATCTTTTATATACGTGGCAATCTTTTTCACTCATTGGAGTCTATGGGGTGTTTATTTCCTGAAAAACCTGGCAAAACAATGGACTCATAACTAGTCCTAAGGACTAATGTCACTTAAAGGAGAAACAAACACTTTACCAAAAAAAACCCTACCACCCACCCCACGTAGACCCCCTCCTCCCCCCCAGCATAGCTGCCCTCCAAGGGAAATGGCCCTAACTTTTTACTTACCCCTGGGTGCAGAGTTACAGCATCAGAGCCATCTTCCAGGTCTTTGGTAAACTGATATGGAGACTGGCGAAGGCCCACTTGCGCAGTTGAAGCAATTTACTAGTTTGCGTAAACAGCACATGTACTGAGATGGATGGAAATTGCCAAAGTGCCAGAAGAAGACACGATGACCCGGAAGATAAAAAAAAGTTAGGGGCTAGGCTGGGCGGAGGAGTCTACATGGGGTGGGGTTAGGGTTTTTTGGTAAAGGGTTTGTTTCTCCTTTTTGTATTACCTAAAATGGATAGCAGAGGTCTGTACCTATAGACACAATGTCATACAAAGAATGGCTGCTTTTTGCCTTATTTGCTTGGAAGACTGTATTGTCTCTACACCCCAACTCTTTTACAGTGGCCATTGAAGTGTGTGACACCCCCCCCCCCCATCCTAGGCACAACACAACTCTTCTAACTACTCAGCCATACTTAAAAAATAAGGGATTGTAATAAATGACACTTCTCAAACTTATGCCTGGGGGGCAGCACAGGGTGCGTAGCCAAGGACTAGTGGGAGGGTCTTTTACAAAATGCAACATTCAACCGTGAACTTACATAACAACAATAGGAATAATAGTTACCTTCAGACTGTACAGGCAGCACATCTGCCCTACTGGCATCCTGGGGCATCCTTCTGATACACCTCCTCAGGTCTCTGAAACGCTTGTATGCCGAGGTCCATCACAGCACACAGCACTTACAGTGCTCACACAATCCACCATCTGCTGCCATAGTTGACTGCTTCTGGCAGCAATGATCAGATGGGAGGGGACTGCTCAACAAATAAACATGTCCCATTGTTGCAGCACCTCATCCACTAATACTGCACTCTCCTCACTGGAAAACTGTTTTTTTTCTTCACAAGGGCCCTCCTCCTCATTGTCCTCCTTCACCTCTTCCTCCATCCTCCCCCTTGTCCTAAGTGGCCTCTCCTCCACCCCTCCAGGCTGGGCTCTCCCTCCTGGGCTTCCCTCCCCTACTTTTAAAGGACAAGGAAAGGCAAAAAAAAAATCCTATTTTTACCTTCTTTAATGAAAAAGAAAACTATCTCCAATATACTATAATTAAAAAATGTCTACCGTTTTTATAGTAGTGATATTCTCCCTTCATTTACTTCTGTGGATAGGTCCCTAACTGCTCTGCAGAAAAACAGTCATACTTATGAACAGCAGGGGGAGCCCACACCATACTTTCCAGCCTTGCAGAACTCAAGCAGCTTTGTTTCCCTGTAGAGCAGTCAAAGACTGTGTAGATATTTGTATTGGATTTTATTTTTGCTTTTACATCCCTTTTACTGTTTTCAATTCCAGTTACAGGGACAAAGATCTTGGAGCCAGATTTAAACAGATAAACTGTGATTCTAATTGCCACTTGTTCTGCAGAGTTGGAAAAAGTTTGCTGTTTTGATAATTTATGACGATTCCTAAGCAGCCCATGCCACAGTGAGCATGTGCAGGGTCAGGGTCAGGCAAAGATGTTTAACAACGTTACAAGATGACAGCCCCCTGTGGCCAACTTTGAAAGCATAAATCATTTGTGTGATTAGGCTTGTGGTGCAGTAAGTTCAGGTTTATCTTTAGTAAACAAAATATAGCATTTCCAGCCTTATTCTGTTAGACTTTACTTGTCCTTTAAACAAAAGGCGTAAAAGTAGTGTCCGTAAAATCAGACAACAAAGGTGATGTAACCAGAATAGCTGGGCATATGTACAGTAGCTAGCCAAATTTTGAACAACAATGCACAAAAGTCACACAGCATAATTACTTATTAAATGCTTCATTATTAATTGAATTCAATCAATAAACTAAACAAATAATGTTTATTTGAAAATGTAATCTCACATTACATTAAAATAAGTAAAATGTATTTAATTGTATTAATGATTTGTATTTTAATAGATTCAAATCATTACTTCAAAAACAATAATTTATTTTCAAATTAAATTGAAAACCGAAAATTACACATTTTTCGGTTACTTAATCACACTTGTAGATTACAACAGATTGTATGCTACCTAATGTAATTTTTATATTTATTTCAGGGCCGGAACTAGGAGTAGGCAGAGTAGGCGGCCGCCTAGGGCGCAGTCATAGGGGGGGCGCACTTTAGAAGGGGAAATAATGTTTTTTTATTTCTTTAAGTTTTAACTTCTCCCCTGTCTCCAACAGCAGGGTTCTGCTCTACTTCAGTCCCCACCTCCCTCTTACTTGCCCTTTGCCTGGCACAGATCTAGGGCAATATTTTTTCTGCTGCTCTGGCAAAGGCTTGTGGCGGAGGTACAGACTTGGGGGGCAATGGCTGATGGCACAGATACAGACTTGGGGGGGGATGGCTGGTACAGACTTGTGGCACAGGTACAGACTTAGGGGGCAATGCTGATGGCACAGTTACAGACTTAGGGGCCAGCTGGTGGCACAAGTACAGACTTAGGGGGCAATGGTTGGTGGCACAGGTACAGACTTGTTAGGCAATGGCTGGTGGCAGAGGTACAGACTTGGGGGGTCATGGCTGATGGCACAAGTACAGACCTGGGGGCCAATGCTGGTGGCACAGATACAGACTTAGGGGGCAATGATGGTGGCACAGGTACAGATTTGGGGCAATATTTTGGCTTGCTGGCACAGGTACAGATTGAGAGCAATATTTTGGGTGCTGCTGGCACAGATTGGGGACAATATTTGGGCTGCAGGCTGACACAGGTACAGATTGGGAGCAATATTTTGGGTGCTACTGGCTGGCACACGTACAGTTTGATTCATTAATGTGTTATAAGGTTTCTTTATTTAAGAAAAAGTGAATAGGTGGGAAATGGTCATACATAACAGAGGTGGGGGTGAACCCCTTGCCTAGGGTGCCATACTACCTTGGCCCGGCCCTGATTTATTTTTTATAGTTTAATTTTCAACAAAAAGATGCAAAGTGAAGCCTTCTGAAATCAGAAGGTATTTACTCTGTTATTCTGCAAACTTAATACCAGAGGTTTTTAGTAGTGATGGGCGAATCTTCCCAGTTTAGCCGAAAAATTAGTTTTTGACGCGTCGCGTCGTTTTCGTTGCATCAAAAACGGCGCGCGACTCTTTTTTTTTGGGCGAATTTTCGCTGGCGCTTCGCGAATTTATTCGCCAGCGGCGAATCGCGGGAATTCGCCCCTGGCGAATAAATTCGCCCATCACTAGTTTTTAGTTATAAAACAGGTATATTTAACTGAAGCTCCTGTCACACACTCAATATGCAAATGTGAATAATGTGGGTGATGAATTTGCAAATACTGAGAGTCACCTAGATTCTATATCACAAGCAGACAGGCTGTTAACGGCACCATCTTTATTTCTCACACTAAAACTGAGGCAGCTGTTATCTTGTGTTAGGGAGCTGTTATCTGGTTACCTTCCCATTGTTCTTT
>CM044433.1:67815198-67831080 GCA_024363595.1 Xenopus borealis
CAATGCAGAATTCTTCTGGAACAGCACTATTAACTGATGCATTTTGAAATTTATTTTTTTACCATGACAGGATCCCTTTAAAGCAGGAAGTTGGATCTTGGCTATTATATTAGACATCCAGTCACTCCAGCCTTTATACATTACATTTTTGACTAACTATATTAGAAACTTTTTTTATTTTACACAGCCTATCTATTTATCCAGTTTCTATTTTTACACTGAACTGTTCCTTTAAGGTAAAAACAATATTAGTAAAAATATACACAACATAAATTGCATGTCCAACTAAATTCTTCATTAAGATCCCACTGGGTTTGTGTTTGTAATACCCATATCCAATACTGATCACATTGCAACAGTTTTTGCTTAAATAACTGTACTAGTTTCTGTATTACTTTTTTCTAGAATATGCCACCATAATTGTGAGGTCCTATGCTTATTTAAAAAAAAAAAAACCTTGCTAAAGTGGTGTCTTGTTTTTGTCTTTTATCAGTAGTCACACCCGTGTTGGTAATTTCATATTGTTGATCTGTGTTCGGCAACACTATATTTTTATGCTGTTGTGGGGAGTGCTGTCTCCCTAGTGGCCCATGTAAAAGGCAGAAACATTGAATTAAAGGCCTAGTGCTTGTGAATTGTTTGGTTTACTAGGGGGCACAGTCTCAACCTACTGGTTGCTTTCGTAATCATCCATTACTAATTTCTGCTTATATCTCAGACAGTTCATATATTGGTCAGACTCTTCACATAGCTACATAGTAACATAGTAAGTTAGGTTGAAAAAAGACACACGTCCATCAAGTTTTTTTTTAACCTGCCTAACTGCTAGTTGGCATAAAAAAAACCCTTCTGAAGCCTCTCCAATTTTCCTCAGAGGGGGAAAAATTCCTTCTGACTCCAAAATGCACTAGTCCTTGGATCAACCATAATTTTCCATTATCTTCCATAACCCTGTATTCCCTCACTTGTTAAAAGCCATCCAAGTCCTTCTTAAAGCTTTCTAATGTATCAGCCTATACAACTGATTCAGGGAGAGAATTCCACATCTTCACAACTCTCACTGTAAAAAAACCCCTTCTGAATATTTTGGTGGAACCTCTTTTCTTCTAATCAGAATGGGTAACCTGGAAGGTAAATAAAGCAACATTGCTTGCTACAGCCAAGTTTATAATCTACAAGGACTCCAAGGTCCCAGTGCAGTCCCATTTAGGGTATTAGTGACTTGGATATTTTTACATCCCAGGTGCATGACTTTACATTTATCAACAATGAATCTCATTTGCCACTTAGCTGCCCAGATTGCCAGTTTGTCAAGATCCTGTTGTAAGGATGCTGCATCCTAGATGGATTGATTGGGATGGATAGTTTTGTGTAACTTGCAAACACTGATACATTACTACAATACCCTCCCCTAAGTCATTAAAGAACAAGTTAAATAAAAGTGGAACCAATACGGAGCCCTGAGGGACCCCACTAAGAACCTTACTCCAAGTAGAGAATCATTAACAAGCACTCTCTGTACCTGATCCTGTAGCCAGTTTCCAATCCATGTGCAAACGACTTCATTAAGCCCAACAGACCTTAGTTTAGAAAGTAGTCATTTGTGGGGCACAGTATAAAACGCTTTGGCAAAATCCGAATAGATCACATCTACTGCCCCCCCCCCCCAGTCCAGCATCTTATTTACCTCATCATAAATATCAATCAAATTTGTCTGACATGACCTATCCTTCATAAAGCCATGCCGATTGCTGCTCATAATACCATTCACTAGGACAAACTTTTGAATGTGATCCCTTAACAAGCCTTTAAATAATTTGCCACAGATGACAATCTTAACAGCCTATAATTGTCAGGCTGAGATCGTAATCTCATCAGCTTTTCTCCAATCCATAGGCACCATACCGGATAAATATGAATCTGAGAAAATCAGAAATAGGGTCTGGTCTAAAACTGAACTAAACTCTCGTAAAACCCAGGGGTGTATGCCATCAGGCCCTGGAGCTTTGTTTACATTAATTTTTATTAAAGCATTTGTAATCATAGCCTGAGTCAGCCACTGTCTAGATTGAGCTGAACCATCAGTGCAGCTATGAAGTGAGCCTGTGAACTCACACACAACACCTCCATTGTATACGCTGAAGAAAAGAACTGATTTTGCACATTAGCCTTTTCTGTATCTGTTACAACCATACTGGTACCATTATTTAATGGAGCAACACTCTGAACCTGCATCTTTTTACTATTAATGTATTTTAAAAACTTAGTTTTTGCCTCCACCGCAATTAACCCTTCATTCCCTTTCTTTGCCTTCCAGATTGCTGATTTACAACATTAATTATAGTGTTTATATTCATTAAATGCAGCTTCTGATCCAACAGACTTGTAGTTTTTCAATGCCTTTCTCTTCTTTCCTATTAACTTCTTTACTTCTGTAATAAGCCACATAGGATGATTCTTAGAACTTCTACATTTAGGGAATAAATTGAGGACAGTAATGATTTGATATATTATCTATAAGAATTAATGCAGTAAACAAGTGATCCCCAAACAGTAGCTCGTGAGCCACATGTTGCTCCCCAACCCCTTGGATGTTGCTCAAAGTGGCCTCAGAGCAGGTGCTTATTTTTCAATTCCAGGCTTGTAGGCAAGTTTTTGTTGTATAAAAACCAGGTTTCCTACCAAACAGAGGCTCCTGTACTCTGCCAGTCCACATAGGGGCCAGCAATAGTCAATCACAACCCTTATTTGGCACTATCCAACATTTTTTATGCTTGTGTTGCTCCCCAAATTTTTTTACATCTGAATGTTGCTCACGGTTGGAAAAAGGTTGGGGACCCCTGCAGTTAACAGTTATTGTCCGTTCAAAGTAAACAAAAATGGAACACAAAGATTAAGATTCAAAATTTTTTTAAAAATTCACAAATGTATGCTCCATTTTTGTTTATATTGAACTGTTTTTGTCCTGTTAATGTAATTTAGTAAAGTTTCTTGTATTTAATCAATCCTGTAAATGATGTACTGCTGTGTATGGTCTATCTATCAATACTTGTGATCAAGAGAAGAGGACTGAAAAACTCAGTTATTAATTGTATGAGAAGGAAAGAAAAGAACAGATCTCCTCTTGATCAATATGAGGTTTACTTAAAGTGCACGTGCAAATAAGTTAATAATTATATAAATTAGAAGAATTAATTCTTTTCATAAATTATAATTAATATGCAATCCCCAATAAATTAATTATCTAATAGAAATTCAAATTAATAGACATATGATTATTTTTAAAGTTTCTGTAATCATTAATTCATCAGTGGTGTTCCGCTGTATTGGTAAGGAGAAAAGGTATGAAAAGGAATAAAAGAGGTGTGGAGAAGTCCCGTATAGATCTATCTGTATTTTAGCTACCTTCGGGACCCCACAAAGAGGGAGAAGTCTGCCACTCAAGGGCTGTGGTCTCGTATTTTAACTATCGCTAACTTTGCTGAGAACTCGCTGTGCTAAAAAACCACAAACCCCTGAGTGCATAGAGTACTTTAGCTCAAAGAGATATAAGATCCAAGATACAAGATTGCAATACGGCAGGAACTCACCAATCAATTACCCAACCTGTGAGAGTGCTACGTGTGGTTAAAAATTATCAACCCCCAGGGCTTTGGTAACAGGTATTCAGTAGGCAGAAGCAAGTGCTTATAAAATCCAATGAGTTAGTACAATTAAAACTACCCATCCCAAGTACTTCTAAGAACAATTAAACAAAAGGAAGCAAGTGCTCTTTAAAATCAGAGAGGTCAGCCTGACGCACGTTTCGCTACAAAAGCTTAATCATAGGACTGCCTATGATTAAGCTTTTGTAGCGAAACGCGCGTCAGGCGGAACACCACTGATGAATTAATGATTACAGAAACTTTAAAAATAATCATTTGTCTATTAATTTGAATTTCTATTAGATAATTCATTTATTGGGGATTGCATATTAATTATAATTTATGAAAAAAATTAATTCTTCTAATTTATATAATTATTAACTTATTTGCACATGCACTTTAAGTAAACCTCATATTGATCAAGAGGAGATCTGTTCTTTTCTTTCCTTCTCATACAATCCTGTAAATGTTCTACTTATTTCAAAATGTTGGTCAAACAGTCAAGGAATAACCCAATCTTTTTTGACTGAATCCTAATAAACTACTGTTTTCAGTGTATGCAACACTTTTTTTATGTTTTGTCACTGTTTTTCGTTGTTTTACAAAAAGGTTTCCTGCCATTTATCTGTCTCTATATATTTTCTTCTGTAGATTAATTTATACCTTAAAATGGAAAAGAAGCCAAACAAAAAAGAAAAACTCTCTTTAGTAAATAATGTCCTAAAGCTATCATCCAAACTCATCAAAGTAAGTTAACAAAACTAGATATAGTTAATATAAATTTTTAGCTCTAATTAATAACTTATTGATTAATATGCACACCTGCTAAGGGGGTGTGACTGGGTATTGGTTGATTGGTGGGTGAGTCTATAAATAGTTTTCACTTGTCTGTTGTTGTATCTTGATAAAGGTCCAGGGTGACCATCTTAAGTGGATATTATATTACTGTATTGCACCCAGGTATTCAACTTTATGTGTGTGTGCCCTAGCCCTCCAATGCAAATATATATATATAGTGACAACTAGACCTGTAGGAGTACCTGGGGCAGTGTCCTGGGGCTGCTTTCCACAGTCTTTTAGGGTAAAGCAGTCACAGAAGTTGCTCTCTTAAAGGCAAAGCATTCTTTGGTAACAAGCACACAACAGAAATTAAAACAAAGAAAAAAATACACCCTTGCACCAGAGTGCTGGCTAAACAAAGTTGGTAGCCTAACTACAGTTAGGTGGCTTTCCCAACACCAACTTAATACAAATATATCACACTCACTGGTAGTGTCAGGCGTACCGGATATCTGGCGATGGATCTCTTCTAGATGATAGGACCCACAAGTGGCTAAACAGCACAGAACCCACCTGGGAATGATACAGGGCGAAGTGAAGTACCAGGGAGTAGAGAGAGAGGCGAAGTCAAACCAGATCCGAGTTCAAGGGCAGGCAGCAAAGTAGCAGGAACGAATAGGCCGAGGTCAGGATATGTAGCGTAGATTCGAACTCAGGAAAAAGCAATAGGTCATACACAGGAATTGGCAAAATAGGTTGAATAGTTAGGTTTTCAGGAGGAACCACGATAACCAGGCACAGTTTACAAAAAGAAATGGATTTAAATACCTTTAGCCGTGATGCCAATTCGCCAGCGTTGGAACACCTGCACAAGTATGCAGCGTCATGAGGTTCCACGCCGTGACCCGCACACACGCCTGCGTCCAGCTGTTCATAATGTCAGACCCAGAAGGAGGCGCACTGAAACGCTTTTCAGAGAGTATTCTTAAATTGCCCCCTACCAAGATGCGGCCTTAAGACAAAATTACTGGAAGGCTTGTCCGGATGAGTCCTCTAAAATTACGCCAGAAGTTTAGGAGCATGTAAATTCGAGGAAGGTTCCCAAGAATTTTCTTCTGGCCCATAGCCTTTCCATTTGACTAGATACTGTAAACTCTTACCTCGATTTCGAGAGTCCAAGATCAATCTTTATGGTGAGTAGAATGAGGTCATCAAGGGTTTCAGGAACCCCTGTACGTGTCAGTTCATCCTTCAAATTTTCAGATAACCCCAAGCGATACTGATGTTTGAGTGCGGATTGATTCCAATCAACGTCTGCTGCAAATTTTCGGAACTCCACTGTATAATCTTCAGCAGGACCTTGTCCTCGACTCAATGAACGTAAAGAAGCCTCAGCTGCAGAAACTCTATGTGGATCATCATATAGCACAGCCATGGCATTGAAGAAGGACTCCACTGTGACTAATTCAGGACTCTGTTGATCCATTAAATGAAAAGCCCAAGCCTGAGGATCTTCAGATAAAAAAGAAATAACAGTACCCACACGGATCTGTTCAGTAGGATAAGTATGTGGCTTCAACGTAAATAATAGTTTACAGTTATTCTTGAATAGACGAAAGGTCTTTCGATCGCCAGAAAACGGATCAGGATGATGGATGTTGGGCTCTTAATGGTCCGAAGGAAGTGCTTGACTGCCAGAAGCAGATTGGTCAGCCGAATGTGCTGTGGTTGAACTGCCAGGAGGCGACTGCAATGTCCTCATCTGATCTTGCATCTGTGCATTACCAGCTTGAAGTTCACGGACCGCTTTAGTGAGCATAGACAGTTTTTCAGTGAGGACTGTCAGGCTTACCGGGATATCTGGCGATGGATCTCTCCTAGAAGATAGGACCCACAAGCGGATAACACAGCACAGAACCCACCTGGGAATGATACAGGGGGAGCCATTGAGTAGAGAGAAGCCTGTGAGGCTAAACCAAGCGAAGTAGAGAGAGGGAGTAGAGAGAGAGGCAAAGTCAAACCGGATCTGAGTTCAAGGGCAGGCAGCAAAGTAGCAGGAATGAATAGGCAAGCCGAGGTCAGGATAGGTAGTGAACATTCAAAGTCAGGAACATAGGTTAGTAAATAGGTTAAATAGCTAGGTATTCAGGAGGAACCACGATAACCAGGCTGTCAGCGGGGGCCTCCGGCTCCCACGAGGGGGGGTGAAGTCAGGATCAAGGAGGAAGTCCCTTTCCAGTGAGTCCAGGCAAGGTACAGTTCAGGGGAATCCAAAAGCAAGGTTCAAGAAGGCAGGCAGCAAGGTTTCAGAGTCAGGAACAGGCAAAGGATCAGCAACAGGAATCACAGACAAGGCAGAGAGACCCAGGAACACAATAGTATATTGAGCTATAATCGGTCATTGAACCTGGGTCTCCGGTGTGTCCGGGGCCAGCAGGGAAGCATGTTGTGGTGCACTGCAGCTTCTATAGACATAGAAATAAAAACAATAAATACATTGCAATGGAACAAGGGCAAATAACATAGTTCATTTTATGGTTCAATAGAAACAACCCAGGGGTAAGGACTCGTTCAAGCCCCTAGGGGTTTCATCCACGTTGATCATGGGACAATTGGACTTTATCTTGTTTTGTGACTGATGTATAAGTAGTAGTGAAAATCAAAGTTGTTGGGCCCTCCAGAGCTGGTATCCTTGTACCGAGTAGGGAATCTGGTGTATGCTGCATAACTCTTTGTAATTGGGCTTCCAATAAGTGATAGTCATATCCCTCGTTCAGAAATCAAACATCGCTTGGAGCTGTGTGTTGGTTGACTGAGGATCACAATTGGCGCCCTTGTTTGAACTTAAATAGGCACTTTTTTGAGCACTGTTTGTCCTTGAGAAAATTTCCTGTGAGGAACTGAAACGGATTAATAAACCTTATTTTTTCATTCATAACATCAACTGGTTTACAGTTCATGAAAATCCTGAGAGTGCCGGTACCACGTCCAGACTATATCCAATTTTCTTACCAGAGCATCCAGGTCATTTGACCTACCTCGAGATGTGCAGCATGCAACCACCATTTTCTCTCTCTCTCTCCCTCTATATATATTGTAGTATGGAAAAAAGTAGCAGCTCAGAGTGGGATGAACAAAAGTGTATTATATTGTTATTTCTAATGATACTTATTGCTGTTTCTTGAGCCAAACAGGGAAATTGAAGCTACTCTATGTTTGGTGCTTGCGAGGCAGATAACTAGATTACTAGTGCACAGATAATTTACCTGCATAAGTGCACTGTGCTAATGTGAGAATTCTGATGACCCTGGGAAGTTGTTCCTGACACAATTCAATAAATACATTCACTTATAAAAGCCAGTTGGAAATTAATGGAAATTAAATGCTAAAGATCAGTTTCTAATTATTTATAAGAAAATCTTTCACTGAAATCATCTTTCATTAAAACTGCTAGTGTTCCATTAGGTCACCCAGATAGGAGCCCTAAGCACCTGAGATCTGCAGTCATACAACCTGTTCGCTTTTATTCAGATGCAGTTATTTAATTTTTGTAATTTTTTCATTACTCTGCTGCAGGAAATCGATACACCTTTTAGACTGTATGGACTTGCTGTGAACCCTTTAATTTACAACATAACACGTGTAGTCATCCTTTCTGCTGTGTCAGGCGTGGTTAGTGACCTTTTGGGATTTAACATCAGGGTGAGTGCAAAACTATATTACTGTACATGCCAATAAAAATGTTGGGTTAATGTTGGGATTTTTAAACAATGTATTTTCAGGTAGCAGAAATTAATACAGTATTATCCAGTCAATGCCTTTGAACACCAGGGCAGCTTACTCGAATCAGTTCACACCTCACATCATAACTACCATAGACCCCGACCATTACAGGATCTGCCATTGTTTGTGTTGCCCTCCCTGCACCCATCTGTCCACACCCGCAGCAAAGAAGCAAACAGGCAGACAGATGAAAAAAGTTGCAGGGAGAAGGCTGTAAGAAAAAGAGCTTGATTGAAGGAAGGTGCAAACTGGGCCTTCCCAAATAATCGTTTTACTGAGGGGAGTCTGGCTCTGTCTAGTTATGCCACTGAGCCTATAGTTTGCAGTAAAAGGGAAACTGTCATGGGAAAACATTTTTTTTTTCTTTTCAATGCATCAGTTAATAGTGCTGCTCCAGTAGACTTCTGCACTGAAACACAGTTCTCAAAAGAGCAAACAGATTTTTGTATATTCAGTTTTGAAATCTGACATGGGGCTAGCCATTTTGTCAATTTCCCAGCTGCCCCGGTCATGTGACTTGTACCTGCACTTTAGGAGGGAACTGCTTTCTGGCAGGCTGTTGTTTTTCCTTCTCAATGTAACTGAATAGTACGCAGTGGGACATGGGTTTTACTATTGAGTGCTGTTCTTAGATCTACCAGGCAGCTGTTATCTTGTGTTAGGGAGCTGTTATCTGGTTACCTTCCCATTGTTCTTTTGTTAGGCTGCTGGGTGGGGGAAAGGGAGGGGGTGATATCACTCTAACTTGTAGTGCAGCAATAAAGAGTGATTGAAGTTTAGCAGAGCACAAGTCACATGACTTGGGGCAGCTGAGAAATTGAGAACATGTCTAGCCCCATGTCAGATTTCAAAATAAAAAATAAAAAAATCTGTTTGCTCTTTTGAGAAATGGATTTCAATGCAGAATTCTTCTGGAATAGCACTATTAACTGATGCATTTTGAAAAACATTTTTTCCCATGACAGGATCCCTTATCACTTATATAGCCTTTGCTATTTTACTTCTTTGCCTCAACAGCACAAGCTCTTGATAAACATCCATCCTCTTTACATAGGTGGTTTCAGAAAAAATAACATTCTCTCTATAGCACCACAGTAAATCAGCTATCCTCGCTTATTAGCCTTTCTATCAAATAAATCACTCCTGTCTTCTTTTTTTTAAAGGCTTTATTTAAACAATAACACAAACATAAAAAGGGGGTTCAATTAAAGAATTAAGAATGGTAGGTAATGTTATTACACATCATAAGATACAGATTGGTAGGATAACAAAGTACTAGTCTTAATAGTAAGAATTCAGAGTTAAAGTGAGGTCACATTTACTCTTTGTTTGGTCATATGTTTATCTTGTGGTGTGCAGATGTTGGAGTTTATGGTGTCTGGTACCTTATGTGTAGGCCTCTTCCCATGTTAGCCAAATGTTGTCATACTTCTGGAGGCAGCCTGGCAAGACCAGTATGTAAGGTTAATGAGAGGCAATATTGCAGCTATTGTTTCCCTCCATTCCTGAATTGTTGGTACTGCTTTTAACATCCATTTCCTGACTATCAGTTTTCGGGTGTAGAATAGGAGTGTGCGAAACATGGCTCTTTGATTGTTTTGGGGAATAATGTCATCAATAATTCCCATCAGGAAGACCTCAGGGGAGATAACCTGGGGGATGCCTAATGTGGATGACAGTTCCCTCACCACTTTCCTCCAGTACTGTTGAATGTCTGGGCATGACCATAGCATATGAAGGAATGAGGCCTTGGATTCCTGGCATTTTGGGCTGTTTACTCTGTTGTCATGACAGAATTTGGCTAGTCACTCGGGTGAATGAATAATATAATTGATGTAGGATTTTTAACTGTATAAGTCTATCTTTGGATGAGATTAGGTAGTCATACACTTTGGTCGTGGCTTCCTCCCAGGCCTCTGAGTTTAGGTTAGACACCATTGCCTTCCATTTTTCAAAGGAAGCTTGGAAAGGGAGTGACTTCATTGCAATGAGGCTCCCACATAGTCTAGTCACTAATTTCCGTTGGACAGCGGCCCAAATAATGCATAAAGTTGCTGGAATTGTTGAAGGAATGCATGTCGTAGTTGTAGATAAGCAAAGATTTTTGGGTTTTCAGGCTTAGTTAGTTTGATCTGATCATAGCTTTTAAAGTTCCCATCCTGCAGTCAGTAACGGAACTAGGTGGGGGCGGGGCCCTGGTGCGGGCCGTGCGGCCGGGCCCCCACCCTAGTCCGTGTGATTGACGCGCCGCTGCAGCCGATTCGCCGTTTTGCTTGAAGCTGTTTAAGTGTCTCATGTGTGGGGAGTGATAGATGTTGTTGTTCCGCTATTGTGAGTCTTTTTATTTAATTTCTTTTTTTGATGCTTTTTCTCGCTCTGGCTATGGCCTCAATTAATGTGCCTCTGAGGGTAGCTTTAAAGGCATCCCAAACTATGTCAGGGTTTGTGGAGTTTTTGTTAATATTCCAGTATTCCTTAAGGGACTTGGAATTGGCTTGAGAGACTGTCTCTTGGCCCAGCCAGAGTGGGCTGAGTCTTCAGATCCGTGATCCCCCTTTAGGAAGTATATTTATTAACTCTAATGGGACGTGATCTGATATAGCTCTTGGGAGGTATTGTATCAGGGTTATCTGTGGGAGTAGGTCAGCAGACGCTAATGCTACATCTATTCTGGTAAGTGGATTGTAGGTGGTGGATTGACAGGAGTATGCTTTGGTGGTTGGGTGTTTCCACTTCCAGACATCGGTAAGGCCCATGGCTGTTGCTCACTGCGAGAGCTTGTTGTGAGCTCGGGTATTATGAGTTAGCCTGTCTAAATTGGCATCCACAAGTGCATTAAAGTAACCCATAAAGCACAATGGGGCAGATGGGAACCCTGATATTACTTTCATTATCTGTTCTAATGGAGGGGTTTGCAAGGGTGGTGGTATATATAGTGGTATATATACACTTGCTAAGGTTAGCGGCTCGTTAACTATTGTACAGGTCAGAGATAAGTACAAATCTGCGGGTCTGTGTGTAAGTCAAGTAGTTTAAACTGGAGTTGTTTCCTGACAAGTATGGAGGTACATCTGGCATATGTGGAAAAAGTGGCATGGTAGGAGTGATTTACCCAGGGTTTCTTTAACGCCAATATGCACTGGCCCTCCAGGTATGTTTCCTGCAATAGGAGAACTTGAGGCTTCGTTTTTTTGACAGTCGAAGACTAAGGAGCGTTTGATTTTAGAGTTTTGACCTCTCATATTCTATGAGACATACACCAGAGGTTCATTCTCAAAATCAGCTGCAGTATGTGGTTGTGATGGCGTGTCCATTAATGAACAGCATGTGACTGAGAGATCCGTTTGTTTGGCGATGTCCTAGGGCCCAACTATCGGATCAGAATGACGTGCATATGGGAAGTCGGATTGCGGGACCGCATCAATGTACAGATGCGCCTGCGATCCGACAGGATTTTTAATCCTGCCCGATCGACATCTGGCCAAAATTCAGCCAGATATCAATCAGGGAAGCCCGTCGGAGGGCCCCACTCATGGGCCGATAAACTGCCGCTTTTATCGGCCTGTGTATGGCCACCTTAAGACTAGCATATAAATGTGATACATTGCATATAAGAATGATTAATAAGGTAACATTTCCCCTTTTTACCCCCCCCCAACTAAACATCCCTCACTGCCCACCCCCAAACATGGGTGGGTCTATTCCAATAACGTGTTACGTAACATGTTGATATGTGGCCTAGTCAATGCTCCTTTTCATTACTTAGGGGCAGATTTATCAAATTCACATGAATGATTCGAAATTCGATCGAATTTTCAAAAAGATTTGAATTTTCAAATATTTATGAAGGACACTTCGACCATCGAATTTTGAAAATTCGATTGAATCGAATGATTCGAATAAAATACTATTCGGCAGTCGAATTACTTTAAATTTTTATTCGACTGTCTAGTTCGCCAGATTAAACCTACCGAATTGCTATTAAACCCTATGGGAAGCTCCCATAAGGATTTTTCTAGCTTTTTTTAATAAAAAAAAATTTGAATAACGGTAAAATCCTTCGAATTCAATATTCGTATTCGAAGGATTTTACTTCCATTTAAATTTGATGGTCAAATTTGAGAGTTTTTTTAACCCTCTAATTCGACCCTTGATAAATCTGCCCCTTAGCCATATTGAACATTAATAACATTTATAATCAGGGGGTAAGTACAATAACAAACTTTCAAACTATGAGTAGGCTGCTTTGTGCAGTGGTTTCCCATACACCAATATTGGTATCCAGTGTAACTCCATACACTCCGTACAGTTCCAATGGGCAAATACCTTGTTCAGTTCTCTCACCCTCATTTTTATGGTGTAGTCTCTGGGGAGGAAAGTTTATGCGCACAGTTCAAGCGTAATGGTGGTACCCGCTGAGGGCCCTCCGGGATTTGAAGTCCACAGTTGAGCAAACTGGTATGTTAAGGAGAGTTCTTGAGGAGGAGTAGTAGTCATTCCTGTGGAGGTTTAGTTAGACAGGGAGCAATCATGTAGTGGGGTGTTTAACAAGTGACTTAAGGGTTTCCCCAGCAGGTTTGCATGCAGAGGCATGCTGTGCACATGAAGCATGATTCCGGTCTTCTTTAACCTTTATAACAAATGTCCTTCATCAAATGGAGCTTCTCCAAAGTTATATCTAGCAGGCGCAAGACGACTTACATTACATATCCATCAGACAGTTCATTTGTGTATGGTCCTCGCTGGCATCTCACTTTAAGTGGTGTAGTAAATTTATATTGTCCTTGTTTCATTATTCCTGGTTTCTTAATTCTGACTAAAGATCCAGGCTGAAAGTGCACTTCTCTTGCACCACGTTTTCTGTCAGTATAAGCCTTGCATTTGTCTTGTTGATGCTTGAGAATATCAGCAGTAGATGATTTTGTAGGCACAGTATTTTGTGATGTTTGATGTCTGCAACATGTAACTTAGTGTGCATCTGTCTGCCATTTAATAATTCAGCTGGAGATTATTGGGTTGTTGCATGGCATGTTACTCTAAAGTTATCTAGGATCTCTGTTGTAAATACTTTCCCAGTAAGGTTTGCTGTCTGTAGTGAGTCTTTCAGACTTTGGTTGAATCGCTTGATTTCTCCATGCTTGTGGGTAATACACTGAAGATTTTCTATGCACAATATTCCTCTATCTCAGAAAGATCTAAAACTCATATGAGACAAACTGTGGTCAGTAGTGATGGGCGAATTTATTCGCCAGGGGCGAATTCGCGGCGAATTCCCGCAATTCGCGAAACACCAGCAAAAATTCGCGAATATTCGACAGAAAAACGAATCGCGAGTCGTTTTTGACGCGACGCTCCGAAAACGGCGCGCCGGAAACGGCGCGACGCGATTGACGCGCCGCGCGTCAAAAACAACGCGTGACTTGTTTCACGGATTTTTTCGCCAATTTGCGAATTTCACTGGAAATTCGCAAATTTTCTCGGCGAAGCGAAACGGGTGAGATTCGCCCATCACTAGTGGTCCGTTGTCTGATATTAACTCCTTTGGATTTCCTTCTCTGCTGAAGACTGTAGACAGAAATGTTATTACTGTAGCTGATGTTATACGAGAAACAAATGCAATTTCTGGCCATTTACTGTAATAATCTATTAAAGTTATAGCAAATCTGCAGTCTAAATAAGGTAGAAGGCTGAGAGAAAGCAAAAACGGCAGAACTTGCTGCTTAACTGTACTTTATTGCACACAACATGTTTCTGCAGTCTATAGGATCATCTGCAAAAGGAGCCATAACATCAATAGCAAGTTTTTCCCATGCTGAATAAGGGAATGGTACTGGCTGAAGTGGTGGTGTATGTGTGATAGCTGTTTTGTCATGATTCTGACAAGTAACAAAGAATGAAGAACCACATCGGCATCCATTGCTGGCCACCAGTATAGTTCTCGCAGACTTTGTTTTGTACGTACAATTCCTTTATGACTCTCATGTGCAAGTTGTATAAGCTTTTCTCTCAAGGTTTCTGGTACCAATAAACGGTGAGCTCCATGGACAACATAGCCATATACGAAGGACAGTTCGTGTCTAATCCTGTAGTAAGGTTGAAGATCAGGACTGAGTTTCTTCTCAGCATTTGGCCATTTGCTTTGTATGATGTCCCATAGTTTTTACTTGAACTGGACATGTGAGGCAAGCTTGCTACAGCTGTAACTGTAGATAAAAATATATCAGTCAATGCTACTTCTATGTCCTCATCCAGTGTATCAGAAGCTGTTTAAAGGTAAATGTGACAAACCATCAGCAGTAACATTTTTCAAACCTGGTTTGTATGTTTGATTCGGCTGAATCCTTGTGCATAGACAAACTGAATCTGAATCCTAATTTGCATATGAAAATTAGGCGTGGGAAGGGAAATCCCGTGACTTTTTGTCAGAAAACAAGGAAAAGTAAAACATTTTTCCCACCCCTAATTTGCATATGAAATTAGGATTCAGATTTGTTTCGGTATTCAGCCGAATATTTCACAAAGGATTTTTCCTGGCCACTCCATATCAGCATTACAATCGGGAGGATCCTCCCATCCCCGCCCCCAGACCAGAATGTCCCTCCCTCCCTAAAACCTTAAAGGTACCCCTGGAGCACACATACCTTGTCTTTTTTCTTTCTGTCTTTGCTCTGTTTCAGACCTCAGGGTCCTTTCCTAGTTTGGGCTTCTTATTCCCTGAGCATTCAAGCTCCATAGGTGAATTGAGCAGAGTACTTACCTTCCTTCCCTTTCGTGTGACGTTTGGGAAAAGGCTGGAACAGGGGGGTATCAGCTATGCTATCCCAATGCCCTGGTTCTCTGAGGGTTGTCATGGAGGTGGCTCTTAAAAGTTGCCTGTGCCAACAGGAATCCGATATAATTAGGCACTATATTCCCCCCAGCAAATGGGGAGACATTGCCTGGCATCCTACCCCATTCCTTCCAGGTGTCTGTAGGGAAATTGGGGATTAGGGGAGAGTGTAGCTCTCATTCTCCTGCTGCATGCTTTGACCATGCGGTGCTGTGCTGCGGGGGCCATCTTGGATCAGGGAAAACATTTTCAGGTTCTTTCCCTGGGAGGCTGCTGTGGCCATTTTGGTTGGGACCAGTTTTCAGGGGAAGCTGCACTTCCGGCCCAGAGGATGTATATAAACCTTGGAAAGGCAGCAGCTCTGGCTGCCTGTCTTGTCCTCATTCAGGGGTTTTTCTGTCCTGGCAAGTTTCAAGCCTTTCTCTTTTTAGGTAAGTCTATGGTTTTTGTCTTCTATGCTTCCTTAGCTGTTCTCTCTAGGAGGTTTTCATGCCTCATTCTTATTGTTTTCTTATTTTTGTGCTGGTTTTTCTTTTGTGCACATGGATTCCTTAGTCTCAGGTGTCTCTGCTCTCCAAGCTAGGTAGGTCCCTCAAT
Organism: Xenopus borealis; assembly: GCA_024363595.1. Taxonomy (NCBI): domain Eukaryota; kingdom Metazoa; phylum Chordata; class Amphibia; order Anura; family Pipidae; genus Xenopus; species Xenopus borealis. The sequence continues at coordinate 67,830,832 of CM044433.1, forward strand.
TTTTTAAATCATATTCTTTTTCTCTTCCTCTGTCATTTCCCTCTCTCTCTTAGTTCGCTGGGGTTACCTTCTTCCCGAGCTTATCTGAGAACCTGCTCTCTGGCTCAGCAAGCTAAAGCACTGGTTTTCCCCGTGGAGTCTGGGGTTCAAATCCAGAGTAAGTGATTTCATGTACGTTGTGGGTTGTTTTCATGGTCGGTCTATGAAGTCAAAATCTACAATTCTCCTCTCTGGTCATTCAGAATGCAT
>CM044433.1:67853665-67864869 GCA_024363595.1 Xenopus borealis
TCAATTTTGTATTTGCTACATTGAAGGTGTGCATTTGGACTTTGGACTGTATATATATATTGTGGGGGGTCACTCTTTAGGTAGTAGCAGCAGCGGCAGCTCCATTCACACAGACAAGAGACAGTACACTAGGTTTTTAGCTGATCTTTGTATGTGTTTTATTCCACACACCAGCTTACACATAAACATAAAAGTTCATAGTCTTTGTGGAGGCAGAAAACAAAATAGTTCCAGCTGTGCTGTTAAAGAAAATGTCCTTTTTCCAAAGAACCCACAGCCCACACTTGGGCAAGATAAGTCCAGCAAACAAAAATATACTGTTAACTCACAGTTCTTTGGAGATTCACTCTTTCCTGTTCCTTTCACATGGCAGTGGGCAACAATGGGTTAATCCCTCCTGCCATGCAAATGGGACAGGAAATACCAAATAAATTCCTGACTTCCTCCCCCGGCCGCCATCTTTTTTTCTCCTGTCGCTCCCCCCAAATGTGCCAGGGAAGTACCTCTCCTTTCCTGAAGTCCCGGACCGAGCTAAGTCTCATGTGTGTTGCAGGGAAGTCCGACGCTGGACTAGGGCCAATTGTGCCGCTGGTGCGATCAGCCGCAATGCCGGTACTCGGCGCATGCGCAATAAGACACCAATGTATTCTCCGTTTCCAAGATGGCGCGGATGCGTCTGAGCATGCGCAAGCTTGCGCGAACCCGGAAGTGGCGCGAAAAAGCCTTACAAACAGCGCAAAATGGAACGGACTGCCGCTTAAACAATATAATAGTGGCGTTTTGTATCCCCTATGCTGCCTGGTGCTGGTAAGAGTATCAAACAACTTGATTTATGCCGTGGTGCGCTCTGAAGGGTACTGTGTAAGTAAGCAGTTGGATACCTTCAGGGGAAATGCATAAGGAGCCTGTTTTATAATAATATGTTGGAAATATGTTAAAAAATTTTCTTTTTTCTTCTTCTCAGACGGAATTAGCTTGCAGGTTGGGATTCCTGTGTTGCATCATGAGCTCTAGACGCTCACAATCAGGCTCAAGGGGGTGAGTCCAGAGAGGAGCACAAACTGTGAAGGTTGAAACAATTTTTATGCTTTAAACATGTTTAGCTAAAGTATATATACTTTATTTCAGGAGTTCTCCAACTGGAGACAGTCTAAGGAAAAGAAGCAGACGAGAGTGCGCATCATGTTCAGGAACAGCAATGCCGGATAAAAGATTATGTGACAAATGTCTGTCTGAGGCTTCTGGATTAGCGCCTGCACAATTCACAGAATTCATGGCTTGGATGAAGAGCGCATTTAACCAATCCATGGAAAATATGGTATCGCAAGTTACTGACAATGTTTTGAAAAACATAGACATCCACGCTAGAACTGATGAGATTAGTACTCCAAGTAAAGTTACTATACCGCAAACGGATTCGGAAGGTGAAATTTCGGATTCAGAAGCAGAGGAGGTTGAAGAGTTTAACACGGATATGATAGAACCTTTTATCAAAGCAGTCAGGAAAACTTTAGTTTTGTAAGACAAAGCTCAAGACCTTGATAAACAAGATAAAATGTTTAAGTCAGCATCAAAAAAGAATCATCTCTTCCCAATTCATGAAGTTATTCGAGCTGTGGTTGAAGGCGAATGGGAATCGCCAGATAAGAAACAGTTACTTTCAAGAAGATTTAAGAAAATGTTCCCTTTCTCGGTGGATAGTACTAAGACAAGGGATACTCCATCAAAGGTGGATGCAGCTATCACTAGAGTTGCCAGACGTACCACACTACCTGTTGACGAAGGCGTGTCATTGAAGAATACGATGGAAAGAAGACAGGATGGAGCTTTAAAGAGAGCTTACCTGACTGGAGGTGCATTGTGTTAGAATCGGCAATCAAATCAGGCACAGAAAGAAACAAGCTAATTGATATGTTGCAAGATATAAAACTAGCGAATGAGTTTGTAGCTGAATCATCCATGGATTCCATCAAATTAGCTGGAAAATCCATGGGACAGTCAGTAGTAGCCAGAAGAGGCCTTTGGCTTAGACACTGGAATGCGGATTCACAATCGAAGCACAACTTATGTTCGCTGCCATTTAAAGGGAACCATCTTTTTGGATCAGCACTTGACCAAATAATATCCAAAGCTTCGGCTGGGAAATCGTCATTTCTGCCCCAGGAGCGTAGGGACAAAAGAAACATGCCGAGAACATCCAAAGGACCCTTTAAGGAGGCAAAACAATATAAACCAGGGAAACCTTTCTCCAGACAATGGAGACCCAGGAACCAGTTTTTTCCTTCCAAAAGAAACGATCAAAAATCCGATAAGAAGAAATTATGAAGGTGTGGGAGCCCCAATGCTGGTCGGGGGAAGACTGATAGATTTTGCAGCAGTGTGGGCTCGAGAATGCAAAGATCAATAGGTACTGAATGTGATAAAGAAAGGACAAGAATTAGAGCTGACACAGTGTCCCCCGCAAAAGTTTGTGTCTTCAGACAAAAACTGGTCTGCGAAAAAAAAAAGCACCTTGGCTCGAATAATCAAGGACCTAACAAAAAACAAAGTTATAGCTCCAGTTCCATCAAATCAAAGATTTCAGGGAACTTATTCACATCTATTCTTAAGACGCAAACTGAATGGAGGTTTCAGAGTAATACTGAACCTGAAAAACATAAACTAATGATCTCTTCTTTCAGAATGGAAACTATGAATTCAATATCCCAAATGCTGTAGCCAGAAGATTGGTTGGCAAAGCTGGATATACAGGACGCATACCTGCACATCCCAGTAAGGGAAAACCACAGAAAACATCTCAGGTTCAAAATATTAAATCAGCATTTTTATTTCAAGTGCTCCCATTCGGGCTGGCTACGGCACCGAGAATCTTTACAAAGATATTGGCACCATTAGTGGCAAACCTGAGGCTGAAGGGCATACAAAATTTTGCCTACTTAGACGATATTCTTTTGAAAGCCTCATCGAAAAAAAATAGTGTCAGACCACCTTGATGTAACCACCAAATACCTACAGGAGCTGGGTTGGCTGATAAACTTCGAGCATCACAGTCCCAACACAGAGGATGGAATTTTTAGGGGTCATCATAGACACCCTGGAGTTCAAATTATACCTTCCACAAAGGAGGATCAAGAATGTTAAAGAAGCAGTGAAACAAATCATCAGGGAACCCACACCATCGGCATTGGTTTGCCAACAAACCCTGGGGAAGTTGAGATCAGACAATATAACCGCAGTAACTTATGTGAACAAACAAGGCGGAACAAGGTCAAAAACACTTCTGAACTTGACCATTGTTATGCTTACATGGGCAGAAAAGAACCTCATGAATCTAACAGCGGAATACATTCCAGGTACACACTGGCGGACCAGTTGAGCAGGTCAAAACCAATGAATGGGGAATGGGAACTCCACCAGGAGGTCTTCCATCTGATTTCAAAGAAATGGGGTCCATTCTTCCTGGACCTGATGGCAACACGGCGCAACTCAAAAATGCCGAATTATGTGTCTTGGACACAGGAAACGGGAGCCAGGTTTGTGAACGCTTTCTCAATACCTTGGAATATTCCCAGGTCATATGTATTCCCTCCAATCAGTCTGATCCCAAGGACCTTGAAGAAAATCAAGGAGGACAAGGTGGAGGTTGTGTTTGTGGCTCCTTGGTGGCCAAGAAGACCATGGTTCACTCAGATACAGCTTCTGGCTATAGACCACCCATTAATGCTCTGACGGCCTGGCTTTTGAAAGGTTGAAATTAGCATCAGCAGGATTCTCAGCAGCCTCCATATCTACCCTAATGGCTGCGAAAAAGCCCGGGACCATCCAAAAATATTTTATTATTTGGGAAAAATTCAACAGCTGGCGTAATATGATGGGTTTGAACGAAACAGAAATCTCAGAAGTTCAGATAGTGGATTTCTTGCAAAAAGGAGTAGACTTAAAACTGAGTGTTTCCACGCTAAAAGGGCAAGTTACAGCTATTTCGCATTTTACGGAAGCATCCTGGGCTAACAAACCTTCGATCAGAAGATTCTTCTTAGGCCTTAAGAAAACTTCGCCTACATCCAGATCACAAGTGCCTCCATGGGATTTAAGCCTTGTCCTGGAAGCTCTAACCAGGAAACCTTTTGAACCTATATCTGAAATCTCTATTAAAATGTTAAATCTTAAAATGTGTTTTCTGCTAGCAATCAGAAAGAAGAGTGGGGGAATTGCACTCGTTATCCATTTCCCCTGGGAAGATGGTGTTTTTGCAGGACAAAGTGATCCTGAGAACAGCGGACAAATTTATTCCAAAAGTGGTCTCTCAATTCCATATGACGCAGGATATAGTCTTGCCCTCTTTTTTTCCAAATCCCAAAAATAGTGAGGAAGAAAAGTGGCACATGCTGGACGTGGTCAGATGCATTCAAACCTACCTGGACAGAGTGAACAACATCAGAAAATCGAACTCCCTCTTGATAATACCTGAAGGTAAAAAAATGGGCGAACATCCAGCAAAATCTACTATCGCGACGTGGATAAAAGAATGCATTAAAACAGCATACACGGCTAATTCTAGTACAGTACCTACCAATATTAAGGCTCACTCGACAAGAGGGATGGCAGCATCTTGGGCTTTCCAAGCCAGAGCTTCTTCAGAAGATATATGCAAAGCAGCAGTATGGTCTTCATTCCATACGTTCCTGAATCATTACAAGTTCGATGTGTATCTAAGTAAATCAGAGGCTTTTGGAACGGCCGTTTTGGAATCTGTTTTGGGTCATGAATAAAATACCCTCCCAATTAATTGTTGTTGTGCTTTTGTACATCCCATTGTTGCCCACTGCCATGTGAAAGGAACAGGAAAAGCGAAAATCATATCATACTTACCGAGATTTTCCTTTCCTGGACTGGAACATGGCAGTGGGCATGGCTTCCCACCCTCGTTAGGGGAGACTCCAAGAGAAACTAGATGGCGGCCGGGAGAGGAAGTCAGGAATTTATTTGGTATTTCCTGTCCCATTTGCATGGCAGGAGGGATTAACCCATTGTTGCCCACTGCCATGTTCCAGTCCAGGAAAGGAAAATCTCGGTAAGTATGATATGATTTTCGCTTGTTTTCCTCCTGGAAGCAGCTCACTTCCCAATCACTTTAGGGAAGTAGCGGGTAGCCAATCCTTGCTACCAGAGACCTTGTCTCCTAGTGAAACTTGTGTCCAGCAGTACAGTCCTTATACTCAAAAACACAGGTCACCTGCAGTTTACACTGAAAACTTTTAACACAGCCCCAGTGGCTCTCCTTACTCTTTCTCTCCCCTCTCCAGGGCAGACCTCACTTAATTGAGCCCCCACCTTTTTACTCCAGGTAAGGCTAATCATTCCTCACTGCTGCTCAGAGCCTCATTTTCACAGCCCTCTGTACTGCTTCATAGAGGATTCTGGAAGGAATATACTTTCCCTCTATGATTTTCCCAACCATGCTACATAATATAAACCAACGAAAAAGATTAAAGCACTCACGGCATAAAGTTTATGACAAGCTCTTTACTGAAGCATCAGTGATCCTGATGACAGTCCCATGAGGATTAAAATGCATTGATGTCCATTATGCTTCAGTAAATATATACTGTATATAGTGAATAAAGTACCCTGTTATGTAAATTATAAATATATTGTAAGTTACTGAGGAGTTTTGTGACCATATAAAAACACAAGGTCGAAGGCAGATCATTTTATACAGGTCATGGAACCCCGAGGTAACTTCTTATATCCTTATATTTTGCAACATAGGGTATTTTATTTATTATAATACAGAGGTTTTAGTGAGCCATATGACAAAAATGACATCACGTAAAGGATATCAAGGGTTCTGGTTGTCCGCTTCCTCTGCCGGTATATCGTCTGTCTGTTCTCCCTCAGACTCAAAGCAAAGATTCGAAGTTTTAAGGGATAACCAGCGCTCACAGCACGAGGTCAGATCCACTAAAAAGAAGAAAGAATATAAAAGAAAAAAAGAGAGAGATTTCCGCCAATCTAGTGTAGTATTTTCCAAATATATACACACACCTTTATGTGATTAGCATATACACTAAATAAGTGAATAGGTAAGGTGTCCCTTGTGTCCACTCCGACGTGTTATCCTAGACTTTATCTCATACGGATTTATATAGAGGGGTACTCACAAACGTTTAAAGGATATCGTGCAGAAAAGAGGCGTAGATATCAGCAGCAGATCTTACATGCGACTCCAAAGCTATCTTTTTTTTTTTTTTTTTTTTTTTTTTTTTTTTTTTATTACTTTTCGGATACATAGGTTACATGTGTTATATTAGCATTTAATAACAAATGTTGAGTAATTTTCAGATAATCATAGTAGACATTGTCAAATGCAGTACTTGTGACAGCATATTTATGTCATGTAACAAATTAAAGTGGGTAAACAGAAAAAAAATATAAAAAAGAGAAACAAATAAACAATATTTAAACAAACAGTTCGAGTGAAGATTACTTTTACAATACGTTATGTGTCCATGGTAAAACCATTACCGTTCTTTAACACATTGCTTCTAGGTATATTAAACGAAACATTGCTCCACAGAACCAATTGGCTTCCAGTCCATCCACCCTCCTCCAGATGGTAAATATTCCTAGGAATGGTCTTTATCCTGGTCTTGAACCATCTGTTATGCCTCTGTAGTTTAACCATGGTGACCATATTTTGTGGAATAAGTCAGCTTTATCATTAAGGATGTATGTCATTTTCTCCATTACCATTATAACATCCACCTTTTGCTTTACTAGTGCAAAATCCAGCATAGGAGTGCGCCATGCTTTTGCTATAGCTTGTTTGGTGGCGCTAAATATAACCATCGTTAATTTAAATTGTAATTTAGTTAGGGTCTCAATTGGTTTATTAAATAATGCTTCATATGGATCTTTCCTCACCCTGCTGTTAAAAACGTTATCAATCATATTATAAGTGCGGGTCCATAGTCTTTGCACTCTGGGGCAGTCCCACCATATGTGACCCATTGTGCCTAATTCGCTACATCCGCGAAAGCAGTTTGGTGACTGGCCTGGAAACCACTTGGCTATTCTATTTGGAACCATATACCATCTCATTAAGACTTTAAATGAAGTTTCTTGAACATAGGCATTAACAGAACATTTGGTAGGTTGTCTCAGTATGTTTGCCCATGTCTCTTCTGATTGTGGGTTTCCCAGGTCCTGGTGCCAATCCTTTATAAATTTAAGTTGTAGAACTGGGATAGTGGATATTAAGTTTCTGTATATATCTGATACATTTTTGGGACCTAGGGGTTTGGATAAGCAAATATGTTCAAAGGTTGTCAAAAATACCTTTCCTTTGTTCTGTTTATCCAATAACGAGGATATATAGTGATGTATTTGGGCCAGTCTGAGTCTTTCCTGTAAAGGGATTCCAAATTTATTTATCGGATATGTTTGCGTTGGCAGTGACCCTGTTTTGATCAAGTCCCAGACTCTCACAATTCCTCTGTTATGCCACCAGTCAAAATTGTCTGTCTTCCCAGGTGGGAAGGCTGGGTTGTAAGTCCAACCTAACATCGGAGTACAAGATGACTTCATTTTATACCATTTACTAATTTGGTCCCATATTCCTAATGCTTGTTTCAATATCTGATTTTTTATTTTGGGTCTCAAAGTTTTTGGTAACCACAAAAGATTTGGTAATGAACATTCTGTCAACTCGGCTCCTTCTAAATGAACCCAGAGCGGTGGTGTTAACGAAATGTGCCATTTAGCTATATGGCTTAGTTGTGCTGCTATAAAATATTTCTTAAAGTCAGGTACCCCCAGGCCCCCGTTAGTATTATGTCGGGACATATATTTCCTTGCTATTCTGGGTTTCGCCCTATTCCAAATATATTCATAACATATTTTAGTTAGGGTTTGAAAAAAGATTGGTTCAGGAGACCAGGGTAGTGCTGCTAAATAATATAGTACTTTGGGCAAAATTACCATTTTTATCGCCTGTATCCTACCTGTCCAGGATATTAACGGGTCTTTCCAGTTCTGAAGAATATTCTTTATTTGCTGTAACAATCCTGGATAGTTTGCTTTATTCAATGATTGGAGTGAGTTTGTTAAATTGACCCCCAGATATTTAAGTGATGGGGAAGCCCAGGCAAAATTAAAATTTAGTTTGATTAACTTAAATTGTGTTTGGGGCAGATTAATATTTAGGGCCTGGGATTTAGAGGAGTTGATGGTCAACCCAGATATATCTCCAAAAATTTCGAAGATCTTATAGACATTTGGGAGGGAAGTCAGTGGTCTAGTGAGAGTTAATATTACATCATCCGCATAAAGGGTGCATTTATATTCCATACTCGAAATCTTTAAACCAGCTACGTTAGGGTTCTGTCTTAAGGCACAGGCAAGAGGCTCTACAGCTAATAAAGTGGGGATAAAGGGCAACCCTGTCTCGTACCTCTTTTCATCATAATTGGACCTGAATCATATCCTAATAAGCTAACCTTTGAAATTGGATTTCTGTATAAAGCTTGGACATATTGCAAAAATTGCTGGGGAATAGTGATGGGCGAATCTCCCGAGATTCGCTCGGCGACAAATTCGCGAAACGAGTCGCGCGTCGCGTCAAATCGTGTCGCGTCGCATCAAATCGCGTTGCGTCGCATCAAATCGCGTTGCGTCGCGTCAAAAACGACGCGTCGCGTCAAAAAACATTGCGCAACTCGTTTTTTCGGCGAATTTTCGCTGGTGATTCGCGAATTTATTCGCCAGCGGCAAATCGCGGGAATTCGGCCCTGGCGAATAAATTTGCCCATCACTACTGGGGAAATTTATATTTTTCCAAGATGTATAACAGGTAGGGCCAACTTACCGAATCGAATGCTTTATTAATATCCAAAGATAAGAGCATTGTGGGAGTATTAGTTGTGGAAGCATAATTAATTAAATGTACAAGTTTATGTATATTGTCTGCCGTCTGTCGTCCTCGAACAAAGCCCCCTTGATCTAAGTGCACTAGGCGATGTAAAAATATATTCATACGTGATGCCAGAACCTTCGCCAGTATCTTTATATCCACATTTAGGAGTGAGATAGGGCTAAAAATTCTCGCAGCAGGTAGAACCTTTGCCCTGTTTGGGTATGACCACTATCCTGGCTTCCAATGTTTCAGGTCTAAAAGTGCCCCCTTTTGGGATGTTTAAAAACATCCGGTTCAGATATGGGACTAGGGTTGTTGCAAAGGTTTTGTAATATAATGGGGAGTATCCATCTGGGCCAGGGGTCTTATAAGATTTTATCTGCTTTATTGCGGAGATAACTTCCTCTTTAGAAATGGGTTGAGACATTAGGTCTATTTGTTCCTGTTCTAAAATTGGAATCTTAACCTGGGATAACCATTTCTCAGCTTTAGAAGGGGAAAATTCACCTGTTTGTGTGTACAGCTTTTGATAAAATGTGGCGAATTCCTGAACAATTTTTACAGGGTTAGCAGATAGACCGGACCCTTTAATCATTAGGGATGTAAATGGTTTTGAGCAGTAATAATTATTAAGTTTACGGGCTAATGGATAATCAGCCTTATTACCTTTGGTGTAAAATTTTTGTTTAGCCCAGCGTAAGGCCTTATCCGCTTGATAGGTTAAGAGTAAGTTAAGTTCAGTTCTTATTTTTTGTACTTTTATTTGTTGGGCTTTGGTAGGGGAATCAATTAGCTTCCTTTCTTGTTCAGCTAGTTCCTTTGTTAAACTGTTGATCTTTTCTTGTCTTAGTTTTTTCCGCTTTGTTCCAATTTGTATAAGAACACCCCTTATTACCGCTTTGTGACATTCCCAAACTATCTCTGGAGATGTATCTGGCTGGTCATTTTCTAGGAAAAAATTGTTTAATTTCCTGGTCTAATTGAGTGACCACGTCTTTATCGCCTAATAGGGTGTCATTTATTCGCCATCTATACTTCCCTTGTCCAGCAATTAAGTTATTGAAAACTGTCAATACTGGCGAATGGTCTGACCAAGAGCAGGTCAAAATTTTTGCTTTGTCAATAGCGGGACCCAGATAACGTGAAGTCATTATCATATCTATCCTAGAAAAGGATTGATGTACATTTGAGTAAAAAGTATATTCCTTATTTAAGGGGTGTATTTCTCTCCATGTATCTAACAAGAGTAGATTGAAATTGTAAATATCTTTAATAAATAAATATTAAAAAATGCACTCACACGCAGTGGGAAAAAGACCTGGCGAATTTTCGCAGCGGAACATCAACAGTCTGTAGACTCTTGGGGGCGCTGAAGCGGTGATTGTGGGAGACAAAAATATTTTATGCGATTTTATTACTGGAACATTGTGAGTGCATTTTTTAATAATCCCTCTCTTTTTTTCTTTTATATTCTTTCTTCTTTTTCGTGGATCTGACCTCGTGCTGTGAGCGCTGGTTATCCCTTAAAACTTCGAAAAAATGAAATCACTACTCACCATTTATAAGGATATAATTTACAAGATATTAATGGATTTTGTGTATTGTCTATACAGTATATAGAAGTGTTTGCAGGAATCTATGATCTGCAAACTACATTTGTTCAAGGGATTAGATTGCCACCTAGCAACATCTGATGGGTTAAGCGGCAGTCTCCCGAAGATACGCTGGAAAAATTTTATTTTACCACTACATCCACATTTCAGCATTTCCCTTCTGATGTGCTTGTTCCTTTAAGATAGGGGAGCAAGCACAGGTCTGCTCAGTGCTGATTGGACAGTGTGGAGCAGAGTGACATCACAGGAAGCTGAATGGGGAAGTTAGATTTTTTACCGGGAGTCTGCGGATGACAATCCAAAAGGATAAGGGAATGCTCTTTGATAAAAGCAGAGATAATAAGAATATTAAGTCAAATTATTCCTTAGTTGTCTAATAAACTAAGAATGAAAGTTGTAACAAACAAATGTCATTGAAAAATATATACACATTGTCTCAAGGTGTCTCAGGCAATAATGCTATAATTTCTAGAACTGAATCATTTATAACATCTAGCTACCTGTATTGTAACATTCATCATGAAATTAACCCAATCAATATGGATAAAGACACATTCGGTACATCCAGAGTGATTAAAGTTACATCTTTTCTAGTCCTCTTTGAGTCTGGATTTATAATCCAACTTCTTCCCAAGATTTTATGACAAGAATAAAAGGAAACAAAATCCAATAAA
>CM044433.1:67866588-67905837 GCA_024363595.1 Xenopus borealis
ATTGGGTAGCATGAAGAATAGTTGAGCCTTTTATTCTGAATTGCGCTATACTGTATGTGTGTAATATATATATTAGCAAGAAGGCGCATGCACATGACAGGTCCAACAGGTTGCCTGGGTGCCGATAATAATATATATTTTTGCATTCAGCACTTGCTGAAGATGACATTCTGATCATTTCCACAAAAAGAAAAAGTGAAGCGACCAAGCTTCTATTTAAGAGATCTCCTCTGTGGGATCTCCTAAAGTTACTCATCTCCTAAAGATGATGTCTAGAATTTTTGCACAAGATAGGTGCAATACAGATAGATTTACAAGAAATAGCCATAAAAAGGGGCAACCCCATTTTTTACTATCCTGAATAATCAGGGATCTGATGTTATGCTTAACCAATGCATAGTCTTCCCTGGAACAACCATATTTACTAAAGTGCTACATAAAGTGAGGTTTAGTATTAATCTCTGAAAAGGATTTCTTGGCCTTATATCCAGCCCTGACTTCATGGATTAAATTTTACACAAATGTGTAGTCGGTTGTAGCATTAGGCCAGATTTGCAGACTAGGTAGCTAGCACAGCTGTGGTGAAACCTTCTTAGGCTGGTCACATGGTTAAAGGTTTGGCCAATAAATAGAGCTGCTCTCTAGAGCTATTTATGTAAAGAGTTACATGTAGGTCTGGACCGAGAGTCACAAGGGCCCTGCTATTTCATGAATACAGAGGCCCAAACAGCCCTTGCATGTCCAGTCAATCATGGCTGTCAATGGCATCTTATAGCAGCCCCTCTGGCATCTGCTAGAATACACAAATTGCCAGTTCAGAATTATTTCCTGGCAACAATTATTATCCAGGCCTTCTTGTTCCACATTGACTTATAGGGGTGGAGCCAATAGCCTTAGTCACTTTGAAGTGGAAGGTTGAAAGAAAATGAGCCATTATATTTGTTGGTTAAGCCCGATAACCCAAATGGCATCTGAAGTGGGTAAATGTAATGTGCAATTCATTTCAGCATATAAAGAAAATATACAAAAAATGCATATGTAAATTAAATCACATTCCTTTATCAGGGAGACATGAAAACACGTCAATGGATTTGTCCCAAATAAAGGTACAACATCCTCCATTAGCATTTGAGAGAAATGTTATTTATCCTGCAAACCCATGCAGATAAGCAGTTTGCTTTGTTCACTTGAGCCATTCACTTTCTGTCATTGGCTGGACACTTATGTGAAGGTCTTCAAAGGGTTTATTTATATTTTCTCACTGCAAATTCACTGTGGACATTTGCAATTTATCCATTCACATAACATTACAGATTCCCAGACAATAAGTTTATGAGTAGAGCCTGCATCACACTCCTGGGAATCATTGCCTGTAGAGACAGACCTGCTACAGGGTGCAGAGTTACCACTAGAGCAACCCAAACGGGACTCTTTACTGAGAGTGGAACATTAAGATACTCTTGGTTTAACTCCAAACGGAGAAGAGATATATTTACATTTAAATACTCCTTTTTTCATCTTAGGAGTACCTCTGTGGGACTGAACCCTGTTCAGGGCAGTCAAATGAGGAGAAATTAAAGCAGAGTCTAACATCACTCTTTTCCCTGCAGGAAAAATGCAGCATGTTACGTCTGAACCTGCGTTTGGCACCTACATGCGTTCGTGTGAGTACAGCCCCATTGAAAATAATTGAGTGCGTCTATACCTGCGCTCCTCTGCGGCTGAATGCAGCAAAACGGAACCCAGGGGAGCGCAGGTAAAAATGGCCGTGTGTAAGGGCCCTAAAGGACTGCAGTCTACAGCCTGCTCACCACCCTCTAACCCACACAGTCAATTGTTCCTGGATGATTGTGCTGGCTATATACATGAACTTGAAACTGTGCCATCCTTTAGGGTCCGGGGGGGTTGGGGGATGCGGGGGTCAGGTCCCTGGGGAAAGTGTAGCCAAGGGGCCTCAGGTAGTATTAATATATATATATATATATACATCCACACACACAAATGTCTTACATCAGGAAGGGCAGAGCCTAAAGTGAACATGAAGTTATATACACACAAGATTCAAAAATGGCACCAAAACCATGCCCGTGACATCACAAAAAGTAGGTTTGGTTACAGTACTGAGTGCATCAGTGATAGTGTCATGAAGCTGAGCCAATCATGCATTGTATCAGTGGTAGAGTCATAGGAGTGCACCAATCAGTGCAATCAAGTAGCACACAGGACTTATCAGGAGGGAGGCAAACACATTACAAATGTAGTCAAGCAGTTGACTGTTAATTCTACAAAACAGAACGATGTACCTGCCACAGAAATCACTGTAATTATTCCAGTTCAAACAGAATACATTTTCTGACCAAGATAGAGACTGCCCAGAATGAGTTGAGAAGGATGCATGGTAAACATGTACTAACCAGTTTTTTTAAAGATATTTTGTCCCATCAGTTGAGTTTCCTGGAGTAGCAGTAGAGAAGAGTGGTATTTGTTACCAATCAAATAGGACGGCTCTCTTAAATTTAAGCCCTTCACATTCTATGAGACAAATGCTCTGCATGTCTTGGATGTGGTAAGTCGATAGAAGAATAGAAAAGGGTTGAAAGTCCCACCACTTATAATAACAAGAATGTGCTTGCTATATACTAGGCAGAGAGAAATACATTGAATAATATGTGGTGCACACTCATGAAGTTAAAGTTATAGTTCTTATTGGATGAAAGTTAGAGTTCATCTGTTTATACATACAGATGAAGCCACTTTGGATTGTGTGTGACACAGAATAACTAAACACAGATATCCCATTTAACCTACTTTAACACATAATATTGCATCACAGCATCCCACCCAATTAAAGTTCACCATTAAAAACAATGGAGCTTTGGTATGCTAATGAAAAGATGAAATGCATTAAATGAGTTAAGATGACTTTAGATAACACAGTTTCTTCAATTAATCCTGTGTCACAACGCATTTAACACACAAATCCAAGTGCTGCATCTGTACACTTCTAAAAAATCCCATAGGAATGAAAGTGGGCATGTTTTCCTGTGGTGAGCTCAAATTTCACACTCTGATAAATATGCCCCATAGTCATCATCAATAGATGTTCAGAAAGTCCCTTCTGGTGCTCAGTTAAGGCACTTATTATGGACCAATCCACAATTAGTAAAGCACCCTTACACACTAATCATGTTTATCTTGGTGTAATATACAGGTGGTGTGGCTAGACACACTGCCCAGGTAGAGAGTATTGCCTGTTAGGGCTGGTTAGCATGCCTTTGTTGGATGGCAACAGGGCAGAGTACATAAGGCTGGCAGCTTTTAATCTCTGTAACATGCTCCACTTCTTGACCGATTTGGCATAATCAGGGTACATGGATATCAGTGATTCTTTTTGGGTGATTTGTGGAACATCAGAGGCAAAAGATCAAAATAAAGGTAAAATAGAGAAGACTTTATTAGAAAGAAATAAAAAGGACATGATTTGGAGGCTTTCAAACAATTTATACATATATAAAAGCTAATCAGAGAGCTGCATTTGCCAATTGTTCTGAGGTGCTTGAGAACTTTCTGAATCTATGACTTTCTTCCATGTTTTTATAGCAAAACTTTTTCACTAGGTAGAAGGGATTTTCAATTAAGTGGGGTTAGTAACTTGGTATGGATAGGAGATCTGTTATCTTGAACGGTTACTGGGACAAATCAGTGAAACAATTAAGACCTTACTTTGGTCTGTGTGTGTGTATATATATATATATATATATATATATACACAGTATGTATATACATACAGTGGGGAAAATAACAACGTTTTTCTCAGTAAAATATTTCTAATTGGGCTATTGACATAAATTTACACTAGATGTTATGTGCAGTAAAGTGGAATGACACAGGGATTGGTATTGAACACGCTTACAAAAATGTATCAGACATGACAGCTTCAAGGTGGCTCCTGTATGGAGAAACTAGTCACATGCATTGTTCAGGTGTTATTTTGGCCCATTTCGCCACACAAAACGACTTCATATCTTAAAGGTTCTGGTTCCTATTCTATGAACGGCGATCTTCACTTCTTTCCATAATTTTTAATTGGATTCAAGTCAGGTGATTGACTGGGTCATTCTTGCAGCTTTATTTTCTGAAACATATTGAGAGTTTCCTTGGCTGTGTGTTTGAGATTATTGTCTTGCTGAAATGTCCACCCTTGTTTCATCTTCAGCATCCTGATAGATGGCAGCAGATTGTTATCAAGAATGTCTCTACATTTCTCCATTCATCCTTCCTTCAATCATGTGAAGTCTGCCATTACCATATGCTGAAAAAGAGCCCCACAGCATGACCACCTCCAAACTTCACGTTGGTATGGTGTTTTGGGGTTGATGTGCAGTGCCATTTCTCCTCAAAACAAGGTGTGTGCAATGACATCCAAAGATTTCAATTTTGGTCTCAGCTGACCAGACTATATCTCCCAGAATTGCATTGGCTTGTCCAAATGTTGTGCAGCAAACTTTAAATGAGTTATAATATGCTTTTTCTTGTGCAGTGAGCATGCATAGAGGCAAAAAAATACCTGCTAATTCGAGGTCTTTGTGAAGATCTATGTTAGTGATCCTTGGCTCTTGGGCAACTCTTCTGATAAATCTTTTGACTCCTGTCAAAAATCTTGTGAGGAGCATCTGGTCGAGACCAGTTTTGGGTGATAATTTCTTTTGCAGTTCTGGATTATGGCCCAATAGTCCTCACTAGAATATTTAGAAATATATCTGTAACCAATGCCACCAGTATGTTTTGCAACAATAAGGTTATGATTGTCATGAGAGAGCTATTTGCTTTTACCCATCATGAGATGCATTTTGTGTGATACATTAGTAACAAGAAATAGTGATGGTTGAATTTGCGGCGAATTCCCGCAATTCGCAGCCGGCGACGAAACGCCAGCGAAAATTCGCCTGCCAAAAATTTGCTGGCGAGTTGTGCCGAAAATGATGCAAAACTGTGCCGCGACTCATTTTGTGAATTTTTCGGCGAAGCAAAACGGGATAGATTCGCCCATCACTAACAAGAAACCTTTTTATAGGCCATCAGTTAGGAAACTAGCCAATATTAATTTGCACTGGTAGGAGGCAGGACTGCTTTATAAATACTGACAGAATTCAGCAGGTTTCTTGGCTTTCCATGCTTTTTTTGCACCTATTTTTCTTCATGTGTTCAATACTTATTCCCTGTGTCATTCCACTTTACTAAACATAACAATTTATGGACTTATTTGTTTTGAATTCTGTGTGGGTTACTTGGGTTGTTTCCAACATCTGGTGTAAATTTCATGTCAATAACCCCATTATAAATTTATTTACTAAGAAAAATTATGTGTTTAATATCTATTTTCCCCACTGTACATATGTCCACAGGCAAAACAGCTGCACTCACCACACCTCTACCAATTTATTCTGGGTGCTCACCACTGCCTATTTAACAATTTATCTATTTGTGCTGCAAAAAGCTTATTTTGCATGTATGTACTGAGGCTGATGAGGATATTAAATTGAATTAAAAAAATGGAAACTTCTTGTTTGTACGGCAATCATCTAAGCAATTCTTTGTGGCTCAATGGATTTTGAAAGAACACAAATGCCTAACATTTGACACGCCTCTGTGTTATACTTTTCCTAATCCTTTAAAAGAAAAAAACTGTTTTATAATGAACTTTGCAGACGTACTGTATTCCCTTTAGGCCAGTGGAGATTTGTCGCCCACAATTATTAACGCATGACTGCAGGCAACAAATCTCCCAAAAATTTGTCTCCTTTGGAAATAACTGAAATTGCTGGCGGTAAAACCAACATATTGCAAAGTTGCCAAAGTTTCCTCCTGAGGCAATTTCTGAAGAACAAAGTGATGCATTGGTTTTACCACCAGTGATTTCACATATTTCCAGGCGACAAATCTCCCTGTTGGCCACTGCCCTTATTGCTGAACACTGAAGCTCCCATAGGTGTTTTAAAGCATTTTAAAATTGAATATAAAAAATTCGATCGAATGGTTAAAATCGTTCGATTCAAACAATTTAATTTTAATCGTTCGATCAAATTTTTTATATTCGATATTCGAAGGATTTTAATTCCCTTTAAATTCGATGGTCGAATTCAAGGGTTTTTTAACCCTCAAATTCAACCCTTGATAAATCTGCCCCATAGTATAAAATCCAATAGTTTTGATCTTTATAAAAAAAAGATTAAAACACCTGATTTGTCAAAATTAACACAACTGTATGTGCAAATCATGTGCTCCCTATTCTTTTGGCACAACTGTGATGCAACGATTGACCCAGGGCGCTGTGGGAACCCTAGATCAACAACATGGTTATGAGGTGGCAGTAGCTCCAGGGTTCCAGGGGGTCAACAGGCACAGTAACACTGATTCAGGACAGAAAGCAGGACAGACTGAGTGGTACCAATCTCAAATCTATACGAAAGTGCAGAGAGAGCACTGTTTTTAACTAACCTTTAACGAAAGTAGCTTTACCACAACTCACTGCAGGGAAAAGCTCAAGTGGCCCACTCCACTGGTTATAAATAATCCCTTACATCTAATGGCAATTCAGATATTTCTCTAGATATATACAACCCCAATATGTTTACGCAGCATTTCATAATCCACCGTTAAAATGCTTTTTTAAAGTGAAACTGTCATGCAAAAACGTTTTTTTAAAAAATGCATCAGTCAATAGTGCTGCTCCAGCAGACTTCTGCACTGAAATCCATTTCTCAAAAGAGCAAACAGATTTTTTTATATTCAGTTTTGAAATTTGACATGGGGCTAGTCATTTTGTCAATTTCCCAGCTGCCCCAGGTCATGTGACTTTTGCCAGCACTTTAGGAGGGAACTGCTTTCTGGCAGGCTGTTGTTTTTCCTTCTCAATGTAACTGAATAGTACGCAGTGGGACATGGGTTTTATTATTGAGTGCTGTTCTTAGATCTACCAGACAGCTGTTATCTTGTGTTAGAGAGTGGTTACCTTCCCATTGTTCTTTTGTTAGGCTTCTGGGTGGGGGAAAGGGAGGGGGTGATATCACTCTAACTTGCAGTACAGCAGTAATTGAAGTGATTGAAGTTTATCAGAGCACAAGTCACATGACTTGGGGCAGCTGAAAAATTGACAAAATGTCTAGCTCCATGTCAGATTTCAAAATGAAATATAAAAAAATATGTTTGCTCTTTTGAGAAATGGATTTCAGTGCAGAATTCTTCTGGAACAGCACTATTAACTGATGCATTTTGAATTTTTTTTTCCCATGACAGGATCCCTTAAATCATAGTAAGAAATACCATAGTTTTAAATAATATTTAAAACTAATATTTTCTTCTCCTGGCTGCAACTAATGCACTCATGGTGTGAGTCACCAAGAGCTTTCACCTGCTCTACCAGGGTGATTCCAGGATGATTTAGCAATCATTTGTAAAAGGAAAAAAGTCTTAGGTTGAAGAAGCACACTAATAAACCATTTAGATCTCAAAAACTGAAGAAAAATTTATTAAGCATTCACTATAAGGCAGTGAATTTTTAATAATAGCTCATAAAGCTAGACACACTACTCAATTGTCACGTCATTGAGTGCATCCATTACATGCAATTCATCCCAGCAGGCTAATCTACTAAAAAGCATTTATGGTCACATGAACCTTGTGTGAATAATGCAAATATGACCTTGATTTTGTGTAAATAAATAAACCTTTCAGAAGCTCAATGATTCAGCTCAGCCTTAAGTTTTGATACCTGTAAGCTATCATACCTTTGATTTCTGTAGAAGAAAAACAGTTGTAAAGCTAGGTGTAAAATCGTATAAATTAAATTAGAAAAAAATGAACATCAAATCGGTAAAGTGTGATAATTTTAATGCAAAATAGTTATTAATTCTGGAGGATGCGTTTACTTAACACATATAATATACAATACATTATTGGAAAGTAAAACAAAATTATAGTTTTTTTTACAGTGCAAGAACTGAAGGCCATTGTCTGGATTGTTCATATATATATATATCTATATAAAAAATAATAACTGCTTTACAGATCTATTCTAAACTTTGGAAAGATATATGTATATATTTATAGGTGCTGTACATTATATAAACATTTACAACCAGTAAATCTTTTCTTGATTCCATTTATGTGTCAAGGCAACTTTTTTTAAATAAGATTTTGGAAATAACAGTTCCAATGAGAGAATTTGGACACAGATTTGACAGGCATTCTTAAATGGCATCACAGTATGTTAATAGAATAGATTCAGTCACAGTAAATAGATGGCTAACCTGTAGGAGAGGGTGTGCATAACAGAAAATATGTCACAGGCACCTCTTGCAGCAAAGAGGTTAATCACAGCAAACCAACATTCACAATTACAGAAAAGGAGACGTATATAACCATAAATAGGGGAAACAAATTAAACCACCTTGCTAATTTCACTTTAAATTACATTTTCTGCTCCAAAATTAAAAGACTGTATTCCACAATGGCTCATTTTGCAAATAAAGTAAAATAATATAGTAGAAGGATTTTTATCACGCACAGCAAATGTTTAAGTATTTTTTCTATAAGTAGACAAATATGTTAAATAACCATAAACTATTACCTCAAATTGTTCATATATTATCACACCACTAATCTTTACGTGTATGAAAAATGTATGAACTGCTTTAACAGTATTAAATCATGTGCAAGTTACTCTTTAACAGCTGCTCTATGCAGTTATGAGCACAAAAATGCAGAAGCATGTTCGGATTAGACTATAGGCACATATGGTTTAATACCGTTTCCTTATGTGTGACATTGGTTGCATGATATTTATGAAGCTAAACGCTTTATCAAAATTGGGATTTGTGTAGTTAGAGTTTTTCTCTACTTCAAGTAAACTCGTGATTTAATTAAAACATGAATGCTACCTTATTAAAATATCCAAATATAAAAAACTCAAATTGATAAAATTGCTGAAACAACTTGAAAACATTGAGTTTATAAGCTCAAAAAACTTAAAGACTTGAATTAATTAAATAGTTTAAATTTTGCCTAGACCAGCTCCCACTGACTTCTATTTAACCTTGCAAGCTTTTAGATACCAAAGTTTTATAAAACTCAGCTTTGGGCAAAAACCCATATTGGAAAATATTTATTATAGATGCTTTTATTTTACCAAGCTGTAATGATACTGTCATGTATCTGCTCAAGCAATTTCATCCAACATACAAAATAAATTTTTACTGCGCTGCATTAAAAAGTAGCACAATGCTTTTTAATTTTTTGGACATTATCGATTTGAACTCCTCTAAATTTAAAATGAATTTCAAACTATATTGAAAACGTTAATGGCAACTCCCATTGACTTCTACGTGAACTCACCAGCCTTTCAATAATGAACTTTTATTTTCAAGTTTCTTTAAACTATTTAATACATCTAAAAACTTCAAGTTTCAGATACAAATTTGAATGTTGATAAATGACCCACTTAGTGTTGCCTCTGATATTTAAATTGAGAAAGTACACTCAAGTGCTTTGGACAGTCAAAGATACATTGAGAGAAAATGACATTTTCAGTCACTAAAGGTACGTTTCAAAGACAATCTACAATTGGTTCTTAATTACTCAACTGCTTTCTGTTTGCTAGGTATCAAGGCCCCTGGGGAACAGATATTAATATTCGGCCTAGAGAGGAAATCATTTTAAAAACACAAAATGTAAAAAAAAGACAACAAATTGTCTCAAAATATCAGTGCCTTTATCATGATAAGGTTTCATATCCTTTTTTTAGCTCAACAACAGCTGATTGAACAGTTCATATTTTTCCTCTGAAGGGGTGTCTTATTTTAATATACAGTAGTTTAAAAAAAAATAAAATATATATATATATATATATACTCTGCAGGGGAGCCGGCACTCACGAAAAAATGGATTAGTTGCCTGGGTGCAGTATCAGAAAATCAACAATTTATCGAAAGAGAGGACACCGCACTCACAGGTCTTAAAGTAAAATAAAAAATGTTTTAATGGTACACGGAAGACTGACGTTTCGGCCTCAACGGAGGCCTTTCTCAAAGTGTGTAGTGAAACACAAATATGTATATAGGGCAGTTTTGTGTTTCACTACACACTTTGAGAAAGGCCTCCGTTGAGGCCGAAACGTCAGTCTTCCGTGTACCATTAAAACATTTTTTATTTTACTTTAAGACCTGTGAGTGCGGTGTCCTCTCTTTCGATATATATATATATATATATATGAATGTTGTAGTGAGTGAGTTCAGCAACTCTTAAATTCATAACATAATTTTAATGGGATATTAAAATATGAATGCAAGGATGTGTGTTTACGGATTTGTGTAGGACAAAAATTCCAGTTTGTGGTAACCTAGAAGTATTATATTGTTTTGATGCAGAATGTAATGACCTGGCTAATGTAAGCAACTGAGGGTCATTTCTAATACTTGGCTTCAAGGATCAGATTTTTCCACTACAGTAAGACGCTTTCCTCAAGCATATTTATAGTTCTCAAAGGAGTAGAATTAAATTAACTGAAGTCATTAAATTAAAAATCTGATTTTACTGCAGAAAGAATTCCTCTCCAGACAAAATGAGATACTTTTATACAGAGCCATTACTTCAAGGTAATTACTTTGTAGAGAATGTAGTCTACACCAATCCAAAACTGTTCTTTGTTCTTCATATTAGATAACTTTTATGGTTGTGTTAAATATATAATATGCTTAAAGTCTCTGTCCTGGCATACAAACCATATTTTACAGAATATGGACTATACTTAAAAAAAAGGCAAGTAGTTCTTCATTTGTTTCAGTGGTCATTTCTATCAGTGCTCCTTTTTAGCCTTGATTGGCACAGATCCATTCATCTCAATATGCAAACATGCAACATGCTAATCTAATATTTAATAAAACCATAAATTTTGGCTTAAGGAACATATTTAAAAGCGGATTTTTTAGGTTTAAAGAGCAGATAGGTCACATGGCATAGTAATAATAAGATGTAATGTGGACATGTTATTCCCACATAAACAATGATAAAGAAATATATTCAGCATCATCACAGCACTATGCCCAATTTGTCTTCATTTTAGCAGCACAAAGTTAGAAGTGCAGCAGGACAAGGCCACATATTCACATGTATCGCAATCTTCAGGAAGACTTTCACTGCCATAAAATACCAACCAATCTTCATGCAGAAACGTTTATAGTCTCAGGCTCAGCTGAATTGGCTAATATATATGCTATATTTACCTAAAAGTTATATTTCTAAAGCGTCAGTATCAGTGACTTTGTCTGCAGTGGGCACTTTCCATGGTCCAGGAGCAATATGCGACTTTTTAAGTCCTGTCTTTGACACACCTTCATCTTTGGTTTTCTCTGTATTTTCAGCTGTAGGTTTTTTGTGTGGTTCATTGTGCGACACGATGGAATCCTTGCACTGAGCTGTTTCTGCTTCTTTGCCAGATTTTTGGACTATGCCTTGAGTTTGCTTTTTGGAAGGTTCGGTCTCATGCTTTTTCTGTTCCCGATCACTAACACTTTTTTGTAAAACTTTTTCTTTTACTTCATTCTTGTTTTTCTGTTCTGGAGAGATTTTCTCAGCTGCATCCTTGGAATGTGATCTTTCTTCTTTTTTCAATCTCTCATTCTGCATTACATTCCTTTCATCTCTTCTAGATTTCTCATCCATGTCTTCTCTTCTGGACTTTTCAGTCCTCTCATTTCTTTTAGATTTATCTAACCTCTGACCTCTTTTCGATTTATCTTCATTAACCTCTTTTCTGGATTTTGCATCTTTCTCTTCTCTCTTATATTTATCATATTTTTGATCTACCCTTTTTTCATCGCCCTCTTCGTTTCTAGATTTGATCATTTTCTCTTCTTTCTTTTTATCACTTCTTTCTTCTTTTTTGTTTTTCTCATGCTTTTCTTCAATATTTTGTTTCTCTCCCCTATCTCCTCTCTTTGATTTGTCATGCTTATCCTTAATCTCCCTGACCTGGTCTTGACTTTCTGGTTTTGTAGAAGACCTATGGGATCTGGACTGGGATTTTTGCTCTCTGGTGCTTTCTTTCACTACACCTTCATTTTTGTAAGGCTTTTTTGGACTGGTAGATCTCCCTCTGTCTCCTCTTGTATGGTTATTGGCAAGTGTTACTGTATCAGCAACACCCTCAGTAGTTTTAGTATACACCTTCCTTGGACTTGCAGATCTATCACGAATTTCTTTTGTACTCTCTGTAGGGCCCTGGAGTCCTTCAAGATGTAAACTGGAGTTTTTATTGACAGACTTCTTTGGACTTACAGAGCGACCTCTCCTTTTGTCATTTTCCTTTGCAGGCTGTAGCTTATTCTTATCAACAGTGTTTCCAGGGCTTACAGATGTATCTTTATGTTTACTATAGTGAGGAACATCAGAGGCAGGCTTGTCCTGCTGTAAAGATACCATCTCTTGGTCTTGGATGCTAAAATTGGGCAATGAGGCTGCATTCCTGCTTTTTTGTGTGTTGTCTTTTGGCACAGTTTCTTTTTCCTGAAGTTCTACCAAATCCTCATCACAGTTTTTTAAACTAGAAACTCCAGAAACAGGAGTTGTGAAAGAGGTTGATGAAATTGTTGTAACGTCTTCAAATACTACACTTGTAGATGAAAGATGAGCACTATCCAGATCATCTATAAACAACAACAAAACAAAATTAAACCAATATCAAAATAATATCTGCCTTTGGCAGTATAATATTCTTGTATAATACATGCAAATAAAGGGCCTTTACTTCTTGTATCACTTTTTCATACAAGATTATAGAATAAATTCTCTGATCTATGAAGTAACAATACAAATCTATTGAGAAAAGATTGCAAAGGTGAACTGAACACATTCTACATCTCTGGCTAATGTGTTAAAGTGGACCTGTCACCTAGACACAAACATCTGTATAATAAAAGTCCTTTTCAAATTAAACATGAAATCCAATTTCTATTTTTTATCAAACCATTCATAGCTGTTGTAAGAGCATTTAAAAATCTCAGCTGTCAATCAAATATTGTCTGCCCCTCCTCTATGCCTTAGGCATAGAGGCAGGGCAGACAATTACTTTCACTTTCCATTCAGCACTTCCTACATGTTACTGCTCTCCACACATTCCCCCTTTCTCTTCACTGTTTAATTTTGTAATCAGTGCATGGGGATGGACACTGGGTCTCCCATTCAGGTGCACAAACATGATTCTGAGATGATGCAAGGCTTGCCTTAACAACAGTGTCCACAAAATGGCTCCTGCCTGCTTGCTAGAATTTTGAATTCCCAGACTGAAGGAAACAAGAATCAAATAATGTATATAGTGTAAATAAAGTTCAATTTGCTTGACTAATGTGATAAAATAGGATTTTGAATATTTCTTTTGGGTGACAGGTCCACTTTAAAGGGCTACACATGGGCTGATTTTCTATACTGTCTTTTGGTTTGCTTTTGCTTATAGGTTGTTCAGCTAAAACTAAAAATAAAGTTTACTGTAGTATTATATGCATGGGCAAACCTAATGAATCTAATTAGTGAAGTTATTCTATTCATGTATGTGGCAAAAACTGCAGAATATATAAAACGGTTTGTTAACCAATGAGTTGGATATTCTGAACAATGGCCCGGGAAATTCTAATTATAATCCTAGAGGGTTCAATTCCCACTGACAACAACCCTATGCAAATCAAATTTTACCT
This sequence comes from Xenopus borealis, assembly GCA_024363595.1. Classification (NCBI taxonomy): domain Eukaryota; kingdom Metazoa; phylum Chordata; class Amphibia; order Anura; family Pipidae; genus Xenopus; species Xenopus borealis. The sequence goes on from CM044433.1 coordinate 67,880,334, forward strand.
CCTTCATTGCTCCCATCTCTATGAATACAGTGTCCACCAGAATGGGTATGGCAATGCACATACACACTGTGCAACCCTTGGCTACAGGTTTCTTTTGTGCAAAATAAAGTGCTAATTCATATATGCTTGGGGAGGCATCAAACAGTTCTTTGAGGTAAGAGAACGAGACAGATTATAGGTGCAGACTTTATTTGCACAGGACCATAGAAATTGGTACAACAGCTCTGTGTGTTAACAGAAATACTTATATTAAATATACACCAGTGCATTATGTGCACTTTAATACATCTTATATATGTGGGCAATATTTATAGGGTTCTAAAGGTAACAATGCATTCACATTGTCACATAAGCATGTTTACACTAAAAGTATATCATGTACTAAAAATATGACATAAAGCATGCAAACAATAGTGATATTATTTAGATATTATCACTATCATTGAGGATACCTATAAACCTAAAAAAAATAGACTTTAACACGTTTACTAGAATATAAAAATAAAAAAATATACAGTAAAACGTTTCCAGACTATTGCGCTAGCTACAGTTAGGTCCATAAATATTTGGACAGAGAACACTTTTTTTAACATTTTGGTTCAGTACATTACCATAATGAATTTTAAATGAAACAACTCAGATGCAGTTGAGCTCCAGACGTTCAGCTTTAATTCAGTGGGTTTAACAAAGATTGCATAAAAATGTGAGGAACTAAAGCCTTTTTTTTTATTTTAACACTATCACTTGATTTCAGGAGCTCAAAAGTTATTGGACAATTGTCTCAAATGCTATTTCATGGGCAGGTGTGGGCAATTCCTTCATTTTGTTATGGTCAATGAAGCAGATAAAAACACTGGAGTTGATTTGAGGGGGGGGGGTATGTTTTGCTGTGAACAATATGCGGTTAAAGGAGCTCTACATGCAGGTGACATAAGCCATCCGTGAGCTGCAAAAACAGAAAAAACCCATTTGAGAAACTGATACAACATTAGGAGTGGCAAAATCTACAGTTTGGTACAGCCTGAGAAAAAAAGCACTGGTGAACTCAGCAACGCAAAAAGACCTAGACATCCATGGAAGACAACAGTGGTGGATTATGGCAGAATCATTTCTATTGTGAAGAGAAACCCCTTCACAACAGCCAAACAAGTGAACAACACTCTCCAGGAGGTAGGCGTATCGATATTGAAGTCTACCATAAAGAGAAGACTGCTTGAAAGTAAATACAGAGGGTGCACAGCAAGCCACTTATAAGCCTCAAGAATAGAAAGGCTAGATTGGACTGGCCAGCACAGTTCTGGAAAAACATTCTTTGGACAGATGAAACCAAGATCAACTTCTACCAGAATGATGGCAAGACAGCTCATGATCCAAAGTATACCACATCATGTGCAAAACATTTGGGAGGCAGTGTGATGGCTTGGGCATGCACGGCTGCCAGTGGCACTAGTGTTTATTCATGATGTGACACAGGACAGAAGCAGCCAAATGAATTCTGAAGTGTTCAGAGACAAACTGTCTGCTCAAATCCAGCTAAATACAGTCAAATTGATTGGGAGGCTTTTCATAATACAGATGGACAATGACCCAAAACATACAGCCAAAAAACTCCAGGAGTTAAAGCAAAGAAGTGGAATATTCTTGAATGGCCAAGTCAAGTTACCTGATCTGAACCCCATTGAGCATGCATTTCACTTGCTGAAGACTAAACTGCGGACAGAAAGGCCCACAAACAAACAGTAAGTGAAAGCAGCTACAGTAAAGGCCTGGCAGAACATTAAAAAGGAGGAATCCCAGAATACGGTGCTGTCGAGTTCAAGACTTCAGATTGTCATTGCCAGCAAAGGGTTTTCAACCAACTATTAGAAATTAACATTTTATTTTCAGTTTTTTCATTTGTCCAATTACTTTTGAGCCCCTGAAATGAAGTGATTGTGTTAAAAAAAGACTTAAGTTCTTCACATTTTTATGCAATCTTTTTGTTCAACCCACAAAATTAATTGTGGTAATGTACAGAACCAAAATTAGAAAAATGTTGTCTCTGTCCAAATATTTATGGACCTAACTGTATAGGTATAATCTAATATGACATTAGAAATCTGTTACTTCAATTTGCTTTAATGTCTCATTTTTGTTAATGTAGAAAATAAAGCAATGCACATGGTTATTCATATTAGGTGTAATTAGGTCAGATTTTCTTTAGGATTTTTCAATGCATGACAGGCTACTTTATAATTGACTTGTTTATGCATTGCACAAAATCACTGGAGTGGTTAACCCCAATGAAGCTAATGGAAATAATTATTTTCTTTTGCTTGAACAGGCAAAAACCAAAATGTTACATTTCACATGCATTAATATAAAGGGGCAGTAAAACCTCAATTTTACATTCCCTGATTTAAAGTTTTCCCTCATTTTACATTGTATTTTTTGTGGTCCCGCCTATATATAATGCATAATACATTGCCCTGATTTTATATCAAGACATCATGAGTTTATTCTGGTCCCTTGAAAAATGTAAAATGGGGGTTCTACTGTATATGATAAGTCGGACATGTATTGAAAATATGTTCTGCCTATTCCTTTAATTAAAATACATAAATCCATATTTGAATTTAATCTTTTGCCATCACCAAGCACTAATAGAAAATTGGATATGTTCAATGAACAAATTATCATGTTTATAGAAGAAGGTTTCGCTGAGGCTCCCTTAGGAGGTAGGTGTAAAGGGACTTATAACAGTAAAACTTAATAATGAAAAAAAAAATAAATACATCACACTCCTCAAAAAAGGGATGCAGAAAAAATACATTTAATAATTTCATAGTATAAAAACTGAGAAATACTTTCCAAGCCCAAATCTTCAATCCATGTTAAAGTTAATTCATCCCCATTTATTACAAAAAGGCAATACTGTCAAATTGGAAGCATAATAACACAAGAATGATTACATATATTGTCTCTGTGTCTGATGAATTTCTTGGGAAGGCACATCTAAGACAACATCTAAGAAGAGATTGTTTTCTTATTTTCTCAGTAATGTCTTTCAGTAAAGTAAATCTTTATTTATTATCTAAACACTCCATTTAAAGGAACACGCTTAAACATATAAATGTGTGTGTGTGTGTGTGTATATATATATATATATATATATATATAAAATAAACTTTTGGTCTGTTGGAACCAAACTGTAAATGATATCCATATAAACGGTGCCTTACTATGTCAGTATGCACTGTTTATATGCTTGAGCCAGCATTTGGCGCTACTTTGCTTTCCTTGCAGCTCAACTTCAGCTCTTATATAGCATGGCTCACTCCTCCTGTCAAACTCCCTCTCAGCTACGGCCCTCTCTACTTCCGTATCAGGTCTCGCTCTCCCCACCCCTCCATGTCAGCTTTGTCGCTCCCTCTGGCTCCCACTTTCAGATGATTCCTTCCTGGTCTCTCTCCCCATTTGCACAGTGCCTTTCTTGTCTCACTCCCCCCCCCCTCCATGCTTCCAACTTCTCAAATTCCCCACCTCCATAATGCCACTCCAGTCCCCCAGCACAGTCAATCTCTGGTCTTGCTCCCCCACCCTTTCCCTGTTCCACCATCACTGTTTGGTCCTGGTTTCTAGCTACCTACTTCACTTGCATTTTGCCCTCCTTGCCTTTCTATAACCTGTAACTCACATCTTTTTATTCCAGCTCGTTCAACAACCTTCTAGAAATAACTCTCTTCTGGCTCTTGTAATAACTAATAATACTGAACTCACTCTAGCATTTGTGTGGGTGATCATAACATGGTCTCCTTTGAGATTCTGTTGAAGAGGCAATTCTATAAGGCAGTAACTAAAACACTAAGGGGCAGATTTACTAAATTCACATGAAGGATTCGAAGTTGGATAGAATTTTCAAAAAGTTTTGAATTCAAATTTTCAAATGTTTTTGAAGACCACTTCGACCAGTGTCGAAAATTCGATCGAATAATGATTAGAATAAAAATCTGTTTGAATTCGACAGTTGAAGTACTTCCCCTTTAAATTTTTATTCGACTGCCTAGTTCGCCAGATCAATGCTACCAAATTGGGATTCAAAAATTTTGATCGAATAAAATTTTTTTTATATTTGATTGTTTGACCAATCGAATTGTGGTAAAAATCCTTCAAATTCGACTTCAGAGAATTTTTATTCCCTAACTATTCCCATGGTCGAATTTGAGGGTTTTTTAACCCTTGAATTCGACCCTTAGTAAATCTGCCCCTTAATTTCAGACGTGCAAACTTTGAAAGTATAAGGGCATCTATGCAACATATTAAGTGGGAAATGCTTTTCACAGGGTTAAAAACAGAACAAAAATGGGAAGTCTAAAATGCTGCTTACTAAATATATATGTCAGTATATTCCCCTTGTGAGCAAGGAACATCGTTGCAAAGCAAAACCCTTTTGGTTCAATAGAAGTGTTGATGTTGAGGTGGGTAAGAAAAGACGTGCTTTTAAGGCTTTCAAGTTTGATGGGACAACTGAATCATTTATAAGGTACAAGGAGGCCAATAAATCTTTCCAAAAAGCTATCAGGCAAGCTAAAATCGATATGGAAAAGGATTTAAAAAAAAAAAAAAAAAAATGTTAATAGCAAAATAAATGAAGCAGGAAGGGATGTGACCCTTAATATCAGAGGGGGGGGGGGGGGGGGGGGTCAGCTGTTTGATGAGAACAAAAAAAAAAGATTTTGTCTGTCTACACAAAAGAGGAACCAGTTAATGAAGGTTTCCTTCATAATAGTCCCAGTTCTAGTAATACAACTAATGATGCATGGTTCACACATGAGGAAATTAAAGAGACTAGAACATGGTAAGATAAACAAAGGTCCGGGCCAGATTCATCCCAAGGTACTTAGCGAGCTTAACTCTGTGATTGCCAAACCTCTTAACTCAATTTTGCAGGATTCATTGAGCTTTGGCATGGCCCTGAGAGACTGGCGAGATGCTAATGTGGAGCTGCTATCCAAAAATGGATCCTGTTCTCAGCCTCAAAACTATAGGCCAGTTAGTCTGACGTTAGAGGTAGGAAGGGTTAATAAAGGATAAGATACTGGACTTCATAGCAAATCATAATACTTTGAGTTTGTGCCAGCATGGTTTATGTGAAATAGATCTTGCCACACTAACTTAATTTATTTTTATAAGAAGGTTAGCTTCTTGATTCTGGGATGGCAGTGGATGTGATTTACGTAGACTTTGCTAAAGCATTTGATACCGTGCACGCATAAGGCTATTGGTTAAGGAATGTTGGCCTGGAACATAGTATTTGTACCTGGATAGAAAAAGACTACACAGAGTGGTGATAAATGGAACATTTTCTAATTGAACCAGTATTTTTAGTGGAGTACGGCAGGGCTCTATACCATTAATGGACATTATACACAAATAGCAGGGGTCCTTTTTACCCGTAAAGGGGATCACCACACCAGAGGCCACCCTTCAGACTAGAAGAAAAGAACTTTCCTTTGAAGCAGCGTAGGTGGTTCTGCACAGTGTGGTTGTGGAATGCACTGCTGGGTGATGTTGCGATGGCTGATCTGTTATTGCCTTTAAGAGTGGCTTGTATGATTTCTTGGAGATATAATATCAAAGGATATTCTGATACTAAACTCTATGGTTAGTATAGATATGGGTTTGTATCATTTATGTGAGTGTATGGAGGGGTATGTGTATGGAAGCTGGGTTTTCATTTGGAGGAGCTGAACTTGATGGAATTTGTCTTTTTCAACCTGATTTAATAATGTAACTATGTATGATGATGTCAGCCAGGGCAGGCTACAATGCAAAAAGCGGATGGAATTCAAAAAAAGGTACCTGACCCAAAAGAAATTAACTACAGGAAAAAAATCAGCAAGGGAGACAAACACAAAGCAGACTTAAAAATGTAATTTTGAAATATACTGTAAAAAGCAAAGCCAATAAAACAACCAACGTACAAAGAACAAAGTAAGTAAGACACTGGGCACAAAATCTGTAGATTATAATGCATAATGTACCACCTACTTTAATTTATAAAGATATTAGTAGTCTTTGTAGAGTTATATGACCTGTATAAAAGCACTCGGCTTGCAGCCTTGTGCTTTTATATGGTCACATTATTTCAAGGTGACTAATGATATCTTTATAAATTACCATAGGTTACATTATGCACTATATCAGTGCTATCCAACTTCAGTGGTACCGGGGGATGAAAATTTTCTGGTTTTATGGTGGAGGGCCAATAATGGAAGCCAGTGTTGACTAAGCCCTATTTTTAAACCACACCTACTTTAAACCACACCTATGTTACCACAAGAGCATGTCCACATTAATGGTGGTAGCACAAAAAAACAAATGATTGTTGCTCACTGCAGGGATATCACTTATCACTCATATGTAAAAAAAATGTAAGTCATATTAAGCGATACACTTAAATCCATATGCTTCCTCCTCCCCTGTGGATAACAGAGAAACCCCCAGCACATGATGCTAAAAACCCCCAAAACAAATACCAGGCTTATGTTCCAGAGGTGGAGCTAGGCACACAGGCAGAGTATGGCAAACACAGGGATCATAGGGCAGGCAGTGTATGGAACACACAGGGAGTATAGGGCAGACAGAGTAAGGCACATACAGGGAGCATAGGGAAGGCAGAGTATGATACACACAGGGAGCATTGGGTAGGCATAACAGAGCAGAAGACAGGGAAACCAGGACCACTCTAAGATGCACTACATACAGTGACACCGTGCTGGTGCCCCTTCAGCAGTTTGTATGAGCAGTTTCAGTCTCAGTCTCAGGTGGGACTGATAGGGGTGTTACAGGTGTGAACAATGCAGGGGGGATTGCATGTATGAACAATACATGGGATTACAGTCTGAATTTATGGTGCAAACAATGCAGGGGCCAGTTAATCTCTTTTAAAGATTACAGATGGCAAGTAGACACAGCAGACAGACTTTCATGTGTGTGGCCACACAAGGGGGGGGGGGTCACCGGCTGCATATCACTAGTTGGACAGCCCTGCACTATATATATAATATATATTATATATATCATTTATTGAGGTGTTCTATGACCTTACAAGGTGTGAGGCTGAAGGCCTCATTGTGGAACATTATGATTTCTAATTGTCATACTATGTAACGGGAGGGGGGGGGGAACACATTATTTATTATAATAAACACATTTCAGTGATTCATGTGACAAAAACGACGTGCACTGATTATAACTGATGTAAAGCAAAACCAGTAGCACACTGATAAAAGTGAAAAAAGCTAATTTTGATTTATTTAGCCCATGTGCATACAATAAGAGGGCAACTTTTAGGACTCTACTGAGCCCTTTATCAAGCCTGTGCAATCACAGTGTTATATAAGGTATGGTCTTGAAGCTCCTCCCCTTCACAGTGACATCTTATACAATAAATTAATATAAAAAGTATAAATAGTGTATCCAAGTGTTCAATAAGTCTCTTTAAAAGTCCATGTAGTGTTCATACATGAAATATTGGACATGAAGGGCAGGCGAAGGTCGTCCAGTTTGAGCACCTGACACCCTCATCTGGGTGTTTTAATTAAGGGTTTGAGCACTCTACAACGCTAAGTACTGATTATAACTGATGACATTGCTAAGCACTGAATATAATTTACAGAATATTCATGGATCTTGGGTATTATATATATTTTAACATCAAACAAAAACATTGTCCAAGCTCTTTAGAGCCCAGCATATGGTGGCAACCCACAAATTACTGCATTACCTGAGAGGATCACAATGTGACAGCCACACTCTTCCAAAAAAAGACAATTAAAAACAAAATAGATTAAGGTACGCACGTGCTTAGAGGAGCAGCATATACTGTTGATAAGCAACATTTATTTCCTAGGCTATACAATAAACAGATTAACTGTTAATTAAGTAGGACGAGCTATAAAAAAAAAAAAAAAAAAATCGAATTTAAAGATAGGTTATATATTCCCTACAAAACAGGTACCGTCATGTCTAAATACCTATGCATATTTATGTGGCATTAGCCAAACAAATAGAGATACACAAGCTCTATCCTGCACAGATAAATGTTTGACCAACGTTTTAAAGGCAATTCAAATTAGATAGATTCACAGTTGAAGATTACATTATACATTATTGTTTTGCAATTGTAAGAAAGCAACATGATCTTAAAGCTAAAAAAAAAACCTGTGTTAAAAATAGTGGTGCATTCACATGCATTAGAAGTGAGCATTAGCAGCAGTTATAGCAGACATTGAACAGGCAGTGAAGGATGCAAGGTGGAAAGCTGAATTATGAGGCATGCACATTTACCAATCTTTAAGGGAAAGACCAAGAAAAGCACGAGAAAGCCTTATTGCTGGTCAGGTTTCACGTAGGAGCAGAGGCTGGAAGGAGCCAAACCTGAGGAGAAGGAAAACAAGCCTGGAACAGAATACTGACATCACCGAAGCATAGCTAGCAACAGATTACACCAAACATTCATTAGCAACGTGTGGTAGGTACAGAAATGATTTACATAGGTTAGAATATTATATTTGGCAACAACCCACAGGACAAAATCTCCTGCTAACACATTGATGAGGCTGGTGAAGTTTTACGCTGGACCTAAAATGAAAAACTTGTTCTCACTAAATCACTTGAACATTCACTCTGATTGTTGCTGAATGTTTTGCATGCAAGTAATTCACTACAGGCTTTTTTTTTGGATCCAAGGAATTAATTTTAAGATTTTCTTCTGAAGTCAATCAATAACTTATAACAGTCGTCCCATATTATTTTTACTGCCTGTCTTTTTTTTAATAATGCATTATAAGTAGGAAAGGAAGTAAAGAAATACAGACTGTTACTCACTGTGGTCTGGTATAAGCCCTGTTCCTGGTCTCAGAAGGAGAAGAACTTTGTTTCCTCCTGCTTGGATCAGCTCAATTGCCCGAGTATGAGTGATGCCTTGTGTTGGTTCACTATTGATTTCAACTATCTGGTCTCCAACCTAAAACAATAAAAACAATACATTAATATGCCTGTATCTATCTATATATCTATCTATATATCTATATATATATATATATATAAACTTCACTTTTTCATCTCACTATAAAGTCCTGGAGTGCGTCATTCCTTGGAATATATATATATATATATATATATATATATATAAGAAGGAAAAAGGGTCCGCACTCTCAGGACTTAAATAGGTTCAAACGGTGTTTTATTCCAAAAATGGGAGATCTGACATTTCGGTCAGCACTCTGACCTTTCTCAAAGGTCAGAGTGCTGACCGAAACGTCAGATCTCCCATTTTTGGAATAAAACACAGTTTGAACCTATTTAAGTCCTGAGAGTGCGGACCCTTTTTCCTTCTTACATGCTACGCTGTCGGTTGCTGCACCCAGGCCACATCGAACTGCTGGATTCGTGAGTGCTGATACTCTTTTGGCTTATATATATATATATATATATATATATATATATATATACACACAAATCAGCTCTCATCTCACTTTATTAACTAGATACCATTTATTGCATGATCAATTCAGTCTATAGGTATCATAATCCATATGTGGAGGTAGGGGACTATGGATTTCCAACAGATCTCAAAAATGGAGCAAATCAAATTACTAGCTGGACCAAGCAGGTTCTGGCTGCTTAAAGCTGTTATTAAAGAGTTTGACTAGGCAAATTGCTCAACCGGATGCCAACACACCTACTGATAGCTATACAAATTAGTAGACATTAATCACATTGTATGTAAAACTGGTGCATGTTACCATCTTGAAGATGAACACAGGATGATACATTAAATTCACAAACATTTTGCTGTACACATGTAATTAAAAGCAGTTATTTACCTGTCTGAGCTTTAGAAAGCGCATTTACATTATAAAGATATTATACTATTCATAAATGTTGTAAGTCTTGGAACTGATTATTAGTTCTGAAGAAAAAAAACACTTGTATATATTATTTTCAAGAATGCAGTGCCCTGGCACTGTTAACTAAATCCCTGAGAGCAATTTCCGTTGTGCATCACTAAGCTTACAATATTATTACAGTTTGAGGGTAAGAAGCAGGTTTCTGGTCTGCTGAGCAGGGATGATTTTTAGAATAATTCAATTTCTCTTCCTTAGGGAATTATAAATGAACAATACATTTTTATACTTAAAGGGATAAATCACCATAAAATCAGGTTTCAAATAAAACACAATAAATATTTTTACTGATTTTTAATTTTACTTTTTTTTAAATAAAGTACTTCATTCCCCATTAATGTTTCTAGCAGCTCAATAAGCCCAAGCAAATAAAGTATCAAAGAGTTTATTATATGGTCCCTTTTTATATTTATACATACAACTCTCCAGCATAAACAAGTTGGCCACTGAGACTTTCCATACCCTTTACCAGCTTAGTTGCTAAAGTCTCTGTCTCCTTAAAGGTTAGCTTTTTGCTATAATAATAATTGTCTGTAATGGATTTGTACTACGTTTCTCAAAGAGTCTTTATTGTTTCATTTTTTTCTTCAGTTTTTATTAAGTTGAGTCCCTCAACCAAATTTTTTTTTTTGCAACAGAAGTCACTGACAGATTTTATCTGTTTTTATTCCAGCAAGGTAAAAATACTTGAAGTAGCACAATAACACACTGTCAAAAAACTATACAAAAAAAGAGAACATTTTGGCATGGGCTACAGCGTGGGTGCATGTTTAGATAACTGATAGCTATGTGTTAATTTCCCTAAAATATATGCATTTCGTTCCCATGAAAATTTAACTTATTCAAGTAATGCTAATGATCACATGCACACAATCAGACATATATATGTTTTTAAATAATTCTGACAACCATGGGATCAATAACAAATTAGGCGGGGGTGCAATGAAGCTGTGACCACAAAATACATATAGACAAATACAAAAGGTCCTCTGCACTCAACCCATTATCAATATATTTAAGACATTGAGACATTAAATATATTGATAATGGGTTGAGTGCAGAGGACCTTTTGTATTTAACCATGGGATCAAAACAGCAACCGAAGAGTTAATCCACAGACTTACTATACTAGAAATGAACCAAACTAAAAATCACATGTAAAGAGGTTGCCTTGCACATGCAGATAATATACACATCATTTAAGGGAACTTTGTCTCCAGATTGTTGACCTGTACAAATTCTCTGCCTTCCCTGTCATTTTTCTTTTTCTTCTTGAACAGGCAGTAGAGGCCTGAAGCTTCCATTAAAAAGAAAAAAAAAACTATCTTAAATAGATTGAGCAGGCTTTTGTTTACTGAACTGTATGTTGAACTGGAGTGACTCAGTTTATACACTGACTGTAAAGTCAGAGTTTGTGTGTCAGAGAGACTGATTTTAACAGGCAAAGGCATTATAAATTTGTTCCTTAGTGCAGTAGTACAACAATAATAAGACTCTGTGGTTCTGAATCCAGAAATTGTTCACTGCGTGCAATGTGTCCACATAGACAACACTGCTTAATAATGGTGAACTATATTTCTGATTTTCTAAATGAGAATTTAATAAGAAAAGAAAGTTGCACAGACTTTGCAACTTACAATTATTTTCCCACATAAACTTAGGTTTCGTAACATAATTAAAACATAATTATTGACAGTCAAATGCAGAATTTTGGCATATTTGTGAAAATTTGTCAAAATCACAATTTTAGACAATTTACATACAGTATGTATGATTATTAGTAAATATGAGATATGTTATGAAAATACACGTGGTAAATTGGGGAGAACATTGATTAAGTCAGACAAGGAAAAAATTCACACTTTCATATGCCCCATAATCTCTGACCGTTATCAAGGTATGCACATAAATACAGATTTGACCTGTTCTACATATAGTGCTTATGGGAATAGGGATTAATACAGAATACACTTGGGGAGTGTGGGAAGGCCGGGTAGTTGGAATGATAAACTATATGTATTTATTGCAGTCACTGCATATCAAGAAACATAATGTATGTTTGCAAATGCAAGGAGTCAGACTGATAAAATGGGAGAGCTAGAGGTGCTGGAGGAAAAATATCATGTGATTGGTGTGGCCAAAACATGGCTGAATGAGTCACATGACTGGGTAGTTAATATCAGTGGCTATACTTTGTTTTGGAGGGAGAATAGAGGAGGGGTATGTCTGTTTGTTAGGCAGGATTTAAAAGGAGGAGGTGATGTTAGAAAATGTCCAGAAGTCTTATGGGTGGAGCTCTTCACCAAGTGTAAAGAGTCCAACAAATTAATTGTAGCAGTATCCTATAGACCAGTGATCCCCAACCAGTAGCTCGCGAGCAACATGTTGCTCTCCAACCCCTTGGATGTTGCTCCCAGTGGCCTCAAAGCAGGTGCTTATTTTTGAATTACTGGCTTAGAGGCAAGTTTTGGTTGCATAAAAAACAGATGACCTGCCAAACATTCTCTCCTGTAGGCTGCCAGTCCATATAGGGGTTACCAAAAAGCCAATCAGAGCTCTTATTTGACATCCAAATGGACTTTTTCATGATTGTGTTGCTCTCCCAACTCTTTTAAATTGAGATGTGGCTTACGAGCAAAAAAGGTTGGGGACCCCTGCTATAGACCCTCTAATGTAAGTGAGGAGGAGGGGGCTAAGCTCCTCCCAGCTATTGACTGGAGCAACAGTACTGCCAGGTCAGTTAATGAGAACAAGTTTATAAACTTACTGCATAACAATTTTATGGCACAGGTTGTTGAAGAGCCAACCAGAAAAAATGCTATTCCAGATCTAGTGATCTCTAATGACCCAGAACTCATAGCAAATGTGCAAGTACTTGAAACCCATGCGTAATAGTGACCATAATGTGATATAATTTAATGTCTGGTGCAAAAAATATACACTGGGTCAACAAAAAAACATGAATTTCAGAAAAGATGAGTTTAGTGCCTTTCGGCTGCCCTTCAGAGCATAGAATGGGGAATTATGTTTTCAGCTAAATACACACAACATAAATGGTTGTCATTAAAAATTATATTAAATCATTACTGTTCTCAATTTATTCCCTTAATGAGTAAATTTAGAAGCACTAAGAATCACCCTATGTGATATATAATATAGAAGTAATATGTAAAGAAGTTAATAGGAAAGAGAGAAAGGCATTTAAAAACTGTTGGGGCAGAAGCTGCATTTAATGAACATGTTGTAAAACAACATCTGGAAGGACTGGCGGCTGACCCCAAAAAGTTTTTAAAGTATATTAATAGTAAAAAAGATGTGGGTTGAGAGTGTTGCTCCTTTAAATAACGGTACCAGTATGGTTGTAACAAATACAGAAATGGCAAATGTGCTAAAGCGTTTGACACCGTGCCCCACAAACGACTGTTTTCTAAGCGAAGGACTGTTGGGGTTAATCAATTAATTTCCACATGGCTAGGGTGACTGTCTACAAAATTGGGTACAGAGGGTGGTTGTTAATGGTACAATCTCTACTTGGAGTAAGGTTCTTAGTGGGGTCACTCAGGGCTCTGTATTGGGTGCTATTTAAGTAATGTATCAGTGCTTGCAGATGACTCAACACTATCCAGCCCAATTTATTTGCTCCAGGATGCAGCATTCTTGTACAGGATCTGTCCAAACTGGCGATCCGGGCAGCTAAGTGGCAAATGAGATTCAATGTAGATAAATGTAAAGTCATGCACCGGGGATGTAAAAATATCCAAGCCTTTTGTACCATTAATGAGACTGCACTAGGCAAATCCTTAATGGAAAAGGACCTTGGAGTCCTTGTAAATAATAACATTGGCTGCAGCAAGCAATGCCAGTCAGCAGCATCAAGGGCAAATAAGGACTTGGACTGTATTAAAAGGGGCATTGATTCATGGCAGGAAGGGTTCATTCTTAAACTGTATAGAGCATCCAGAATATGCCATACAGTTTTGGTCTCCATCAAACAGGGAATAATTAAATTAGAGACGGTACAGAAAAGGGCAACTAAGAGGCACTTAAGGGGTGATATGATAACTATGCATAAATATATAAAAGGGGATAATAATCTCTCTAATGCTTTATTTATCCATAGGTATTTCCAGTTGACGCAAGGTCACCCATTCCGATTAGAAGTAAGGAGGTCCTGCCTAAACATTCGGATGGGTTTTTTTTTTACAATGAGAGTTGTGAAAATGTGGAATTCTTTCCATAAATCAGTCGTAGCGGCTGATACATTAGATTTGTTTTCCTCTCTGAGGCAAATTGCAGTGGCTTCAAATGATTTTTTTCCCCTTCCTCTGGATCAACTAGCAGTTAGGTAGGTTAAAATAGAGTTAAAAGGTTGAAATTGATGGACATGTCGTTTTTCAACCTAACTTACTATGTATGTACAATGTTACTATATACAGATGAAGGTTTAATGAAATACATACATGGATACGCCCATCTTTTATGGCTGGACCATCTTCTGCTAGACGTAAGATAAAAAGACCCATGTTGTATTCTTTTCCTCCACGGAGGCTGAATCCAAAACCTCTAGCACCTCTTTCCAGTTCTACTGGGTAGCACCCAACACTCTGTAAGAACAGTAAGAAATATCTTAGTGGGGGATCATTTAAATGGATTGCACATTTAGCATAAAAACTTACCTGGCAGTACATTTCAGTGGAAACCTAATAGCTGAACATCATGTTTCTACTTATTAGTAATCGTCTGTACAATAATGTTCCCACTGAACACTGAGCTACATAACTACACTCATTTGACTGAAAAAGTAAGAAATCAATAACACTTGTGCTAAGGGAATCCGTTTCAACTGGGCATTACACAGTGGCTTGGTTTGTTTTGCGTTTCAGCCGAAATATTTTCTTCTGTGTGATAATGGACAGCAATGCCTGGATTTTTTCTTGAGTTAAGATCATTATCAGGGAAGCAAGACATTTTGGACCACTAAAAAAAATGGTAAAAAGTTGTATAAAATGAATGGTGTATTTTAAAGCTATACTGGTTTCCTTAAAGGAGAAGGAAACAAAAAAATCGAGACTACCTTCAATGTGTTTACCTTCAATGTGTTTACACTACATTACACTACTCAACCCTCCTAGGCTTCCACCACCCTCCCTCCACACTCCCCAGTCTCTCCTGTGCTCCTTCACCCCTGTTACTGATGAGGAAGTCTCAAAACTTTTGGCCTCCTCTCACCTTACCACCTGGCCCCTTGATCCAATTCCTTCAAAACTTCTCTGCAATACCAGTCCTTGTCTAATCAAAGCCTTAACTCATCTATTAAATCTCTCGCTCTCAACTAAAACATGCTCTTGTCACCCCTATTCTGAAAAAACCCTCTCTTGACCCCTCCAATCTTGACAACCTCTGACCTATATCTCTGCTACCTTTCATCTCTAAACTACTTGAGCGCCTAGTCTACAACTGATTAACCTCATTCCTCTCTGACAATAACCTGCTGGACCCCTTACAATCTGGTTTTAAACCACAACACTCCACTGAAACTGCTCTGACCGGTGTAATGACCCTTTAACAGCTAAAGCCAACAAAAAATTCTCACTAATAATTCTGCTTGATCGCTCAGCTGCATTTGACACTGTAGATCACCCTCTACTCCTCCAGTCCCTCCATTCGCTCGGCCTTCATGACACAGCCCTTTCCTGGTTTTCTTCCTACCTCACCAATCATTCCTTCAGTGTCTCCTACAACGGAGTAGCATCTCTACCTCTCTCTGTCTGGGTTCCTCAAGACTCTGTCCTGTGACCTTTATTATTTTCTCTATATACTTCCTCCCTCGGCAAATGAATCAGCTCGTATGGTTTCCACTACCACCTCTACGCTGACGATACTCAGATCTATCTCTCCTCTCCTGATCTCAACCCAGAACTCCTAACTCGTGTCTCCTCCTGCCTGTCTGCTATCTCTACTTGGATGTCACAACGCTACCTTAAATGAAACCTCTCCAAAACGGAAATGGTTCTTTTTCCTCCAACTAACACCAGTTATATCCCGGAAGTATCCATCGTCGTTAACAATTCCCCTATCACCCCGTCCCCCCAGGCCCGGTGCCTTGGGGTTATCCTAGATTCTGCCCTGACATTCACTCCTCACATCCAGTCACTTGTTAAGTCATGTCACTTCCACCTAAGGAACATATCCAAAATACGATAATTTATCACCCAAGATGCTGCCAAAATTCTTATTCACTCTCTTGTCATATCGCGTCCAGACTTTTGTAACTCTCTTTTAATTGGCCTTCCCCTCCAGAAACTGTCACCTCTCGAGTCCATAATGAACACTGCTAATAGGCTTATACACCTCAGCAATCGCTCTTCCTCTGCCATGCCATTCTGCCAATCCCTGCACTGGCTTCCACTGCCCTTCAGAATTAAATTCAAATTAATGACCCTGACATTCAAAGCACTTCATAACTCTGCCCCTCCCTACATCTCTGAACTAATCTCCATATACTCACCCAACCGCTTACTACGCTCCTCTACTGACCTGCTACTCAACTCTTCTCTCATTACCTCCTCACATGCTCGCATTCAAGACTTTGCAAGGGCTGCATCCCTCCTCTGAATTCTCTCCCACGGTCTGTCCGACTTTCTCCCAATCTTTCAGCTTTCAAGAAGTCTCTTAAAACCGACTTTTTTAGAGAAGCCTACCCTCACTGTTAACTACCCAATGCAATACCACTTACAGTACTACATCTCTCACCCAGTTTACTCTGATCTTGCCCATTCCCACACCTTATGTATCATTCCCTTCCCTTTAGATTGTAAGATTTTTCTGTACAGGGCTTTCCTCACCTCCTTTACCCTTATTTATTGTGATTTATGTAACCCCATATTTATTGTGATGTATGTAACTCCTTATGTTCTATGTATGTAATTCATGTGATTTAGTTGTGTAATCACATTCACTTTACAGTGCTACGAAATAAGTTGACGCTATAGAAATACATGTTAATTATAATAATGTGTTTTCAATCAGGCCCCCTCCTGAAACGCTGTACTCTGAATTCATCCCTGCTTCTGTGCACCATCCATCAGAAGTTTTGTCCCTTTCCACAGTTTGGCGCCGCCATTTTCAAATAGCCACATCACTTTCGCCCTGCACTTCCTCGGTAATGCGCATGTGCCTCATTCCTGACCCCCTGTGACGTAATCGTACTAGCACTCATGCCCGCATTAAAAAAAACCAAACGGGACAAAGTATATATTTTTAAAAAAAGGCATGCCTCTTTTCCTTTTTGAAGAGTGAAATACTGCAGACCTCAGACAGACCCGCACACTGGATTCAATGATTAATATTCTTGCTCCACTCCTGCACCCACTCACTATAAATTAAATGCAGAGCAAGTGCAGGAGCTTGAAAGCAGAGAGGTCAGTGATGACGAACTGAGGTATCACGTGACCTCAATGTCACCACTTTGCAGGTAACAGACAAGATCCTACTGTGCATGCGCAGGGCATGGCTTAGAAGGACTGCGCATGCATGTGGCCTATTGACAGCGATTTCTGGACTGCAAGATGGGTATGGTTTTTTATACATGTTGAAACTTTTGTAAAAATCTAGTACAGCCCAAAAATGTATGCAAAAAATAATGAGGGAATGCTTGGTGGTATGGGCATTTATTTTCCATGGTCAACAGATAGAGAATAACATGATTTTAGACTACAAGTTCTTACCTGGTTTTGCCAACTTCCTGCAGACAGTGTGGGTCCAGAGTCAGCTTTATGATCAGACCATGAATACCTGTAAGCAAGAAAAAGAAATTATTTTCAATTTGACTGCTTTTGCACGATACAATTATTAATATTTACTGACATTATTATGATTAGTATGATTAGTTTTAAAATCAACATAGCCTTTAAGGGTACATTTTTGATAATGGTCTTTAAATAAAAGTGGGACAATTCCTACCTGTCCAAGGTTCCATAAGTGGGTTGAGCCTGTCCCATAGCTCGGTGCTGCGGTGCTGGACTCTGCCTTGCAGAGTTTGATCCAGATGGAGGTCCTCTGTGTTCTAAAGGAGGAAAGCAGAATTTATGTTTTATATCAGAGAAATACACTACTGAACATAATCTATGGTGTTGCATGTATGTGTGTCTGCATAAAAAAAGAAGGTTATGAACAAAGCAACTTAGTATTTACTATTTATGTCAAACTGTATTTTTTTTTACTTTCTTGGGAGTATATTGTCCATGCCTTGTTACATCTTGACTATACACCCACATCATACCTCATCTCTGCTAAATTCTGTACATATCTAAGATGCAAATGATGTAGGAGATAAGCTGGTACTGGAAGACCCAGGGGAAGATGGGGGGGAGCTGTCATGTATACAATATAATGAGCCTACAAGTATGAGATGACATCATTATTCAGAAAGTCAGTGTCCATTTTAAAGGGGACCCGTCACCCCAAAAAAATATTCAAAATCATATTTTATCACATTAGTCAAGCCAAATTAACTTTAATTATACTACATAAATTATTTGGATCTTGTTTCCTTCAGTCTGGGAATTTATAATTATAGCAAGTGGACAGGAGCCATTTTGTGGACACTGTTATTAAGGCAAGCCTTGCATAATCTCAGAATCTTGTTTGTGCACCAGAATGGGGGACCCAATGTCCCTCCCCATGCCTGGCTACACAATTAAATGGTTAAGAGAACGGGAGAAATGTGGGGAAAGCAGTGACATCTAGGAAGTGCTGAATATAAAGTGAAAGTAATTATCTGCCCCACCTCTATTTGATTGACAGTTGAGATTTTTAAATTAGCTTAAACCAGCTATGAATGCTTTAATAAAAAATTCAAATTGTATTTCATGCTTAATTTGAAAAGGACTTTTGTTATACAGATTTTTGTGTCTGGGTGACAGGTCCACTTTAAACACATAATTCTATTTTATTCTATTGTATGTATGTTGTATGCGTGTGTGTGTGTATGCTGGGTTTTAATTTGGAGGGGTTGAACTTGATGGATTTTGTCTTTTTTCAACCCAATTTAACTATGTAACTGTGTTCCTAGTACTTGATCCTAACCAAGCTACATGAATCCATATTGTTGGCACAACTATAAAGAAGGGCCTATTCATGGTTTAAATGATTTCTGGAAGATTTAAAGTATGAAGAAAGGATTGTAAATATGCTGAATGACAACTTTTTATTAGAGCTCTACGAGAACCTACGAGGAATAACTCTCTTTTGGATCTTGCAATAACTAATAATACTGTCCTCATCTCTAGCATTTGTGTGGGTGATCATTTAATGAATAGTGATCATAACATGGTCTCCTTTGAGATTCTGTTGAAGAGGCAGTTCTATAAGGGAGTAACTAAAACACTAGATTTCAAACGTGCAAATTTTGACAGTATAAGGGCATCGCTGTAACATATAAAGTGGGAAATGCTTTTCACAGGTTTAAACACGGAACAAAAATGGGAAGTCTGTAAAATGCTGCTTAATAAATATACATTTCAGTATATTCTCCTTGTAAGCAATGAATGTTGTTGCAAAGCAAATCCTTTTTGGTTCAATAAAAGTGTTGGTGTTGAGGTTGGTAAGATAAGAAGTGCTTTTAAGGCTTTCAAGTTAGCTAGGACAGTCAAACCATTTATAAGGCACAAGGATTCCAATAAACCATGCAAAAAAGCAATCATGCAAGCTAAAATCGACATGTTAAAGGATATTGCACAAAGCAGTAAAAGAATCCAAAATTAAATATGTTTACAGTAAAAAAAATAAAGCAGGAAGGGGTGGGACCCTTACTATCAGAGGGAGTAGGGGGGTCATCTGGTTTATGAGAACAAAAAAAAAAGATGAGATTCTGAACTTCGTCTGTCTACACAAATGGGGAACAAGTTAATGAAGGTTTCCTTCTTAATAGTCCCAATTCTAGTAATACAACTAATGATGTATGGTTCACACATGAGGAAGAGACTACAACATGTTAAGATAAACAAGGGTTCGGGCCAGATGGTATTCATCCCAGGGTACTTAGCGAGCTTAGCTCTGTGACTGCCAAACCTCTTTTCTCAATTTTGTAGGATTCATTGAGCTTTGGCATGGTGCCTCCAGACTGGCGAATTGCTAATGTGGTGCCGCTATACAAAAGGGATCCAGCTATCAGCCTCAAAACTATAGGCCAGTTAGTCTGACGTCAGTAGTAGGAAAGCTTTTCGAAGGGTTAATAAAGGATAAGATACTGGACTTCATAGCAAATATTTTGAGTTTGTGGCTCCATGGTTTTCTGCGCAATAGATCTTGCCAGACTAACTTAATTTATCTTTATGAGAAGGTGAGCAGGGACTTCAATTCCCAGGATGGTAGCGTTTGTGATTTACTTAGACTTTGCTAAAGCATTTGATACAGTGCCACACAGAAGGCTACCGATTAAGGAATGTTGGCCTGGAACATAGTATTTGTACCTGGTTAGAGAGATGGAAGACAAACTATGATGGTAGACTGTCAAGGTTGGGGTTGTTTTCGCTGAAAAAAGGTGCTTACAAGGGGACATGATTTCACTTTACAAGTACATTATAGACAATTAGCAGGGGACCTTTTTCCCCCATAAAGAGGATCACCATACCAGAGGCCACCCCTTCAGACTAGGAGAAAAGGACTTTCATTTGAAACAACTTAGGTAGTTCTTCACAGTGAGGTTGTGGAATGCACTGCCGGGTGAAGTTGTGATGGCTGATTCTGTTAAAGGGATACTGTCATGGGAATCTTTTTTTTGTCAAACTGCATCAGTTAATAGTGCCACTAAAGCAGAATTCTGCATTGAAATCCATTTCTCAAAAGAGCAAACAGATTTTTTTATATTTCATTTTGAAATCTGGCATGGGGCTAGGCATATTGTCAATTTCCCAGCTGCCACAAGTCATGTGACTAGTGCGCTGATAAACTTCAGTCACTCTTTACTGTTGTACTGCAAGTTGGAGTGATATTTCCCCCTCCCTTTTCCCTCAGCAGCCTAACAACAGAACAATGGGAAGGTAACCAGATAACAGCTCACTAACACAAGGTAACAGCTGCTTGGTAGATCTAAGAACAGCACTCAATAGTAAAAACCCATGTCCCACTGCGTTCTATTCAGTTACATTGAGAAGGAAAAACAGCAGCCCGCCAGAAAGCAGTTTCCTCCTAAAGTGCGGTCAAAAGTCACATGACCAGGGGCAGCTGGAAAATTTTCTAGCCCCATGTCAGATTTCAAAACGGAATATAAAAAAATCTGTTTGCTCTTTTGAGAAATGGATTTCAGTGCAGCAGTCTACTGGAGCAGCACTATTAACTGATGCGTTTTGAAAAAAACATGTTTTCCCATGACTCTTTAATGTCTTTAAGAGTGGCTTGGATGATTTCCTGGACAGGCATAACATCAAAGGCTAATACAAGAGGTCCTCTGCACTCAACCCATTATCAATATATTTAAGACATTGAGACATTTTGTGCATACAGCTACTAAAAAATGCCTTACCCTTTAAACAACAGGGATCGTTTGTCCATATATTGCAATATATTTAAGCTGGCCAACTACGTCAGTCCTATGCTCAATTTTCATCCGATTCATTAAGAATTCTATTGCTTCATTATTGATAATGGGTTGAGTGCAGAGGACCTCTTGTATTTGTCTATATGTTGTGGTCACAGCCTCATTGCACCCCCGCCTAATGGTTTTAAAAATTAGTGGTGAGCACAACTTTTCCTTGTTTGTTGTAGTTATACTGGAGCAGTGACCAGCTCCAAGTTGTAGCCCTCCCGCTTCCCAGCTATAGCCAGGTGATCCCACTGGTGTCTAATAAAAGAGCAACCAAGATTGGGAATTTTACTTTGAAAGCAGCTAGTAAGTTGCAGGTAAAACTTAGTCTCTTTGTAAAATGTATAATGAAGCAATAGAATTCTTAAAGGGATCCTGTCATGGGAAATTTTTTTTAAGTTAATAGTGCTGTTACAGAAGAATTCTGCACTAAATGCATTTCTCAAAAGAGCAAATAGATTTTTTGATATTTCATTTTGAAATCTGACTGGGAAATTGACAAAATGTCTAGCCCCATGTCAGATATAAAAAAATCTGTTTGCTCTTTTGAGAAATGGATTTCAGTGCAGAAGTGTTTTGGATGCTGGGTTTTCATTTGGAGGGGCTGAACTTGATGGACTTTATCTTTTTTCAACCACATTTATCTGTATTACTATGTAACTTTTGTAGAAAACCCTAGGCCCAGGATTTGGCAGAATCAAATACGAATCCTAAAATCATGTGGCTTTTTGTCACAAAACAAGGAGGTAAAAAAAAAATGTAGGTGTGCATGCAGCGATGATTTGCAAATGCAAATTAGAGCTCTGGTTCTGTTCATTATTTGGCAGAATCTTTCACTAAGTATTCAGGGTGCGGCCGAATCCAAAATAGTGGATTCTGTGTCCTCAATCAAGAAATGACTTTTCTTAACTGGGGTTGGAATATATTTAACTGATGCTATAAAGCAAGGCTGTGTAGAAGAAGGGTAGGTTTGGGAGTGAGGCATTTCTGTATGGGCCAAAAGAATAGCATCTTTTGTTTGCACATTAAACATTGTTCGAAAGTGATATATCTATTTTCCACCATAAAAATTATGCACATCCTTGCAAAAAAATGCTTGTCCATCTTTTAGTATACTTCATTTATATTTCAGCAGAAGTGTTCCATATTCCAACATATTTTATGACATGCATTGTTTAAATTTACTAAATGAGCTAAGGTGCACAGTGCTAGGGTGGCAGTAGTTATTACAAGCAACAGACAATGCAAGCAATACAGCTCTAATGCAGTGCAGACAACATAGAAGAGTGAAGGGCAGCAGATGGGAACAGGGACAAAACATTGGGGAAAAAAAATCAATTCTGCTTCTTATAACATGTCCTCATCAGTTTAAATGCTTAATACCTTTCAAAGAACACAATGCAAATCTCAAAAGAAATCAAATACTAAGAACTGTTTTTTTACTATTATATCGGTACAGTTTAAAGGATCAGTAACACCAAAAAATTTAAAGTAAAGAAAATATCACGTAAGTGTTGCCCTTCGCTGTTAAAACTGATCTGTTTGCTTCAGAAACACTACTATAGTTCATATAAACAAGCTGCTACGTAGCAATGGCGGAAATTGAAAAATGGCTATATGGCACAGGATAAGTAATGGATAACAGATAACATTATGTTCTACAGAGCTTATCTGCTATCTGCTGAGTAACTTGAGCCTTTTCTTCTTTGAATGGCTGCCCCATTGCAACACAGCAGCTTATTTATATAAACAATAGTAGTGCTTCTGAAGCAAACACAGCAGTTTTACCAGTGCAGGGCAACACTGCATATTACTTTAAAACAATTTCATTTTTTGATGTTACTGGTCCTTTAAACTTCCAATCAGCTGCATGCAATGAAAACAATAACAGGGCTCAGGAATACAGCCAAGACATTAGGAAAGCAATGAAACTTTTATCTGAAGCTTGATGCTGTTCTTCCATGCGGTAATCTCTTCATTCTGAGCTCTTTGGGTTAGCAGCCAAGAGCAGCTTGTACTAAATGGCAACATAACATCCCTCTGGATTTGGATATGGCAAAAAAAAAATCATGCAGTGGTGTAACTATAGAGGAAGCAGAGCCCATGGTTGCATGGGGGCCCAGACTGCAGGGCTTGCATCATCTACAGTTAAGTGGAACCCCCCAACCACTACCTTACCTTTGGGCGGGGAAGAGGGATGCAGACTGCTCTGGCACTAGGCTGGAGGGGGCTGGGAGTGGCCGGGCATGAGGCGCGAGTGGGCAGTACAGACAGGTAGGTGGGTGTGCAGTGTACCTGGCCTTCCGAAGATTTTTTTGCAGGGGGGCCCAGCGCACTGTTTAATACAGTTCTCTAGATACAGACACAAGCTCATTTCTGTAATTCTGCTAGTAATAATCTAAAACCAAAATTTTTTATCTGCAATTGAAGAAGTTTTTTTGGAAACATAATTGAAAAAAAAAAAAGGAACATAAAACAACAACAAATAATCGCCCCACACCACAAGTACAGAGTGCAGATTTGCCATTTGCTCGTTAAACAACTGTCCGTTATAAAAGAGAGCCTAACACATATAAAGCTACATCAGTGTGCATGTCAGAATTTCACATTTAACCGGGGAGATAAAATGTCAAAGATTGAAACAAATCATTATTCTACAAATGCAATACTTTTAATGAAAATAGACACCTTTGATAAATACTAAAATACACTGTCTCATTAAATATTTAAGAACAGGTAAATCGAGCCTTTGATATTTCTTTGCATAAAAGAGATGACTGAAGTCCAATATTTGCTTTGAAATGAGAATGTACCCTTGTGTTAATCCAGCTGCCTGCTGGATTAAGGTACTTATTTGAAAACAGCAAGGCCCATCCATCTGACAGGGGAATTATATTGCTTCTCATTAAATTGTGGACTGACAGCACATATTAAATACAGGAGTAGGTACCAGTAGATGTATCATTTATATCCTTTCTATATTTTTGAATTACTAATGAAGTACACACGTATTTAAAATACACACTTTTACACGAAGACCATTCATAGTTTATTTTTTTTTTACTATAAATATATTTAAACATATTGTCACTGCAGCCATTCATTGCTTCACATTTGATTTCAAGCAGAAGGAAAAGTTAACTAGTGGGGGGAACCACATTTTAGGCACCTCCCCGTGATTATAATCATGTGTGAGCGAGCACCACAGAGTAATCTTTTTCCTGCTTCTTCCTTGTTCACTGGGTGTACATGCACACTAAAGAAAAGACAAGCTGAAAGCAAAAAAGCTGTCTTTTTCACTCTATTGCACATGTGTTGTTGTAGGACCACTGAAGAGCAAAGAAACAGAGGATCACTCTGTTTTGATGTACTCTCAGAAGTACTCCAGGCCAGTGGGGTTTTCTGCTAACATGACAACCAGCCCTGGGTATTAGGTAAGTAGTTATAATCACTGGTTGGGGGGGGTGCCTAACATTTATTCCTTCAAGTTCAACCCTCCAAATTAACCACAGTGCATATATACACACATACATACTGATCTAAACACTCACATATATAGACTATATAAACCAATATCTATACTAAATGTAGAGTTAGTATCAAAGTAGACTTTGATTTTAAGCTTGTTCAAGAAGTTATCCAAACCACTCTCAAACACATTTATAGAATCTGCCATCACTATATCACCCAAGAGGGCATTCCACAACCCCACAGTGAAAAGCCAGCTACTGCTTCAAATAAAAGTTCTGTTCCTCTAATCTCTGCTGGGTTGATTTTTGTTTTTATGGAAAAAAGATCCTCTACTCGGTCCTCTAATGTACTTGTAAAGGGTTATTATGTTCCCATGTAACCATGACCCTCATAGACTCTCTCCAGCTCTGGAGCCCAAAACTGCACTGCATACTCAAGTTAAAGCCTTACCAGACACATATAAAGAGGCAAAATTATGTCATTGCCATATATATAT
>CM044433.1:67907065-67918176 GCA_024363595.1 Xenopus borealis
TAGTATGTTTAACCCTCCACAGTTGGTTATAATGGGGATCAGAGAGGAAATACAATAATAAAGAAGGGCAGGGATGCTTCTTTTAATGGGTATCAGAATGGAACTGTACCAATGTGAAATAATGTGTGTATATAAATTATGTTCATACATACTCCATTAGCTTGTCTGTGGTTTGATCAGGTGTACAATGAAGTCTGGGTCTGAGGTGTGAACAGTACAGGGTTTTACAGACATGAACAATACTGGGGGATATTACAGACATGAACAATCCTGGGGGGAGATTATAGGTGTGAACAATACCCCCCCCCCCCCAACACACAGACATGATGTAACTAGAGGGTAAGGGAGGGAACATGGGCAGGGCTAAGTGAATGTTGCTGAACTGAATGGACACCACTATTTTCAGATTCTGAAAATGATTGTTCTGGAGAGCTTTTAGAAATGATAAGTAAGTGTTTTTATAACACACATTTGATGCAGTTGGGTATAGATTTTATTGTACTAATTAATGTTATATATCAGTGAGAAAAATGGTATGGTTTATAGTTCATGACAGTATAGACCATCTAGTTTGTGTATGGCCAATCTAAATTTATTATACAGGTCTACGAAAAGATTTACAATAACAAGATTAACAATTACAAGAAGTGCCCAATCACAACCCTTGTGGCAAAAAACAATGTAAATCCTGCCCACACATCCTTTTCTGGGAAAGAGAAATACACACCACCACTTCTCTATAACCAATAAAAACTGGACACACCAGCAGGAAACCATTACAACAGCCCTTACCACTTCATAAATGATTTAAGAATCTTGGTTCTTAAGGGGAATTTTGCAACAGAAAACGAAAGGAATGTATTGAAATAAAAATTAATGAAAACTTTCAACACTCTGAAGGGACTGAACCTGGGCCTTGGATTTATGGCTAACTATGTGGATTAAGAACTGTCTGCACCAAGTCAGAATCACAAACAGTTGTTGAGACACTAAACTAACTGTTCATATAGAATTCCTTTTATTTCACTATTTCACACTGCAGCTTCATTATATTCAGCTTTAAAAGGAACTGTTCTGAACGCTTGCTATGATTATCTTAGTTAGCCAATAAGACTGCATGACAGGCATAACTTGAATCCTTGAATTGTATACAGTACAACTTAAATCAGAATTAATTGCAGGTTGGTTTTAGCATTAAATGAAAGTCACATTTCTACAATAGTTCTGGAATTTTAAACATCAAATTAAACTTTGATCTGACTACAATCCACCAGGAAAGCCAAATAATACTGCTGGAAACCAACAAGGTGAGAATTTTACACCAGTCAGTTTATATAGCGATTTTTATAGAATATTATAGCATATACAAATATGACGCAATATTACATAACATATCTGTAGTTTATATATGCATATATATATTTAGCTTATGGAATAATATTTTTGTGTGTCCTTCTTACCTTCTTCAGCAACCACTGTGAGGGTGACTGTATTTCCAGCATCTTTTATTAGCTGCACAATATTATCATGTGACAGTTCTACAATGGACTGTCCATTTACAGCAGAGATCCTGTCGCCCACCTTCAGCTTTCTACATCGATCAGCAGGGCTTCCTTCAATCACACGGCCAATCTTGTGAGGGATAACTAAGCAGGACAGAGCATAAGAGATTTTCATACCCCATATTTCTCCATGGCATCTCTTCAAACCCTCTGGCTCTTTGAAGAACCTTGAACAATTTCTACTAACTATCAAAAAAGCCTTTAGCAAAAAATTTAGGGAACAGGTTGTTACTGGCAAAAAGGAAAGGGGCTTTTACAAATTAAGTTTATTTTAGTGAATATAATAAAATGTATTTTTCATATGATTCTAGATTAGTTATATTATCATTTTTAGGTATATATTGTTATAGAAGTGGAATTACTCAAATAATGCAGACAGTATTAAGAAAGTTAAGGTCATAGCCCAAAAAAAAAAAAAATACAGGTTTGGGATCCGTTATCTGCAAATACATTATCTAGAAAGCTCCAATTTACGGGAAGGCTGTCTCCCGCAGACTCCATTTTGTCCAAAGAATTCTAATTTTTAAAAGTAATTTTCTTTTTCTCTGTATTTGATCCAAAAAAAGATACAATTAAAACTTAGATGTAAAACAAGCATATTGGGTTTATTTAATGTTTAAATTATTTTTGGTAGACTTGTCTTAAAGTATGAAGAGCCAAATTATGGAACATTCTGGATAACAGGTCCCAAACCTGTATATAGTTGTGCTGGTAGGCAAAAAGATTCCCTCAGGAAATGCCTCTTAAAAGAAAGAGAGAGAACAGAAACTGTTCAGAAATTATAGTATGTGCCATTTGGGTAATCCTAAATAAGAAATTGCCATTTTATGAAGTAAGGGTCACCCCCTGGGTGCACAAGAACAAACCAACAGCACACATACATGTTAGGTCACATCAGCCAATTAATGGACAAAGTTAAATAGTTAAAGCTGCATTATTTCTGGAAGCATGATCTCTGAAGAAGCACAAAGACCATCACAAAATGGAGACTCACTGTAAAAGAGCAATATTTACTAATATACATTCCTTTAATAAACCACTTAATATGATACAATCTGTAGGTTATATATTCATTCTTGGGGTACAGTTTTCCTTTAAAGGGTTAAAGCAATACCAAAACATCTTAGAATGGCCCAGTCAAAGTCCAGACCTCAATTCAAATGACAATCTTTTACCAACGGAATGCAATTGAACCTCATAAAGCTTTAGCATTTTTGACAAGAAAAATGTGCAAAAATTGCAGCACCCAGATGCAGAAAGCTGGTAGTAACTTACTGGAAAAGACTTGCAGCTGTAACTGCAGTTAAATGGGTACGGGGAATTCGCAATAAATGTCTGTTTTTTTTCCATAACTTTTGCAATACAAAAGATATTTTACACCTCCACCAAGGGTCGAATTTCAAAGTTTTTTCACTTTGAAATTCAATGATTTTTTTAAAGGGATTTTTCGATCGAAAATGGACTGTTTTCAATCAAAAAGGTCCATTTTCGAATAAAAATGTTTCGATTGAATTGTTCAATTGAAAAGATTTTCACAAAATGTTTTCCGATTTTAAAAAACACTCCTTAAAGGTTATAGAAGACCCCCCATAGGATAAAACAGCAATTTGGCAGGTTTAAGGTGGCGAAGGATCGAATTTGAATTTTTTTCCAATTTGAATTTTGGCCTATTCAATAGTCCCCCCCAAAAAAGTACCCAAAAATTACTTTGAAATTCTAATTTTTTTATTAGAATTTTCACTTCGACCCTTAGTAAATCTGCCTCTATGCAACCAATGTTAAACCTAATAAAATCCATTTTATTCCACAATGAAACACAACAAAATGAGGAGGAGTCCACGAGGCTGAAAACTCACGCAAGGAACAATAGCTATATAGTGCGGGTCTATTATTAAGAAAGACTACAGGTTGCTAATTCATGCTGTAGAATTAATCATTGCAGAAATAAAATGTAAAGTATCAAAGCAGAGAGCTATTAATGTGCTTTTCAATATCTATTAACTTACATACAGCATACATATAAAAACAGACCTTATTATGCAAAGTACACATTTTCACATCATTAATATTTAGACAAGTTTCTGGATTCTGCACTAAATGACTCATGTTCTTCTTCACAAGGATGTCTCTTAGCAGTGCGATGTATTGTTAATTCACAATACATCTGTCAGAGCACATTAAATATGAACCACTGCAGGTTAACACAATAACAGTTCTATATTTTATAAAGACCAGCCAGATGGTTTAACATTAAAACAAGAACATCATGGCATAAAATAAGAAAGTGCATTTACTTCACACTGTGCTGTGATCAAAAACATGCAGAAATACTATGCAGCAGAGAAACAGTTGCTTGATTGCCTTTTTAACATTACATTCTTTCAAAATAGTGTTTATTTTATGTGATACTGCACAAAAAAATCTTAAAGCTGTTTTAAATGGGTGGCATTTTCCCATTATTACTTATATTCTGGATTAAAAATGAGTAAATCAATCTTTTAGCATCTTCCTTACCTCCAGGAGGTGGCTTGTTTTTGGAGGTCAAGATGACAAACCCAAAGCCTTCATTATCCTTGCGCTGTAAAATCACATCATAGGCTTCTGCAGGCAGCTTGGGAATAGCGGAAACCTCAATACGATTTAGCCTCGGTGAGCCATTGTATGGTGGAGGGGTGTGCTGGGGTTCCTCGTCTTCTTGCTGCTTATCTGCTAATTTAGTCATAAAGAAAATCAATATACATACAACATCTACACTATATGGATGTTTTCTGTTTCAAAATATCTTGGGAGGTACTACGTAATAAGCAACATGGAATGATGATTAGAATCTGCTTTTTCATTACTGGAATAAAGGTTTTTAACTCATGGCTACCTCATAAAACAAACCTCTTGGGTATCTATTGGAACTTTTAAAAATTTGATTTATTTTAATTTAAGTAGCCTACTATTGTGTGTGTTAAAGGACGTGGTTTCTCTGATCCATCTACTGGTGTATGTTGAACTGGCCTTGTTGCCCTGTTGTGAACGTCCAAAGAGTACAAATAAGGTCAGACTTTCAGAAATTCTGTGTCCAGTGAAGATAGATTTTATTGCTCTCACACCATCTACTGTACGAGAGAGTTTTCCTTTGGAGATTTAGGTTTAGGACACTAAGATGGAAGAGTTATCTCTTGGTTTATGTGGTAGTCTGAGACTACTTTTGGTAAAAAGTCTGGTTGTGTACGAAGTACCACCTTATCCTCATGTATAATGCAGAAGGAAGTTGGACAAGATAGAGCTGCTAGGTCAGAAACTTGCCTTGCAGAAGCAATGGCTACTAGGATGGCCAACTTTAAAGATAGCATAAGGTACCATGGTGGTGTAGGAGACAGCCAGGAGGACAGATATGTTGTGCACCTTGTAAAAAGTTTTGATGTCCCTTATCTTTGCTAAGGGTTGTTGAAGTAGGATTGACAGTGTGGCGACCCGGACATTGAGAGAGCTCATAATGGGTTCCTTGGTTAAACCATCCTGTACGAGTTCTAAAAGTTCAGAGGTAGGAATGGAGTTGTGGTCCATTCCTACCTGAGCTGTTTGCGGTTGCACCATCCGAGAAATACCTTCCATATTCTGTGGTATGATTGATTGGTGGGCTTATTTCGGGCTTGCAGTAGGGTTTGTATTACTGCTTGCCAAAAATCTTTGTTAGTCCAGATCATTGGCCTTGGGTCAGAAGGTCCGGCCACCAGGGGTCTCCAGGGGTCAGTCATCGACATGTTGTGTAAGTGTGGAAACCATGCTGTCCTGGGCCAGTATGGGACGAATACAATGACTGTGGTATGGTGCAGCTTGAGCTTTCGAAGCACTTTTTAAATCATGGGTAACGAAGGAATACATATATTAAATCAAAGTCCCAGTTGATGGTTAAAGAGTCCATTGCTGTGGCTTAGCTGGGATAGCCATACCTTGTGCAATAAGTTGACAGTTGGTGGCAATCTGTGGCCATCCCCACTTATTGGTGATTTGTACCAATTCTACTGGGTCCAGAGTTTGGCGATTGAGGAAGTACATTTCCCAGTTCTCTTGACCCGGAATGTAAATTGCTGAAATTTGTGGGACTGTTTGTTCTGCCCATGTCAGTTTTTTGGCTGCCTCCATCCAGGCTGCGTGACTGTGAGTAGCGCCTTGGTGTTTTAGTTAGACCATGGCGGTCTGTCTGAACCTTGATGTGGTTCCCTTGGAGCAGTGATCCCCAACCAGTAGCTCGTGAGCAACATGTTGCTCTCCAACCCTTTGGATGTTACTCCCAGTGGCCTCAATGCAGGAGCTTATTTTTTAATTCCAGGCTTGGAGGAAAGTTTTGGTTGTATAAGAACCAGGTGTACTGCTAAATAGAGCCTCAATACAGGTTGATAATCCACATAGGGGCTACCAAATGGCCAATTACAGTGCTTATTTGGCACCCCAAGAACATTTTTCATGCTAGTGTTGCTCCCCAAATCCGTTTTCTTCTGAATGTTGCTCACTGACTCAAAAGGTTGGGGATCCCTGCCTTGGAGGGACTCTGTCCAATGATGTAGTGAGTGTCTGATGGGTCGAAGTTCAATTACCTTGATTGGCAACTTTGCTTCTGTTGCAGACCACTTTCCTTGCATGGTCTTGTCCTGGAAGACCCCTCCTCAGGACCGTCGGATAGAGAGATTTTGGTTTTTCGTCCACCCAATTAAAGACTGTTTCGTATGGTGGCAAAGAGAGATTCTGGTCTCTAGTGATGTTGGTGATCTGTTCCACTTTTGGAGTAGTTCCAGTTGGAGGCGTCTCATGTGGAATTGTGTGTAAGGTACAAAGTCTATGGATGCGGTCATGAGACCTAAGAGATGTATTCCTTTTCTTATTGAGATGTCTGTCTTTTGTATGGCCGCTTGAGCGGTTTGATTTTTTTCTTGGGTGAGAAATACTCAATGTCTTTGAGAATCGAATAGTGCCTCCAGAAACACAATGGATTGAGCTGGTAAAAATTAGCTTTTTGTTGTTTGAATTATCCACCTATGTTGTTGCAGTATGTGTCGACAGGCGTCTGTGTGTAATTGTTCTACCTTTTCGGATGGGGCTCGTAAGAGAAGGTTGTCTAAGTATGGTATGACAGTCAGTTGTTGTTCTGTCATGTAGGCTACTAGGCTGGCCATGACCTTGGTAAAGACTTCCCTGTCTTTGCAGTGGCCAGACCAAAGGGTAGAGCTTGAAATTGAAAATGTTCGTTGGGTAGCGTGAATCGTAGGAATTGTTGATTATGAGGATGCGCAGATATGTATCCTTGAGATATATTGATGTGGTGAAGTCTCTGTGTTCTACATTGGCAATTACTGCTCTGAGCATTAACATTTTGAAGGTTGGCATATGGAGAAATTGACTGAGTTTCTTCAGGTTGAGTACAAGACATAGAGAACTGTCTTTTTTGGGAACCAGAAACAGGTTTGAGTAAAAACCTTGATTAGGTGTCGGTGTCGGGTCAGGAATGATGAATTCTTTCTTGCGCATCTCTTGAATGGTGGTGAAGAAAGTAGTCCTCTTGTTTGGGCTGGTTGGGTTTCTGGATATTAAGAATCTTGGTGGTGGGGTTTTCTTGAAAAAGCTTTGTAATCCTGAGTAATAACTCGGTGTACCCAATTGTCTGAGATGTGAGCAAGCCATGCCTCTTTGAAAAGACAGAGTCGTCCTCCACCCTGTCCTCTGTGGCTTAGAGGCGGCTGAGGGATCAGGAATCCTGTTTGTCAATGACAGACTTGGTGGGGCATCACTGGACATTCCATGATGACTTCCCTGGTCCCCGAAAACTGGAAGGTGTGAAGTTTATAGGATTTCGAAATTCTGAGTGAAGTATTTGTTATAGGAGGATTACTGAAATTAAAGTGTCAAGCTCGCTGCTGAAGAT
Source organism: Xenopus borealis (assembly GCA_024363595.1). Taxonomy (NCBI): domain Eukaryota; kingdom Metazoa; phylum Chordata; class Amphibia; order Anura; family Pipidae; genus Xenopus; species Xenopus borealis. The sequence continues at coordinate 67,914,539 of CM044433.1, forward strand.
TGTGGATCATGTAAAAGGCAGCGCCACCAGATTTTTCTTGGATGGAGGCTCTGCGCTCCATGGTTTTAGCCACAAGGCTATTGCCAAGGCAGATGATTTGTTAAGTAGGTATAGTGTGTCCATGGATGCATCACAGAGGTAATGGGTAGCATTAAGCATCTTTGAGAGGTAATTTGACAAAATCTTCCTCAGAGGTTGCAACACTGGCTTCCTGGGCCCACAGAGTGAGTCCATGATACGCATGCCGTGGCAATGACTGGTTTGAAAGCAGAAGTAGAGGATGTAAAGATGCTCTTAAGGATCCACTGGATCCTTGAAGGAAGTCCCATCTTCAAAAGGAACAGTTGACTGTTTGGCAGGTCGAGCCACTTGGGCATCTATTTTGGGAACTTGGTCCCATTTATCTGTGTGTTGTTGATGGAAGGGGTAAAGATTATCTAGCAGTTTGTCTCCAGAAATTTTCCTTTCAGGAAATTTCCATTCTTTCTTAACAACTTCCTCCACTGTTTCATGGACAGGAAATTGCCTCTGTGGTTTTTTGACTGAACCAAAAAGTTTGTCTAGTGTTTTAACCTCTTTGGTGTTCTTTTGTTAACATATTCACTAGCAGAGCGTCTACCGCTTTTAGATTGTGATCTTTTAGGGGGCTCTGTAGTGGTTTCACTTTTCAATGGCATCTATGGAGGGTTCCTCATCTGAAATCTCTGCGAATGTTTGAGATGTGCTAGGTTTGTTGGCATGTGCTTTTCAATAGACGATGTCATCCCTAAAAAAGGATGCATGAAAATCTTTAAGCCAATCTGGCTTATATTTGGACTACTCTGAGTAGAAGAAGCCTCTGATGTTTTGGCTTTCTTGCCTGGTACACTCAAGGGTGTCTTAGGCCATTTACTGGTGGTCTTTTTTTAGGTATGGGCTGTTTTGCCTTGTTGACTAGCACCTAGTGTGGCAGCTGTAGTCTCCCACTCCATAATGGAGATAGTCTGATGTGAAAGAAAATAAAAGTAAGCTCTTTAAAGGAACAGTTCAGTGTAAAAAAAAAAATGGGTAAATAGATGTGCAAAATAAAAAATGTGCAAAATAAAAAAATGTTTCTAATATAGTTAGTTAGCCAAAAATGTAATCTATAAAGGCTGGACTGACCAGATGTCTAACCTTTAAGGCTACTGACGTTTCTCAGCCTCCGTATATTTTCATTTGCCTATGCTAGACTAATATTGTCACCCTGGGCACAGACACACAAAGCAGATATCTAGCCAAATGTTATGTCAAACAGTGAATGATATTGTAAAACAGGAGTTATGTGATTAATTTATCTTAAACTATGCTCTAAGAAAATAATTTGCATAACAGGATGTAGAACTGCCATGTGTCCTGTAGCTATCTAGATAGTCTTAAGTATCATTATACATACAATAATGCTAATAATGCCAACATCGCACAGTGCTGTGCAATAAATTAGTGCATACATTCAACATAGATATTCCCTTCCTATAACGATTCTGTAAAATTGTCTGTTGTATTCTTTTTCAAAGACAAAACACAAAAAATTAAGTTACAGAACACAGTGTCTACAGTCACTAATTGTAATTAAATCATTATGCTATTCCATTTTCAGGGCCGTGAGAAGCACCAAGCTCTAGAAGTTATGACTTCTTGGGGAAAAAAAACGAGCTGTGCTTTCTATGCAAATAATTGCAGAATACCTAACTTACTGCAAAAGCTTTTAGCAATGCAAAAAAGGTCATTATTAGAGTATTGCCACATACTAAAGAATGTAAATTATATTCATATTTTACAGAAATTTCAGCTTTTGTCATAATGTGCTAGGCTGATTGAATGGCTTTAATTGGGACCCAGTCTTTTTTATTTTTTACTGTTTCCACTCTGTGGTCAAGAAAGAAAAAATAATGTACTAAAATGATTTGTATAAATGATCAGTATAAAAACTTTGCTGTATACCTTCCCAATGTATATATTTATATACACTACTGTAGTGTTTCTGGTAAATACTCTCGTTTTATACCAGTGCCTGGTAACATAACATTGCATATAGAAGCATATAAAACCCTTTAATTTCTGGTGTTACTGGTCATTTAATCATACATGTATTGTGACTTATTCATAATTTAAAACAGGTGAATACTTGTGAGCTAGCATACTAAAGTCTGACCATATAAAATTATAGCAGCAAAAACAAGATTAGCAATCTGTAAATGTTAGATGCAATAATACAGAATTCGCTGCATTCTTCTACCTGTGTAGTAGATCTGCCGTCGCACAGTAAGTAGCACGTGTCCATTCCGAGCTGCATTGGTCATTAGATCCAGGACCTGCTTGTGAGACTTTCCTTTTACTGGAACGCCATCAATGCAGATTAGTTCATCTGCAGCACGGAGGCGTCCATCTTTCTCTGCTGCTCCTAGTGGAATGATGGCTCCAATGTAAATCTGCATACAGTTAAAAAAGTGGAATATGAATAGCAAGTATGTGTTGCTCAGGTGAATATAACAGTAAACACAGGTATGTGTTTACTGTGCTCAGCAACCCTTATTAATGTGAAAACATTTATTTTATCCTATAAGTTAGACACAACATACTCTTTTTAATTTAAAATAAGTAATGTAGATGTATGTGGTACAGCATAATACTTTAATGTAGTACAATTTTTATTCCCCTTTTACATATTTGTATAATCTGGAGAATTATATTTTTTTCCTCAAGAAACATTTTTCATATGTATTAAAAAGAAATATCCCATATAGGTACATTAGTGTATGCTATTTACTTATTTGTGCACATCGGGGAACACAATAATCATCATCACAAATAATTCAGTTAACATATTTTTTAAATACAGTACACAGAGATGCACTGATGAAGCAGAGAATACAACCAGCTACAAACTAACTGCAATACATAAAAAAGAATGCATTCAAAGGGGATTATAAGTGTCTTTCCATTCTTTGTAAACATGATACAACATGGGAGCAACAGAACTTACAGCTTGGTCTGGACCATCTCCACCAAGGACCCTAAATCCAAAGCCAGACTCTTGCTTCCTTAGGAACACATCCAAGTCTTTAGTATTGGGTGCTTGAGATGAGGAGAAAAATAATTTTAAGTCAGAGCAGCAGGTTCAGCATAGTTAGGTTACATCACAATTTGTTTTTGGATGTGACATGCAATGATACGAGAGCTTACAGTCATTTTGAATTCTCTACAAAAATATATACAATTATTGTCTTTTATTCAGGAAACATTTAACAATCTATATCCACTGCATGACAGTACAGTTCTTTACCAAAATCACACATTACACATACAGTATTTGTAGATCAATTGTATTTGCAGAGCCAGGGACAAAACTGAGCAAGGCAAATCCAAGTTCTATGCAGTGCCAAGGATGTTACATGTCCTTATAAAATGTGAAACTTTAAATGACTACTCACGCTTATCTTCAAAAATGTTCTTTGACTTCTTGTATACCTCTGAAGGGTCAAGTTTGGGAGAATTGGGTCGTGCAAGATTTGGGGGGAAAGGCAAAGGCTGTGGCAACGGATCGCCTGGGACAATAGCCTCGAGACTACCCACAAGTTCCTGTTTATCAGCCTTCTAAATATATAAAAAAAAAAAAA
>CM044433.1:67920262-67935208 GCA_024363595.1 Xenopus borealis
CTGCTGTGTTGCCATGGGGCAGCCATTCAAAGCTGAAAAAGGAGAAAAGGCACAGGATACTCAGCAAATGTCAGATAAGCTCTGTAGTATATGATGGGATTCTTCAAAACTGTTATCTACTGTGTGTCCTGTGCTTGAATGGCTGACCCCAAAGCTAAACAGCAGCTTGGTTTAAACAAACTACAGTTGGGTCTATGAAGTAAAGCCCCCAGTTTTACCATTGCAGGGCAACACTGCAGGACAATATTGTCATTCCTTTTAAACACTTTAATTTCTTGGTGTTGCTGTTCCTGTAAGTATATACATGTATGCATACTAGACAAAGACTCTAACAGCAGCAATAAAACAACTGCCTAACAGTTGCTTCTGGTTTTTTAGTTGCCATGTGGAAAATCTTTTTTACTTTTCTACTGTTGTCACTAGTGTGCAAAACAGAAACATTAAATAATCTTCACAAAATATTGCTCCGTATTAAAGCAGTAAATACTTACCACTTTTGTTACTTTGGTTGGAGATGGAGGACCTATTTAAACAAAAAAAAACAACATAAATTAAAAATAAATATATTTTATATTTATATAAGAGTTCATAATGCAGGGGGCATTATCTGTGCCCTAGTAATATAATTACCAGTAAATATGACCGCAGAACTGCTTATCACAGAGATATGGATGTCATATGTATATTCCTTAATGAACATAAACAAGACTTTGATAATACACATACTATATCATTAAATAGTGGTGAAACCCTGAGACACTCACCTCCTCTTAAGATGAGTAGTGGCACTTCTGCTCCAACTGGGAACTGCTTTAAGACTTCAACTACTTGAATGTGAGTTAGGTTTTGAACATGTTGATGGCAAATTTCTTTGATTACATCTCCTTTTAGAAGACCTGGACACCACTGGCTGTCCAAGATCATTTTAACCTTCTGCCCCATTGGGCTGTCAGCTATGGCAAACCCAAAACCTTTTGGACCTTTAAGTAAAGGAATAGTCACAAGTTCAGGCAGAGAGTTCCCAGAAGATGCCATAGATGTCCTTTGCTCTTGTATATCTAAGGAAGGTCCATTCAGTCTCCCATTTACAACCATTTGACCTGGTTTTCCACTCTGATCAAGATCAATTACTCCAGATTTTAGTTCCTGGCTTCCCATGTTGATATCTCCTTGAGTCATCATCTGCCCATTAATTATTGGTGGAACTGTATTAATTTCTGCTACAGGATCATCACTGTCTTCAGGAAGAGGATAACCCCGGCAGAGTGTCATATTCACGTACTGGTTAATTGGTATAAGCTGAAACATCTGAACAACTTCAGCATGCGTATGACCAAGAACACAAGTTCCGTTAATGTCTACAATCACGTCACCTGGCAAAGCAAATATGGTGATTATGTTTTTAATGTTAATATTGTGTTTAATACTGACAATAACAATTAGGAAATATAAAACTAGTATCAAATAACTACACAATGGCACTGCACATTCTTTTAAAAGATTTGCATGCATTAGTCTTGGAGTAGGCATTATATATATATATATATATATATATATATATATATATATATCAGAAAACAATAGAAATATAAATAATGTTTTCATTGATAAATACATATTTGGTTGGTTAGGACAAGCACACTCTTGTATTCAATTTATAACAAAAACCTCTTTCACAATAAAGTTTTTTTTGGTTTAAACTAAATACAGGAGAGTGCTAGTCCTTACCAACCATATCCATACTTCACCGACTATGCACAAATTGTTTGTGGATACATTGACTGATATATAATATATATCAGCTATTTTTTATGCAAGGAATTTGGCTCATCTAGGGCAGTGCGTGCAATTGGTGCATGTGGTCAGCTGCCTCACATGGCATGGTGTTTAGAAATGCTACTGAATATAGCCCATAGCCACTGACGCACTAATATAAGTGCTGCATTGCAAACAGACATATTATCTATTATTCAAAGTTATTCAAAGCTGGCAAGCCACAACATGAAGAAACATACTGTTTGTGATCATGCTTAAACTGTTTAACACTTCATAATTAAGCCTGTTACTGTTTCAGAAATTGAGAATTCATGTTTTTGAGCACAAATACTACTACAGACTGGATGGCTGCCCACCTAAAAAGTTGGGTACTAACCTGGTGCTATTTTTCCATCCTGAGCAGCAGGCCCATCTTTTAGAACATTCTTCACTTGCAAGAACTCATCTGGTCTGTCCCCTCCGATGATAGTGAAACCAAAACCCATGGTGCTTTTCTTTAAGGATGTGCGCAGAAGTGCCCCCTTAAGCTGAGATGGATCCCTGGTAAATGGAGAGTTTTCAAGCTCTGAAAATATATATCCAAATAAAATAGGATGTTATATGAGCTACTGAAAAATGTAGGACCACTGGTATATAATAATATTCTATTTATATTAATTATAGTATGATGATGATTATTGTTTATTGGTATAACAGGTTACATTTACACACTGTTTTTCAATGATTTTCACCATTCACATGAGTTTGCGCTCCAGGTGCTTGCATTATAAATGCAGTAGAACCCCCATTTTATGTTTTTCAGGGGACCTGAAAAAAAGGCGTCACATCTAGGAAAATGTCAAATCAGGGAAATGTATTATGCATACTATATAGGTGGGACCACAATACAACTATGTAAAATGAAGGAAATCAGGGGATGTAAAATGATGGTTCTACTGTACTTTATGATATCAGCACAACACTTAGCGGCCCATTTACTAAATTCACGTGAAGAGATTGAATTCGATTGAATTCTGATTGTACGATTTTTTCGTAGGATCGAAGCTTCGATCATCAATTACTGAATGATCGAATACATTCGAATGGATTAGAATGATCCAATATTCGATCATCGAAGGAATACAAATTTTAAAAGTATTCGAATGCCTACTTCGGCAGATTGGACCTACCGAATACCAATAGAAGCCTATGGGGAACCCTGGGAACCCTCCCATAGGCTTTTTAGACTGCTCTCACAAATAGCAAATGTGCATGTGGTTTGAAATATACATGTGGTTTGAATTACTTGTTTGAGAACACTTGATAAAGGAGGTTGTTCCTCCAAAACATTGTGTTGGAGATCGAAATAAAAGCACTAAGGATTTAGCACATTTGCCATTTGTAAATGCCATCCAATTCTTTCATTACATGTGATAAGGGAACCAAGTGAATGCAGCAAGGTTCTGGATTGAGCACCACCTTTATGTAGCCATAGCCTGTTGTACTACTGAAATCTACTTTTTAGACTTTGACAAAGGCTAGTGTGATAGCCGAAAAATTGCATTATATAATTATACCTTGATGTATGGTTCCCTCAGAAGGAGCTGCATTTAGTTGACCAAGCTGTTTTTTACGCTTAGCTTCTAGCACTGGGTTTTCAAACTGTGTTTTCTGGTTTATGTGGCTATAAAATGAAAAGATAAGTTAGGAAAATTAAACATGCACACTCCACATACAATATACAACTGTACACTTTTGCTTTATATATATATATATATATATATATATATATATATATATATATATATATATATACCAACATAAATTTTACAATTACCTACAGTGAAAAATAAGCTGTAAAAGCATAACCTTTCACTCAGTGGCATAAAAACATAGTTTAACTGACACAAAGAAAATGACCTATATTAAAGAGGTGTGTGATACACAAAGGTGCATTTTAAACTCTTCCTACCATCAGTTATCTGTTCAATAGAGAGAGCACCTCTGAAGAAGTGACAGAGTGAGGCACGAAACGCGTCAGGTGACTAGACACGTCATGGTTTAGTTATAGGTCTCAAGGAAGGTACCTATTCATGGTTTTAATGTAACTTGGCATTAAAGATTTTCTTTTTTTATTGAAAATTACCCGTGGTTGTCAAGGCTCCCGTCTATTCGATACTCTATTGGACATTGCAGACTAGGGCCAGAGTTGAGTCCAGCTGGCAGGCAGTCACCACATGGGCAATGGCGGAACCATCCACATTTAGTGTTAATGTTATTTTGACAGTTATCTGTTCTAAATGCTTTTAATGCAAGAATCTCACAAAACTAAAATTCAACAAACTGCACATCCTGATTGTATCACCAAGAAATAATCCAATCTGCAAAGCTGCTCATGAGTGTTGCATTTTCTGTACACGTGTATGCAAGTATATATTTTATTTATATGGATAAAAATGTCTTTCTAATCAAAATCTAACAAAAACCTGTTTTCTAAATGTAACCAGTTCTATAAAATATGCTTTAAACTTTATACTTATCTAGCATCCTATATCCTTTACTACAAACACAAATATACTAAATAGGAAAGACATGGGTCTTATGCATATTGGATAGTTTGATATCCAATATGCATAGTAATAATTATGTGAAATGAGCTGGCTGGCAGAAGTAAACTAGCACTAGGCCGGCAACATAGCTTATTTGCACAATGTTCACTACCAACTTGCAAATCTGAATGATGGACAAATTGATAGTTGGGTAGCAGGCAAAAGAGGGGATGTCTATATATTCCAATAGGTCTGTAAAACCCTCTGCATCTTACAAATTGTCCATACATGTGTTTACTTTGCATGGTTTATAAAACAAACATTTTTAACAGCAATATTATACAAAAACAATAGCTATTTTTTCCCAGATTCTGTTTTTCCTTGTAACTGACAATGGCCACATACATATATATATATATACTAGAGCAGCATAGAGTGGTCCTTATTTGCACCCAGGCAGTAATTGTTCCACCTACAACTACCTTTTCTCAGCCAGTTGTAGGTGGAACAATTAAAGCAAATCATTGGTTGTCATGGGTAACTACCCAGAGTGAGTAAATAATCCCCAGAGTGCTAGTACATGGCCAATGTCTGTTACAAGCATTTCTTTTATTCCTTTATAAACGATCAATTGGGCATTCTTTTTGAGAAATTTCCCACTGTGGTTAGAAACACGTGCTTATTGCAACATTTTTTTTACAGAGTTTGTATACTAATTCCCCCAACGTGTTCCTTCTCATAAAAAAATCTGTGTAATAAAGGTCATTTTCAAATGAAACATAAAACCCAAATACTTTTTTTCTTAACAAAATCAAACACATTATAAAAGGTACTTAATTATGCCAGCTGTTAATCATATACTGCATGCCCCACTTCTATGCCTTAAGTATAAAGGTGGGGCAGACAATTACTCTCACTTTCTGTTCAGCATTTCCTGCACTTCATACACCCTCCCTCCTTCCTGTCTAATTGTGTAGACAGTGCATGGTTATGGGCATCAGGTGCCCCATTCTGGCATGTAAACAAGATTTTCGAATGATGCAAAGCTTGCATTTATAACAGTGACCACAAAATGGCACCTGCCTGCTATGATTATGTAATTCCAAGACTGAAGGATACAAGATTTAAATAATTTATATAGTGTAAGTGAAGTTTATTTTGCTTCACAAACACAACAAAAAATAATTTGGAATTATTTCTTAGGGTGACAGGTCCCCTTTAAGACAAGTCCTTTATGATAGGATTTCTTCATTCTCTTTCAGAATACTGTTTATTATACTCTTTGGTTTATTTATAGTTCATATATAAATAAAAGAGATTATATGGATGCTCCTAGCCTTTCCCTAATTAATGAATGGCCTTCCTGACATGTTTCAGAAAACACAGGATTAATGTAGCGTTCTTGGTGCTCTGATTCACAGTGACGCATGCATTAATTTCTCCCTCAGCCTCTTTTCTAACAAAGCTGTCAATGTTACTTGTGCTCTCAAATTAAGCAGATTCACATGATATTTTTGAGCGAGGTCTGCTACTGCTACATGTTTAGTAATTCCTAAGTATTGTGTTAGAGTCTCAGGGAATAGATACTGCTAGAGATAAATGACAAAAAGACACACCTCTACATGAGAGATTGTTCACTGAGCAAACTAAGGGCAGGGGCACACGTGCTGATTTCGGGAGATTTAGTCGCCCGGCAATCTCCCCAAATTGCATTCCCCTCAGCTATAATGTAAACTTTGGAAAAAGAAGCACTGCGAATTCCACACCGCAAGCTATTTTACATTATAGACGACGGGAAGGCAGTTCGGGGAGATTGTTGCCCCGAAGAGTCGATTAGCTGTCGGGTGATTAAATCTCCCCGAATCTGCCAGTGTGCCCTTATCCTAAAGGTAGACTGCTAATTTCTTTTTTTTTTTTAAATTATGTATCTCACACCACAGAAAGCACTGAATGAGACAACTACTTCTAATAGCTTTAGCTGGGAAGATGGAAATTCACAAAAGAGCAAATTGGCATTACAGTGGCATTTAGGTCAGAAAATATTGATAACATTTGCCATAGCACAGTACATCTGTTTAGCCACCTCTTTCTGAATTTCACATTAACTAGCAAAACGCGTTTAGTAAAAGTAGAAAACATGTACCAACTTCAAATTGTCAAAAGTTCTGGCAGATTTATTTGAAGAAATTTGGTACTGGGACAATGCTTAAATGCCAAAAAATTCAAGAAATAAGAGTAAAGCTTTTGTGACTTTGGTTAATATATCTCCAGCAGCAGCTCAATATAACTAAAAGAACCAGTTGTAGTGGGATAATTAAATGAGAATATTGGCAATGGGAAAATTACACTCATATACAGATATAAGCTTGTTAATCATGAGCTAGCACCTAGAAATATAGCCTGCTAATCAAGAATAGTACAGGTATGGGATTCGTTCTCCAAAACCTTCCATAGACTCCATTTTTATAATAAAATAATCCAAACAGAAGGCTGTTGTGGTCAGCATAAAAAAGCAGAGATGTGGTAGTAGAGTCACGGCAGACACTACACTACCTTTTTTGGGCGAGCATGTGCTTTTCAAGTGTACATCACCCCAGCCAACACAGTGCTTAAATCCACCATGTAGTTAGTTAAACAAGCCACACCACACACATGTCCATTTTTTTTTCCACCAGTCCAATTGGTTCAACACCACAAAGGTCAAATCCAATTTATTGCTTGGGTCTCTGTTTGTTGGCCAACTTCATTAGAGCCTGACCTAAGAGAATAGTCCAGAGACTTTAACAAAAGTCTTTAAAGGAGAAATGTCATGAAATATAGTGTTCTCTATCTTTTGAGGCAGTGATTTTCAACCTTGTGCCTCCAGCTGTTAAGGAACTACAAGTCCCACAATGCAATGGAGTCTGACAGCCACAGTCAGGCAAATGCATTGTGGGACTTGTAGTTTCTTAACAGCTGGAGGCACAAGGTTGAAAATCACTGTTTTAAGTTATACACAGTTAACAGTAAAAAAGAATACAGTGTTTTTTCAGAGTTAAACCTATTACTTAATGAGAAAATATTACTTATATCACCTCTGCATCCTCCACCAAGCTTTTACTAATCCCATGCAGCCAAACCCAAAAGCAACATAGTCTGGGACAAATTGTCATCACAAACAGCTCCCAGTATGTTCCTCCTTCCTGACAAAGTCCACCCCCCTGACATCTGCATTCCCCTGGAGGAGCCAATCACACTGATCCCCCACCAAGTTGATGTCATAAAGACACGCCCTCCATCAGAAGCCTGCCATTTGCAATGAAATATGGGGATTGTAGTTTAAATGTGACATTCATTTCATTAGTATGTTTAACCCTCCACAGTTGGTTATAATGGGGATCAGAGAGGAAATATAATAATAGCTATAATCTTAGCCATAAAGCAGGGCAGGGATGCTTCTTTTAATGGGTATCAGAGAGGAGCTGTGCCAATGTGAAATAATGTGTTATAAACTTATCTAGAACCTCGGCCATACAGCATAAAGTATAGCAAACAGGCAGTGTAGGACACTGTTATGTACACAACTGTTACATATATATATATATATATATATATATATATATATATGTTCATACATACTCCAGTAGCCAATGGTTGGATCAGGTGAACAATACAATCTGGGTCTGATGTGTGAACAGTACAGGGTTTTACAGACATGAAAAATACAGGGGGGAGATTATAGATATGAACAATACATGCCCCTCCTGACAAGGACCAGCACTGCTGAAATGATCCTCTACAATCAGTTGGAAAGTTTTGATAAATATTTTCCAGTTCTTTGTCAACCAAGCCAGAGTCATAAATGCAACTCTTCAATACTGCTTGCCTGTCTGCAGACAGAGGTAACTAGAGGATGAGGGAGGGAAATATGACTCAGGGAACATGGGTGGGGCTAAGTGAATTCTGCTGAACTGAATGGACACTCCTACTTTCAGATTCTGAAAATGCTTGATCTGGAGAACTGTTAGAAATGAGTGATAAGTAAGCGTGTTTATAACACAAATTTGAGGCAGTTAGGTATAGATTTTATTGTACTAATTAATCTTATATATCAGTGAGAAAAATTGTATGGTTTATATTTCATGACAGTTCTCCTTTAAGGCCTTAGTACAGTCCCCAACCCTTTACCCATGAACCACATTTTAATGTAGAAAAATCAACATAAGCATGAAAAAAGTTCCTGGGGGAGCCAGATATGGTCTGTGATTGGATATATATATATATTTTTTTTTTTATATCTAGTCAACAGAGATTAATTGCTGCATAAATAACAACACCTTCAGCGTTATTTACAAACACTGGGCAAATTTGCACCTGGTCAGATGTTTGCTTTCAGTGTTCAACCTACGTCTGGCTGAAAAAAAGCTAACCTGGGTTACTGCCAGGTCCAAATTTGCCCAGTGTTTATGAATAACCCCCGTGAGTCCAAAAATAAATATTTATCTGGCATGCCTTCAATTTTCCTTATTAAAATCTTTTCCTGGGTGTTAAATGCAGCAAGAAGGTTCAGATCCTCATTGTATAGCTTACTTGAAGATTCTTCTTACTAAGGCAGTTAAATAGTAATGTGCATTCTACAGTTGAAACCAGATCAAACACCTCAGCCATATTGCATTAGACTGGTGACCAAGCCTCAGGCAGCTGGCTTCAAACGGACTATGGAGTTTTAAAGCGTATTCATTGTCCAACGCAACAGCCCTAGATCTATCCAATTCGAAAACCATGTACCAACATTTGAACCAAGGCAGGTCTGTGTGTAGTTTAGAATTGGTCTACATATGACTAAAAGTTAAAGGAAGCTATGCTTCTGAACATTGCAGTTCTCTATCTGAAGCATTTTCTACAAAAAAATATACTTTTTCTAGTAATGTGGTATATGACACTGGATAAATCTAATTCTAACAGAAGAACTTCCATGTTAAGTCTACATCTGGCTCATACAATTCACTGTGCTCACACATAAATCAAAGGCACGCATACATGCTAGGTTACATGACCTGTGTGATTTACCCTCACACTTCTTCCTGTTACTGTTAGAACTTGCATTATTTCCTGTTGGGCGATCTTCTCTGAGGGAACACACAGATCATCAACAAATAGAAGACATTTATGTGTATACTAGTGATGTGCATGTTGACCCACAACTGGCATGACCCGAGTCATGCGTTTGTTAAGGACTTTACTTCAACTACTGAAAAATCAACAAATTTACTGCATTCTTTGTAGGGTAAAAACACAGAAAAATAGGTTTACCCCCCAAAACCATATATTTTTGTAAGGTACACATTCTACCGAATCTAAAATGGATATGCATGCCTTTCTGCTCCAAACTACTCAGTTGCAAGGCTTTCCTAAAATTGGCAGTTTTAGTGAAATACATGAAAATTCTCACGTATGACACTAGCTACTACAATTTAAGCACCTAGTATGTGTATTATGTGCCATGAGACCTCCTAACAGAATTACACATTCTGATCTAAAATGGCTAAATACATCTTTCTACTGCAAACTACCAAACTGCAAAGCTATGCTAAACTTAACATTTTTTATGCAATTTCTGCAAAGAGAACCCTGAAATCAGAAGGTATTTACTTTTCTCATGACATACACATAGCATTACCTAGATCCCAAAAAGGAGAGTTTTAATTTCCCATAAGGCATCATGGGTGGACACATGTAAATCACTCCTTTATGTCCTTTTGGCCAACTGTGCATCCAGAACTGCTGGTTTATAGCACAGATACAGCAGGGATGTCCAAAGTGCAGCCCAGGATGGATATGCAAATGGCCCAGTTGAAACCTTTGGTCCCCAAGGAATCGTCATGTCGCAAAGGATAAAGGAGTAGGCAGTAGGGGGGACGCTGCCCATTGCCCAGTTAGTAGTAATAATAATATAATAAGTCTATTTAATATCCAGGTGGCCCAGGGAAGCCAAAAGGTTGGACACCCCTGGATGGTTCAGAGCGATATATACAAACTTACAGACAGCCTGTTTCAATCTTGTTAGATCTCATCAGTGCAAGATATTGGAACATGTCTTATGAGGGTAGGACTTGGAGAGTAGCGAAAAGGAAAACTGAACCTGGTTAGGGTGAGAAGGATTAAAAGGAGCCAAAAAGCCCTTCATACGCAATTACATGCGGAGTGTAGCCTTCTGAAATCAGAAGGTATTTACTTGTCTTATGCCATACACATTTAATTGTCCAAAAATGAGAGTTTTAATTCTCACATAAAGCATCATGGGCGGACACATGCAAATCACTCCTTTATGTCCCTTTGGCCAACTTGGCATCCAAGTCCTACCCTCAGAAGCCATGTTCCAATATCTTGCACTAATGAGATCTAACAAGATTGAAACAGGCTGTCTGCAAGTTTGGATATATGGCTCTGAACCATTAGGCTGTATCTGTGCTATAAACCAACAGTTCTGGATGCATATTTTCTAAAAAATCGTCACAAAGCATGCAATTTACCCCATAACATAACCCACGTTTCTTAGTCTACCAGCTTAAAGCATCCTACATATGAACACCAGGGGTTTACTAAACAAGTTGATGCCCAATATGCATAGATTTACCAAACTATGTTGCATACAGAGACCACCATATCCAAATAGGGCTTTAAAAGCCGCTCCTCTATTCCCAAACCCTTTAAAGTAGACCAGTCACCCAGACACAGAAATCTGTATAATAAAAGTCCTTTTCAAATTAAACATGAAATCCAATCTCAAATTTTTATTAAAGCATTCATAGCTGTTTTAAGCTCATTTAAAAATCTCAGCTGTCAATCAAATATTGTCTGCCACTCCTCTATGCCTAAGGCATAGAGGCAGGGCAGATAATTACTTTCACTTTCTATTCAGTTCTTCCTAGATGCCACTGCTCCCCACACATTCCCCCAGTTCTCTTAACCATTTGATTGTGTAGCCAGGACATGGGGATAGACATTGGGTCCCCCATTTTGGTGCACAAACAAGATTCTGAGATGATGCAAGGCTTGCCTTAATAACAGTGTCCACAAAATGGCTCCTGTCTGCTTGCTATAATTATGAATACCCAGACTGAAGAAAACAAGATTAAAATAATTTATATAGTGTAATTAATGATCACTTTGCTTGACTAATGTGATAAAATATGATTTTTTTTTGGGGTGACGGGTCAATTGTAAGCTGCAGAACTTAGAATCTACATTCTGTGGCATTTTAAAAAACAAAAACAGTTCCACCAAACATAGATTATATGTTCTGTGGCACTTAAAAGGTTTAGGTCCTGTGAGTGGCTTGTTTTACTTGATATTAAATAATATCTTTCTTCCTCAAAGAAGGCCGAAATGTTGGTATAAAAAATAAACTTTATCTTTTCACCATATTTTAAAGTCCGGTGAATGCCTTGCTTAACATGATATTCTATATAACTTTTCTGTGATGTGCACCCAGGCATTTTCTCCAATAAGTGAGTGCAGCTATTTTCCTTTTTCTATATATAATATAGCCACTTGGTGCACACCATATACTACATCTATACCTGGGTGCCACAGCAACAAAACATATAAAAATTTACAAAGCTTCTGTGCTGCACTCTCAGGATTTGAACAATACAAAAAATATTTTTTATGTATTTTCTTGCATATATCAGGGAAAAAGAATCATCTGGAAAACCCAACATTTTGTTTACAAATAGTTATGCATCTGAATTTCTTTACATGCACAGATTAAAATAAGTTTACAAAAAAAAGAGTCCCGGCTGCACCACAGAGAAAACACAAGGGAGATAATTTAACTACACTGGGTACCAAGGCTGTAAACTGCAGCAAGCAGTATTTAACTTTTTTCTAGCTAGTTGAAGACAAAACAGTGAAAGCCAAAATGTAACTAGTTGCCATGGTTTACTGCCCAGGTGCAAATTAGTTTAGTATCAATAAATGTAACCCTAGGATGAACAAGCACCTACCATGGCAGCTGGTGTTTTTTCTTACGACCACGACCATCACATACCAATTCACAATATAATAAATGTCAAATGTAGAATATTATACTGTTAAATGTCCTTTAAATTCTTCTTCTTATTGCAATTCAAACCCTTATTTGAAGCGTTGCATACGTTTATGTTCCATTTTATCTATTTATTTACAGTCATCATACATCCCTCTTCTTCACGGTTAGCCAGCCTTTTGTTATAAGAGACCCTTTATCACCTGGGACTTTTTCTATTTAAATAATAACTTGAGACCACCTCTGTGAGGCATATATTGGCCTTACCACGGCTTTATTGTAATATAGTAAGTTGGAGTTGAAAAAAAGACACACGTCCTTCAAGTTCAACCTTTTAAGTCTATATATATAACCTGTCTAATTGCTAGTTGATCCAGAGGAAGGCAAAAATGCTCCATTGATTTGAATCTGATCAGCCTGTGCAGATCGGAGTGGAGGTCTGACCTTTATGGTGTGTACTTGCAGGCTCAGGATTAAAATCAATGGAACAGGGAGCAGATCTGCTTCTCTCAGCATGCAAAAATATGCAGGCTGAGAACAGCTGAGCCTTCAGCCTGTGGTGACGACAAACCTCACTGTACCTTTTATCATAAGGTATAGGGCTGCATCAATGGTGCGACTCAGGAGGGATCTAGGTTTAGCAAATTTTTTTCTCTTTGAACATGGGAAAATACCTGGCTAGCCTTTTCTGCTGCTCATTTACGTTGGTAGCTACAACTATGTATATACCAAGTAACGTTAGGTTATTTATAGGCTCATGTCTAGGGTGCAATACAAAAGGATTATATAAGCTCACCAAAGTCAGCACCTCTCTGAGATGGGAATTTCCTTTTACAATGGATTATAGCAAGTTCCCATTGATTACATGAATGCAAAGGCAAATTTCATTGATTTAATTATAACTAAATAGCTTTCCAAAGTCTTAATAAATACACCGATTTGAGCACATTTTACAAAATAAAACCTCTATCTGCCATTGTTATTTAGTTTAATTTTTCTGCACACAGGTCCCCAGGGAACCCAAAACCTTTACATGCTGCATATTGGTATTTTTGTTGCTCACTGGAATAGGCAGAATGCTGGGAGACTTTCCCAGAATGTTGGATAGCGACACATGAGTGGGTGTTTATGTGCATGCAAGGCACTAGGCTGATATCTGTAATGACAAAATGTCCCTTCCTTTTGTATTACAGCCAGACCGTGAATAGCCAGAAAGAAAAGTTCACACGACATCTTAGCTCTGTTTATTACAGGTGAAATGTCCTCTACACATGATAGCTCAAGGGGTCTACATCTACAGGCAGTTCTACAGTTGCTATAGCAACTTGGCTTTGTTAAATGCCATGGCTGTAAATACCTGCAGTATGTTTCAGGTCATAAAGAAAAAGTAAGAGTTAAAGAAATAAGTGCTTTTTAAAAACTTCAACAGTTTTATATTGCCAGATAATTTTGAAAATGCATCATCTTATAAGGTGTTTAAACCTAACTGTCACAGGGCCATGTATACACAAAATATACAATTTCCTCGCTTTTAATATTTAGTAGATATGAATAAAAATAACATCTTATCTTATATGTATTTTTATTCATGATGGAAGGCACATCATGCTAAGCCAATAACGAAGTATTTTCTGCCTACACCCCTGCCTCCAACTCTATTCAAGATGAGTGATTATTACAAGCCCCGTGTATCACACCCATATCTGCCATATGTGACTGCAAAAGCAGTAAACAGAAACATGGTCACAAATACTAGAATTTTTCTATATGTGTACACACATATATATGTTCAGCATGACATCAGTAACTCACAGGGTTGGAGGGGGCCTGAGGCCCACCGGGGCTTCTGCCTCAGGCATAATAAAGGGAATGGACACTTCACTATACAGGTCACAGACAAGTAATGTTTAATTTTCATTTATATATTTCAGGAAAATATTTAAAAAAAATATTTAATGCCCTTTTTTTAAAAATGCAAGGCATATTTCATAATTTGCCGATTTATAATTGCTTTCTTTGTCTTGCTATTTTTTTATTATCATAATCTCTTTGAAAGCATAAATAATGTGTTTGATTAGGCTTGTGGTGCAGTAAGTTCATGTTTATGTTTAGTATACAAAATACAGCATTTACAGCCTTATTCTATTTTAGACTTTCCTTGCCCTTTAAATGAGAAAGATCTAGAGGTTTTTATAGATAACAAGTTGTCTAATTCTGGGCAGTGTCATTCTGTAGCTACTAAAGCAAATAAAGTTCTGTCTTGCATAAAAAAGGGTATAAACTCAAAGGATGAAAACATAATTATACCTCTTTATAGATCCCTAGTAAGACCTCATCTGGAGTATGCAGTGCAGTTTTGGACTCCAGTCCTTAAGAGGGTTATAAATGAGCTGGAGAGGACGTGCAACTAAACTGGTTAGGGGGATGGAAAACTTAACCAACCAGGTTGGGGTTGTTTTCTCTGGGAAAAAAGGCGATTGCGAGGGGACATGATTACACTTTACAAATACATTAGAGGAAATTATAGACAAATATCAGGCAACCTTTTTAACCATAAAGAGGATCATCGCACCAGAGGCCACCCCTTCAGACTAAAAGAAAAGGACTTTCATT
>CM044433.1:67946725-67982179 GCA_024363595.1 Xenopus borealis
TATATAAGCTTAGTATTAAATGGAACAAGCGTAGCATTTTTGCCAGGAAAAGCATTGGAAGTTTCATCTCCCTAAGTCCTTTTCAAAGCCAAAGCTCATCTCTCATGGTTTTGTCTTACTTCCAAATTAAACTACTTTAAATCCTAATATATGCTGAAAGAAGAAATAAAACATTTTAAAACAATTATGCAGGGGCAGGTTATTATACTG
Organism: Xenopus borealis; assembly: GCA_024363595.1. NCBI lineage: Eukaryota > Metazoa > Chordata > Amphibia > Anura > Pipidae > Xenopus > Xenopus borealis. The sequence goes on from CM044433.1 coordinate 67,946,936, forward strand.
CTAAGGAAATTTCATTGACTTACCATTCACTATAACGAGAACTTTTATTTGCTAACATGGCGATCCTTGAATTGCTCATCCCTGTCATATGTATTTAATTGCTGACCTTCTTTCCACACTATTGGGAATTATTTTGTGCATATGCGGATTTAGTTACCACCAATACCCAAAAACTCTAACAATTGTGCCACACAACTCTAATATGGATGTTAGAGCAGGTCATTCAGTACTCCCACACACTGGATTCTTCGAATCTGTGGTTGATTTAGTTCATTATCACTAGAGGGATCCCTCTTCCTAAATGCTGCGCTGCTTGTTTTTAACTAGGCGTATTGGCATGGTGTTGAAAAAATATTGCCTTTTATTTATGGATGTCATTATCTTTATTAAGATATATAAGATTGTATATATTATTCAAGTGGTCTGTTTGTGAACACCCCAGTTCCCTTAGTGTTATCTTTAGTGTTCATCAATATGTACATTTTAAAACAATGATACATGTTGCATCTTGTCTCCCATAAAAAAACCCTTGTCATAGTGTTTAGAGAATTGCTGCAATGAAAACACCCTTAAGCTAGCAAAATGACATACAAAGGAAACATTGAACAATTACATCACGTAATATTTACGATTACATTACGTTTTTTTCCATGTAGCGATCCTCAGCTACAACAAATGTTATTCACATAAATACAAACTGATTTTGGATGTCAAATTTGCCTTATACATATATATACAGTAGCATTTTGCCTTTCCAATCCCAAGCCTATATTTTAAAAACACTGCAAAAAAGCTAGTCTGTTAAAGGGGTTTTTCACCTTCCAAAGACTTTTTTCAGTTGTTTTCAGATTGTTCTCCATAATTAAAGACTTTTTTCAATTACTTTCCATTATTTATTTTTTACTGTTTTTCCAAAATCTAAGTTTAAAGTTGAATGTTGGTGTCTCTGGCGACCCCCCTCCCAGAGCTACTTTAGAAGGTGAAAAATGACACTTTACACTTCAATATTAGAAAAACGGTTACAAATAGAAAATAGAGAGTAATTGGAAAAAGTCGTTATTTCTGGTGATCCATCTGAAAACAACTAGTTGTTTGAAGGTGGACAACCGCTTTAATATTATTGATGATGAAACAATCATTTTCTAAATCAAGTAATGATAAATGTATTTATTACTAGGTACAGTATAGGTACTCACTCAACATAGTAGGTGCCATATTGTGGGTCTTCTATCCTCTCCCAGCCATATGGAAGTTCTGAAAAGGGCAATCAAAATCATCTCAATACGACTGGCAAAAATAACATTTATGAACAATGAAAATATGCATGCAGCTTCAGCATATTAACATAACAGCAACATGAAGTAATGCTGCGCAAACACGCAATATACCACACAGGTTAAATATTAATGGAAAAGAACATTCCAGCAGGAGTGCGATATGGCGAAACAATTGGTTTATTTGTGCCACAACAGGGGACATTTTGGGTTTAAAGGAGAAGGAAAGGTTAAAACTAAGTAAGCCTTATCAGAAATGTCCAACTAAATATACCAGTAAGTAGTGCTGCTCTGAATCCTCTGTCAAAAGAAAGTGCATTTCTTTCCTTCTATTGTGTACATATCTGTATCAGACTTCCTGCCTTCAGTTTAAGCCTCTTTGCCCTGGGCGTGAGCATGCTCAGTTTGCTCCTCTCCCCTCCATTCTTTGCTGTAATCTGAATCGAGAGCTATAAGTGAGCAGGGAGGGACTCAGGCAGGAATTGATGTCACACCAAGCTAATACTGCAGCAGCAATTCTAGAATTCTAGCTTCAAGAATTTTATACTCAGGTATGGTAAAACATTCTACAGAATAAATATAGCATTCTATCTTGCACTATTGCAGCTAATCTATTGGCAATAAACTGCTTTGGTAGCTTTCCCGGGCTGCAACATATTAACATAACATAGAGACAAAATTTAACTAAGCTGTCATTGCAGGCTTTGAAAATTTTAGGGGTGACCCAAATTCCTTATAACCTTAAAGATGGTTTAGGGATCTAAGCATCCAAAGTCCACAAAGCAAGAACTGCAAAAAGTATACATTATGTAAATCAAGCAATATCTCAGATTTCTGAGGCTAATCCATATATTTAATTAATATCTCACTGGACAATAAAATGATCTCCACTAAAGCTGAAAAATGTAACAGGCTCAATTTTTCAACAAGCTTTTGTGTGTAAAAAAAAAATACCATAATTGTTATGCAGGCCTAACCCCAGGCCTTGCATTCTGATTGCTGCTCCATTCCCACCAGGCTGGGAAGGAACAGCGTGCACTCCAGTTTCTTGGATTGCTTCCAATTGTTGTTGCAAAGTGATAAACATGCACTAAAAGCTGACTTGATGTTGGCTTTTAGTGGGCATGCTCATGGTTAGCAATAAAAGGCATTAAAACGCCAGACATGGCAGCTGCCAACACCACTATGCAACTCTGCAATTCAGTTCTAGAGGCAGTTGGAGCACTTAGGGAAAGTAGCCTTTAAAGGGGCACGTAACACAAAAAAAAATATAGCAAGTCAGTTTCTTGTAAGCTGAGAAAAGCATTTTTCATTTTTAAGACAGTATTTTAAGGTTTCAGTCTAAATGAAAAAACTTTGGTGGCAGCCAAATATTAAAAAGTTCAACGTACAGTGTACAATTGTGCAGGCTGTTTGACTAAACATAGTGATAAAAGTAAAATATAATGACAGTCACAGAGGCCATATAACGCCTCTGTGACTATACAGGTCATGGAACTTTGAGATAATTTCTTATATTCCACAAAAGTGGGAAGAAGGATATATTTTACATGCTATTTGTGGCTGCTGTAATATTCACAAGTATGTACATACTTCCATGCACTTGTAGCCATATTCTATGTGCAAAAATACATTGAAGGATCTCGCTTAAATTTTAAATATAAATCAAATTTTCCTTAGGGTTGAAATTAAGCTTTTGGTAATGCTAATAATATCTTAAGGCTCTGTGCAATTGTGCTCATGAAATCATGTATCATAAATATTTAAATTGATTCTTTATTTTCTGGTATAAGACATATTTTATGCACACCTCTTTGGTAGATGTAATGCATAGCTGTAAATAACTGGAGGGAGAAGTGATGGGGTGACCTCTATATGGCTCTTAATGATCTAATTACACTGTTTAATCCTTTCACTGACAAAAATTTAGAATCTCAGTCATAGGCAAGGAAGTTAGAGTGGTAGTGAGAAAAATTGTACATTTCCACATAGAAATCAAACATTTTATAGGAACATATTGTTCCAAAGTGTATGCTGGCAGTGTAGGGGGTTACATTAGAATTTGCTGCTTTGTTGGATATTAAGCTGCTAGCTAATAAGTAGTTTATGTGGCGAGACACAGTGTTGTGGGCAATATCGGGCTGATCCGATCATGGGCCCAATGATCGGATCAGAATGGCGCAGATACGGGAGCGGTCGGATCACAGGACCGCATCAACGAACAGATGCGGCCGCGATCCGGGGGATTTTTAATCCTGCCCAATCGGCATCTGGCTGACTTTCAGCCAGATATCGATTGGGGAAGCCTATCAGAGTGACCCACGCACAGGCCGATAAGCTGCCGACTCAGTCTGTCGGCAGTTTTTATCGGCCCTTGTATGGCCACCTATGATAGACTGTTACTAATACAGATAAGCAAATTGGTATACATATTCTGCTGGCCAAAAAGCACTGAACCATCATGTTCTAGAATACTGTGGATATTCTGATCATACTGCCTTAAGTCGCTTTTCTTAAATGCACACAATGCTTTTGCACAGTTGGGTGGAATTATTAATGTAGTATATGAAATAGTATGAGCTCTGATTTGCAGTAAAGGAAATATGTATAAAGATCTGCACTGCTTTAAATAATGAGAGCACTAGATGTATAATGGAGCTGCAGTCATCAACAACTGAAATGATTAGAAGAGAAATACAACGAGAAAAGCATGTCAGAGAGAGATTCCTTTGCAGAATTAAAAAACACTGTATATTTCAAACCAGTGGCAAAAGATAACTCCTTGGATTTCAAGAATTAAAGTGCAAGGTAAATTAACACTATAAAATGAATATGGCTAGAAATGCTGCATTTTACACATGGAACAGAGAGGATCAGTAGCCCTATGAGAGTTATGATCCAGACATTTGAAGTTGTCCACAGAAGCTCATCACCTGGGATCTTCTTAGACCATATTTTGAGTGTCAGAGAGACTGCATATGCTCAGTGTGCTCTGGGGGGAGCTCTGATTTGCAGTAAAGGGAACTATGTATAAAGATCTGCACTGCCTTAAATAATGGAGCTGCAGTCATCAACACTTGAAATGATAAAAAGAATACAGTGAGAAAAAGCATGTCAGAGAGATTCCTTAACCTAATGAAAAACACTGTAAACCAGTGGTACAAGAACACTGCTTGTATTTCAATAACTAAAGTTCAAGGTAAATTAAACCTATAAAATGAATATGGCTAGAAATTAATAGAGAGGTCCAACAGCCCTATGAGAGTTATGCTCCAGGTAAGTTGCCCACAGAAGATCATCACCTTGGATCTTCTAAAGCTGGCCATAGATGCAAAGGTCCGCTCGTTTGGCGACATCTCCAAACAAGCGGATCTTTCCCCGATATGCCACTAACACGGCAGGGCTATATCGGGGTAATCCAAACATTTGGCCATATGGTCGAATGATCGGATCACGACGAGCTCCGACGGGTCGGTCAAAAGAAAGTCAAACCTTCACGATCTGTATCGTGGCCAGATATCGATTGGGAAGACCCATCGGAAGCCCCCATACACAGGCAAATTAGTCTAAACAACTGATGTTAGCAGCTTTATCTGCCCATGTATGGCCAGCATTAGGCCATCTTTTCAGTGTCAGAGACATTGCATATGCTTAGTGTGCTGTTGGGGGGGGGGGGGTGATGTTGAGCTAAACTTAGTTCAGTAATCATCAAGCAGAAAATGAGGGTCATTTGTCATAGAAACCAATGTTATGGTGCTGATTATTAAGACATCTAAGTAAAGTGAATTTGTAAAAATTACTTATTAGCTCTGTATTGTGATTTATATTGTAGAATGTATACATACTATATATTGTCAGCTCCTAAGCTCTGGCAAAGAACAGCAGCCCACAAAATGTGCTGTGAATTAGTAGAAAACAAGAAGAACTACTGAAGGCAATGTTACAGGCACAGATCGTGACTGCTAAAAGACCTTGGGGCAGAAAAGGAGCCAAGTCCATTATAGATGGTCTTAACTAAGCCAGTATAAACCCAAAATGGTAACAAAACAATACCACATGTTTTAAGTGTTCTTTAGGCACAGTGATCCATATAATAGAAAGATTCCCTATTTGGAAAGATAATCATTCTGGATAATATAGTCAGCATAGTCTTTCCAGCCTTTAAAGCTGGAGTCATCCACTTTCCTTGTCATATAAGCTGTAATTATAGGACAAAATGTTTGTATTTATTTGTTATATGTGTATGGTAACCAAATTTGCACTGCATATTCTAGGAGCCACAACATTATAATAAAAGGGAACTGCTTTTAATTTTACTCTACAAAAACTCCTTTGTCAAGGATTCACATAGCGTTAAAACATCATGTGCACATATTCAAACATCCAGTGAGCTTTTATTAAAGTGCACTGATGCTCAAATAATACTTTAACCCTCAAATCACCTATTTGTCAAGATCTCTCCAGACACACATCCACAGTGTCAGACTGGAGGGTCCGAGGCCCATTGGGACTTCCAACACAAGGGCTCCAACGCCTCTCCGGGACCCCAGCCACAAACCCCCACCATGTCCCCACATGCTGCAGCAACCCACCTCCGGGCCCACAACACCCCCCTCTAGGCCTCCACACTGCCACAACCCCCCTCCTGGCACCCCGTGCTGCTGCACGTACCTGTTATCTCGGTCGGGTGGGGGAAGATCAGGAGGCAGCGGGGGGTCTCCGTGTCCCACCGACCCAGTCCAACCATGCACACACAGTGGCTACATCTTGCATTTATTTGAATGTTTTTCATAGAAGTTAGGGCTCAACTGCTCAATTTCACACATTTGCCCACAGCAATCAAGAAGTAATTAATAGGCAATTGCTTTTTATCAGTCTACAGATAAAAGTAGACTGAAAGCAGAAAATTAGTATCTACCTTAGTAAATCAGTCTTTCTTATTTTAAGTCTCTAATAAAAACCATAGCAGCCATGATACAGAACTCTGGTACACCCAGTTTTAGTTATACTCTATCTATATATAAATTTAGCAACACAGTAATTTAGGTTGAAAAAAGACAAAAGTCCATCAAGTTCGACCTTTCAACTATTTAAAAGGGAAACTGTCATGGGAAAACATGTTTTTTTTTAAATGCATCAGTTAATAGTGCTGCTCCAATAGACTTCTGCACTGAAATCCATTTCTCAAAAGAGCAAACAGATTTTTTTATATTCAGTTTTGAAATCTGACATGGGGCTAGCCATTTTGTCAATTTCCCAGCTGCCCCAGTCATGTGACTTGTGTCAGCACTTCAGGAGGGAACTGCTTTCTGGCAGGCTGTTGTTTTTGCTTCTCAATGTAACTGAATAGTACGCAGTGGGACATGGGTTTTACTATTGAGTGCTGTTCTTAGATGTACCAGGCAGCTGTTATCTTGTGTTAGGGAGCTGTTATCCGTTTACCTTCCCATTGTTTTTTTGTTAGGCTGCTGGGTGGGGGAAAGGGAGGGGGTGATTTCACTCCAACTTGCAGTACAGCAGTAAAGACTGATTGAAGTTTATCAGAGCACAAGTCACATGACTTGGGGCAGCTGGTAAATTAACAATATGTCTAGCCCCATGTCAGATTTCAAAATGAAATATAAAAAAATCTGTTTGCTCTTTTGAGAAATGGATTTCATTGCAGAATTCTTCTGGAACAGCACTATTAACTGATACATTTTTTTTAAAAAAAATTTCCCATGACAGGATCCCTTTAACCTGCCTAACTGCTAGTTGACCCAGATGGGCATGTATATGATTGCATAAACAAGTTATCAAAAAAATATGTGAACCTTAATTTCCCTTTGTGTTGCAGGAGTATATCTGGATAATTTTGTGGGCAATTTTACCTCTACCCTCTGAAAAGATTTCCCAAGACAAATGGACTTTCATTATAATAATTGTTTTTCTGGCACTGTATCAACATCATTTGAAAAAGCTAAGTATACTACATTAACTGAAATCCAATGTACCATATCCTTCCAATTGTAAAGCCAGTAATATATCTGGCAGGATCTGTCTCTATAAAAGGATATTGTATAACTGTAGAAAGGGATTAAAGGGGAAACTCACTTTTTTACAATAATACAACAGAAAAAAATGTTTACCTTGCTTTTTTTGACTGCTTTTGTAAAATTGAAGCCTAAACTTTGTTGCAGACTAGTACTACTTGCTACATTAGCGCATCCATTTCTTAGCAGAATGGTATGTTGAATGGTACAGACTATTGTATAATTTAACACATAACAGACATATAAGAAATGTGAGCTGCTTAAACCAATTAAGAAAATACTTAAGTCAAAAAAGTTATTTTAAAGGTGAACCACACTTTAAATATAACACAAATGAAAATATAATATTCCTTTATATAGGTATATAGGTATGCTATTGCTTCTATCACTCCTTACCTCCATCCTCACAGTCTTCAGGGGCTTTTGCTTTCTTACACAGCCTTGGATCTAGCCATGTGGTTGTTTTCGTATTGTGACTGAATAGAAGCAATAAATCTTATTAGTAAATTAAATCAAGAAATAAAACAATTGATTCATATGCAGTAGTGTAAAAGGAGAAAATTTCTGCAAACAAATATAAATATTATTTAAGAAATTATTTATTTTTATTTTTTTTAAATGTTGCTGATGTTTGGTTTCATAAAACCTTGTTGATTTTAATTATAGGTTAATCAAAATAACTATAAAGTATTTGAGAGTCAAATGGTTAAAGCACTGTTAGCATGGCTGAGTTATAGGCTGTTTCTACACAGTGCATCAATTAAAAGATCCCATGATTACATGCATTTCCTACAGAACTCTGATGAAAACATAAAGGCATACTTAATTTGATACTACCCATTGTGTGTGTTTATCTGATGGGGTTGTAAGCAGTGTCAGACAAGGGAGTCCAGAACCCACGGGGCTTTGGATTTAAGGGTCCTCACAACCCCACCCACATCGCAATTGGGCCAAGGTGGTGGGTTGGTGTGCCCCCACAAGGACTAGTGCCCAGTGGGTTTTTTCACAGTTCCCTGCCCAATACAGCCCTGGTTGTAAGCTTCACTATTACATTAGCTGATGTGAATGGTGTAAAGTTAATCAGAATATGTTTATGTGAATGAAGAACATGTTATAAATGTCCTATTCTTGGCAAATTTTCAGATCAAAGGGGGTCACAGATCCTGGCCCTCTCCTATTCATCTTTCAATCTGTCATTCAACTGCTGCACGGTTTCTAGTGTAAAAAGGATCCCAGCCTCCAGATTTCTGATATCATTTCCAAACTGGATATCTGCTGAACATAAAGTTTTTGCCAAAAACAAAAATTTTTATTATCCTGAAAAAGTAATTTAAAGGTATGCAACCTTAAAAAAGAGAAACACATACACACAAACACTAAAGGATGTTATCAATACAAGATGCAAAGATTGAACACTACTTCCTCCTTTGCAGCTCTCTAAGCTGTTTCCAGTCAGCAACCATTCAATGATTTGAAAGGGGGGCCATTTGGAACATAACTGAACTGTTCAACAAATTTATATCTGACTTCTGTTCTAAGGATCAAAAGCAAACTAACTAAACAGTTATGTCCCAAGTGGTCCACCCCCCAAGCTGATGATTAACTTGGAGCAGTGATCCCCAACCAGTAGCTCACGAGCAACATGTTGCTCTCCAAACCCTTGGATGCTGCTCCCAGTGGCCTCAAAGCAGGTGCTTATTTTTTAATTAATGGCAAGTTTTGGTTGCATAAAAAACAGATGTCCTGCCAAACATTCTGTCCTGTAGGCTAACAGTCGATATAGGGGCTACCAAAAAGCCAATCAGAGCTCTTATTTGACATCCCCATGGACTTTTTCATGCTTGTGTTGCTCTCCAACTCCTTTTTAAATTTAAATGTGGCTCACGAGCAAAAAAGTTTGGGGACCCCTGACTTCGAGGTTATAGAGCTGCAAAGGAGGGAATTGTGTTCAGGCTATGATGTTAGATCCAGGCTTTATAAATTATATTTCTGGATAACTATATTAGAAACATTTTTATATTATGCACAGCTTTTTACCCCATTTTAATTTTTACCCAAAACTGCTCCTTAAAAAGCAGTCTACTTTTGCTTATTTCACTGTTGTCCCTTTTATTACATTTAAAACTGGGAATATGTTTTAGGTAAACTTCCCTATTGGCCGTCAAATCCTATCTTTTCACTTTGGCAACACATTGTGGTGTTAGAAGTACCTAGATTAAAGCTGAAGGACATGTATAATAACTTGCAGTTGACAAGGCACCCCCTGTAAATATAATCACTCAGTGCTCCTGTTTTCTGAAGCTGCACCAGCTCAATGTACTACTGTAGAAGCGCCATGTTAGCATTGTTCTGTCTCCTAGCAATCACATGTGGCTGATGTGTGCATACCTAGTAGAGTAAAAAACTCTGAACCAAAAAGATGGGCTTTTGCTTTACTAATGCATGTTCACCCAGAGCAAGGAGTCAATGTTGCAGTACTACTACAGCAGTGCCCTGTGCCAGTACTGGTTTCAGTGAACAACGGCACCTGCCTGGAGTTTCAGGGAAGCAATTTTAATCAGAGTGGTGCCCAACACACACAAATTAATGCAAATTAATTATTGGCTTACTCTATAAAATAGATCATCCCTGCTTCAGTGTAAGCCATTTCCCAGTTCTTTGGAAGGGGCTCCAGGTTTTCATCTCGAGTTAGGTAATTCCTGAAATCCATAGAGCTATTAGTTTGGTTGTAGCTTGGGACAGTCTTTCCCCAGTCTGACGGCTCCAGTCTATCTCGATGCTCTGAAAATATGAAAATAATAGAAACAGAAAGATTCATGCTGTGAGGGAAACTTTAATCGGTAACCCTGCATATTCTGGCCTGCCAATAGAATTCGTCATATCCCTGCTGGAATACATATTACACTAACTACTTCAAGTTGGAGGACACCTTTTACAGCTAACCGGGACAGCAATGGGAATCAAATGTAGCACCCACATATACCAATATATTTATGCATTGGTATGATACACATAATATATACTGCCATACATTGTTTCCGAAATATGGTGGATACTTTAAGTGCTATATAAAGTTGTGCTCATAAGTTTACATTCCCTGGCAGAATTTATGACTTCTTAACCATTTTTCAGAGAATATGAATGATAACCCAAACACTTTTCTATCACTCATGGTAAGTGGTTGGCTGAAGCCATTTATTGTCAAACAACTGTGTTTACTATTTTTAAATCATAATCACTATATAAACTACCCAAATGACCCTGATCAAAAGTTTACACACCCCAGTTTTTAATAACGTGTATTGGCCCTTTTAATATCAATGACCGCTTGAAGTCTTTTGTGGTAGCTGTGGATGAGGCTCTTTATCTTCTCAGACAAAAGGTAAAGCTGCCCATTCTTCCTGGCAAAAAGCCTCCAGTTCCCATAAAATCTTGCGCTGTCTTGCATGAAATGCACATCTGAGGTCTCCCCAGAGTGGCTCAACGATACTGAGATGGCCACTCCAGAGCCTTCACTTTATTTTGCTGCAGCCAATGACAGGTCGACTTTGCCTTGTGTTTCGGATCATTGTCATGTTGGAATGTCCAAGTACCTCCCATGCGCAGCTTTCAGGCTGATGAGTGCAAATATTCCTACAGTATTTTTTGATAACTTACTGCATTCATTTTCCCATCAATTCTGACCAGATTTCCTGTGCCTTTGTAGCTCATACATCCCCAAAACAAAAGGTGATCCACCACCATGTTTCACAGTAGGAATGGTGTCCCTTTCATCATAGGCATTGTTGACTCCTCTCCAAATGTAGCGTTTATGGTTGTAGCCAAAAAGTTACATTATAGTCACTCCAAATGACTTTGTGCCAGAAGTTTTGAGGCTTGTCTCAGTGCCGTTTGGCATATTGTAAGCTGGATACTTTGTGGCATTTGCGTAGTAATGACTTTCTTCTTGCAACTTGACCATGCAGCCCATCTTTCTTTAAGTGCCTCCTTATTGTGCATTTTGAAACAGCCACACCACATTTTTTCAAAGTCCTATATTTCACCTTAAGTTATTTGTGGGTTTCTCCTTGGATCATGAACAATTTTTCTTGAAGTTGTGGCTGAAAATTTAGTTCTATTTGGTTTGGTTTCAACAGAACCCCTAATTTTACACTTCTTTATTAGAATTTGAACACTGCTTATTGGCATTCTCAATTCCTTTGATATTTTCTTATATCCCTTTCCTGTTTTATAGAGTACCTTTTCCCGCAGATCCTTTGACAATTCTTTTGCTTTCCCCATGACTTAGAATCCAAAAAACATCAGAGCCCTGGATGAAACATGCAAGGGAGTGCAGAAGTCATTGACCTTGTATACACACACCTATTAATAACAAGCAAAAAGATCCCAGGTGAAGATGGTTACCTTTAACAGCCATTCTAACCCTTTTGTGTCAAGTTATGTGCATGTTATCAGGCCAAATCACCCGGGTATGTAAACTTTTGATCAGGGTCATTTGGGTAGTATGTGTAGTGACTATGATTTAAAAAGAGTAAACATAGTTGTTTGACAATATATGGCTTCAGCCAACCACTAAACCATTATCATCATTCATATTCTCTGAAAAATGGTTAGGAAATCATAAATTCAACCAGGGTATGTAAACTTATGAGCACAACTGTAGATGATCTGTTCTTCCTGTGGCATGGCCCGGACAAGATCTTGACAGAAACTCCATCCTAGACCCGAGACAATGCGGGTTTAATTTCGACTAACACTATATTGTATGCGCCAGTTCCTTTCACTGAAGGTTTGCGCAATTATTGTTTTGAGATTTTTTTATCACTTTAAAACCACTTTTTTGCTAATCAACGTATACACTGGGTGATGGTGGTGGAACATGAATGTTTTTCCGTTTTCTGTCTCTCAAAAATATTGAATTGGTATATGGGACAGATATGAGCACACTGAGAGTGTAATTAGTTTATTTCACACCATTGGGTGGATCTGATTTAACTCGAATACTACACTATATTTCTATTTTTGTTTTTTTGTTCTCTCCCCCCTTTCTTTGGAGGTGCGGTCAGCAACATTCCTTTCCAGGATTTCGTCTAAGAATTTTTTGAGGGAAGAAGAGAACCCTGGTTGCTACTGTTGTGGAGAACAAAAGTGTTACATAGTGGTTTGAACCTTGTTTTTGTGTATATCCATCCTACATTAGTCCAGTTGTCACCCTCGGAACCTTTTGAACTCCATGCCCAGGTCACAGATGACTCGGGTTACCAGTAAGGAGGCAGATAGGGTTGATGCACTAGAAACCATGGCAAAGCAGTTCTTGGAGTGTGGTTACCCCAGTAAATGAATTTTAGATATCAGGAGATGGGCCGAAACGATTGACCGGGATTTGATCTTGAGAGGGTCAGCTCTGGTCAGCAGTGATAAGGAAGATGTATTATATCACATGTCTACATTTAATGCACAAACTCCGTTGATTAAAAAAAATATGTATTGCAGCAATAACCTTAGTGATATCCAATATTCTTAACAATAAGAAAGTTAGTTTCGGCCACAGGAGGAATAGGAACCTAAAAGAACTTCTCTCCCCTGCAGACCCAGTAAGCAAGTATAAAATATATGCCATGAGCTAAAATAAGCAAGATGGGTGTTTTTAATTGTGGCAATTGTTTGTTATTATTGTATTATTGATTAACTTCACTGTATGCAAAAAAGAACATACACTTGTGTGTTAATTCTCCATGTGTGTTCAATTAGCTTTTTCATCAGCAGCAGAGAGCAGGAAACGTTATCGCTCAGGAGGAAGCCGATAGGCGAAACGCGTCAGCGAGAGTACGCTCCTACGCTCTTACCTTGCAAAAGCGCCGAGCGTGTTTACACCTGCCATTTGGAGCAGCGCTGCTCGAGCTTTTTGAAAAAAGTAGCACAAAGTTCCAAGGGACGCCGAGGAAATCTAAGTACTAGAAGGACTTTACACATTTCAATGTGACATACCAGAGTGTGTTTGTGAGTGTGATTTTATCTTTTTTATTAACTATGTTTTAAAAAGCACTTCTGCACAGGATATCTGTTTTATCTCCCCATCAAGAGATTCAGGAAGAAGGAACCTGGATGAGAGACCTTCCGGTCTGTGTTTCACATTAGTTGAAACTCACTTCTTGTGAGTATATACCACCTCCGGAAAGCAACAATCCGGATTTGTGTTTCTAACCTCACTATCCCTTAGTTACGGACTCACCCACCCTTGCCTTTCTCCTGTTCAAAAGAAGGGTGAAAAAGCTAATTGAACACACATTGAGAATTAAGTCAATTTAATACACAAGTGTATGTTCTTTTTTGCATCACAGTAAAAAAGTGTTTCAGTAAGGCTTGGAGGACTCTGTGGGTTTATTTCACTTAATATTGAAATTACTACAATAATTCCCCAGTTGAAACTCACTTCTTGTGAGTATAGAATACCACTGGAAAGCAACAATCCGAATCTGTGTTGCTAACTTCACTATACCTTAGTTACAGACCCACCCACTCCTATTTTGTTCTCTTTTCTTCCTGTTTAAAATAAGTTTGAAAAAGCTATAATTGAACACGCATGGTGAATAAGTGAATCACAAGTGTATGTTCTTTTTGCATCACAGTAAAAAAAGTGTTCTAATAAGGTTTGGAGGACACTGTGGGTGTATTTCACTTAACATTGAAACTACTACACTATATAAATTTTCTGTTATCTCCCTCTCCCCTCTGAGGGATACAGCAACATCGTCTATTTCTGTGAAGCTTTTCTTTGGGCAGAGGAGGGCCCTAAAAGAAGTTGCTGGAATTTTTGGGGGAACTTCAATCCCGGATTCGTTTTTCACATTTGGACTTACAATAGAATTGTAGAAGCTACAAAACATCACTAGTAACAACCCTAAAATTAGTCTTAAAATAAATAGTGCAGTTCACCAGGAGGTGAAATCTAACCATAAAAAGTTTTATAAATAAATTAATAGTAAAAAGATGCAGGTTGAGAGTGTTGCTCCATTTAATATGGTACCAGTACGGTTGTAACAGATAAAGGAGAGGCAAATATGCTAAATCAGTTCTTTTCTTCAGTGTATACAATAGAGGAGGGGGTTTCCAGACTCACTTTATAGCTACACTGATGGCTCAGCTCAATCTAGTCAGTGGCTGACTCAGGATATGATTCATAAAGCTTGAATAAAAATTAATCTAAACAAGGCACCAGGGCCTGATGGTATACATCCCCAGGTTTTAGGAGAGCTTAGTTCAGTTTTAGACCAGCCCCTGTTTCTGATTTTCTCAGATTCCCTTTCATCTGGTATGGTGCCTATGGATTGGAGAAAAGCTAATGTCATTCCAATATTTAAAAAGGGATTATGTTCTAAGACTGGCAGTTATAGGCCAGTAAGTTTGACATCTGTGGAGGGCAAATTATTTGAAGGCTTGTTAAAGGGATCATGGGAAAAAACATTTTTTTTCAAAATGCATCAGTTAATAGTGCTGTTCCAGAAGAATTCTGCACTGAAATCCATTTCTCAAATGAGCAAACAGATTTTTTTATATTTCATTTTGAAATCTGACATGGGGCTAGACATTTTGTCAATTTCCCAGCTGCCCCATGTGACTTGAGCTCTGATAAACTTCAATTACTCTTTACTGCTGTACTGCAAGTTGGAGTGATATCACCCCTTCCCTTTCCCCCACCCAGCAGCCTAACAACAGAACAATGGGAAGATAACCAGATAACAGCTCCCTAACACAAGATAACAGCTGCCTGGTAGATCTAAGAACAGCACTCAATAGTAAAACCCATGTCCCACTGCGTACTATTCAGTTACATTGAGAAGGAAAAACAACAGCCTGCCAGAAAGCAGTTCCCTCCTAGAGTGCTGGCACAAGCCACATGACATGGGGCAGCTGGGAAATTGACAAAATGGCTAGCCCCATGTCAGATTTCAAAACTGAATATAAAAAGATCTGTTTGCTCTTTTGAGAAATAGATTTCAGTGCAGAAGTCTGCTGGAGCAGCACTATTATCTGATTCGGTTAAAAAAAAAAAAACATGTTTTCCCATGACAGTATCCCTTTAAGGGATCACATTCAAGATTATGTCCTAGTGTATGGCATTATGAGCAGCAATCATCATGGATTTATGAAGGATAGGTCATGTCAGATAAATCTGATTGCTTTTTATGATGAGGTAGGTGAGATGCTGGACTGTGGGAGGGCAGTATTTGGATTTTGCCAAAGCATTTGATGCTGTGCCCCACAAACGACTGCTTTCTAAACTAAGGTCTGTTGGGCATAATGAAGGTGTTTGCACATGGATAGGAAACTGGCTACAGGATCAGGTACAGAGGGTGGTTGTTAATGGTACATTCTGTACTTGGAGTAAGGTTCTTAGTGGGGCCCCTCAAGGCTCGGTATTGGACCCACTTTTATTTTACTTGTTGATTAAAGACATACTGACACCAGAAATTAAACTCCTTTTTTACATCTATTATAATATTGGCTTTGAAAGCCAATAATATGCCAAATAATGCGCATGGGGTGTCATGGCGGCTCGCACCGGGAGCTCCCTCCCGGCGCGAGCAAGCCAGCGCAGGCAGGGGGATTTCTTTTTTTCTAACTAATAGAACCCCAAACCGGAATGCGGGCTCTATCAGCCCGCACCTTCGGTTTGGGGAATTTTTTTAGCCCATAGGTGCCCTTTAAGGGCAAATAAGGTCTTGGGCTGTATTAAAATGGGCATAGAATCACAGAGGAGGGGGTCATTCTTCCACTTTCCATAGCACTTGTAAGGCCCCATCTAGAATATGTAACACAGTTCTGGTCTCCATCACTCAAACAGGACATTACTGTATTAAAGAGGGTACAGAAAAGGGCAACTAAGCTGGTAAAAGGTATGGCAAATCTTAGCTATGAGGAAAGACTAGCCAAATTGGGGATGTTCACGCTGGAGAAGAGGCGCTTAAGGGGTTATATGATAACTATGTATAAATAATAAGGGTATCATATAATAATCTCTATAATGCTTTATTTACCAGTAGGTCTTTCCAGCTGACACAAGGTCACTCATTCGGATTAGAAGAAAAGAGGTTCCGCCAAAATATCAGGAAGGGTTTTTTTTTATAGTGAGAGCTGTTAAGAGTGGAACTCTCTCTCTCAGTTGTACTGGCTGATAAATTAGATTTAGCTTTAAAGGGGAATCCAACCTCTTCAGGAGCTAACCCCTCATCCCCACCACCCGTAGGCCCCCCTCCCTCCTCCCCCCCGGCCAACCTCTCCTCCAGCAAAGTTCACAGGGGCAATAGCTCGGGGGAGAGGTAGGCCAGGGGGCGGAGGGAGGGATGCCTATGGGGGGGTAGGGGGGGGGAGAGGTGAGCGCCTGGGGGGGGGTTGGATTGCCCTATAAGAAGGGGGTTGGGTGGTTTTTTAGCAAGTGAGGGAATTCAGGGTTATGGGAGATAGCTCATAGTACAAGTTGATCAAGGGACTAGCCCAATTGCCATTTTGGAGTCAGGAAGGAATTTTTTCCCCTGAGGCATATTGGGGAGGCTTCAGATGGGTTTTTTTTTGCCTTCCTCTGGATCAACTAGCAGTTAGGCAGGTTAAAAAAGTTAAAAGGTTGAACTTGATGGGCGTGTGTCTTATTATGTTACTATGTTAATGCATGATTTACATGCCACACTTCAAAAGGGGTTACTACATTTAAATTCACTGCATACATACTTACAATTATCCAGGCATTGATTAGAAAAATGGGAAAGCCCAGTCAGAAAACAGTTTTTGTTTTATTTGAAGTAATTAAAATATAATGTAGAGCGGTCTCATTTTCTTACTATAGTTAATATAAATAAGTTGCTGTGTAGCCAAGGGGTTAGCTATTCAACCTGTAATAAAGCTAGTGTTCTCTATCTTTTAAGTTATACACAGTAAAGTTAACAGAAAATAGAATACAGTGTTTTTTCAGCGTTAAACCTATTACTTAATGAAACAATAGCCTTAGATCACCTCAACCAAGCTTTTACTAATCCCACGCAGCCAAACCTGAAAAGCAGCAGTCTAGGACAAAGTGTCATCACAAACAGCTCCCAGTATGTTCCTCCTTCCTGACAAAGTCCGCCCCCTGGCATGACTTCAAATCTGCATCCCCCTGGAGGAGCCAATCATGCTGATCCCCCCCCTCCACCAAGTTGATGACATAAAGACACACCCTCTATCAGAAGCCTGCCATTTGCAATGAATTATGGGGATTGTAGTTTAAATGTGACATTCATTCCATTAGTAAAATTTCACCTCTCAAAATCTCATAGGAATTAATAAAAAGTGGTGGATTTTTAGAAATTATATATATATATATATATATATATATATATATATATGTATTTGTAGGGGGTCTTGACTTTTGATGTTTTCAACCTATATTATCTACGTGTAACGAGAAAGTCAAAAACATATCTATATTTTGCAGTCTTCCAGAAAAGTCTCTTCTGAGTTCTCAAATTTTGGTTATTGACATACATTGTTACATTTGACCCACTGACAAATATCTAACACAAACAGCTTATAACTCATTTTCAGGCTCACCTGTACTTCCACTACTACCATTTACTGGCTCTCTTTCCTCTTCATCTTCTTCTTCTGGGAGCAAAGAGTCTGTGCGCTGCATTTTACTGACTGATGTAGTCCTTTTTCTCTGGGTCTCTGTGTCAAATTCACCATCAAATAAGACCTGATCCACTGGGTCTGACTGGAAGGGATTTGGTTCTGCAGGTGGTTTAGGGGTTCCATAGAAATTACCTGCACATTTAAAATAACTTAACATTAACGGTAATAAAGGAGCATGGATAATAAAGTCTACTCAGTGCTCAAACTTTGAGAAGGAAAAACAACAGCCTGCCAGAAAGCAGTTCCCTTCTAGAGTGCTGGCACAAGCCACATGACATGGGGCAGCTGGGAAATTGACAAAATGGCTAGCCCCATGTCAGATTTCAAAACTGAATATAAAAAGATCTGTTTGGTGCAAACTGTAATTTTGTTAATTATTATTTCTTTTAGGGTAAGGCCACACGGGGAGTTTTCCGGGAGATCTGTCGCCTGGCGTCTTATCGCCGCAACGAATCTCCCCGAATACCTTGGTAGCGATGCGCACCCGCGACACGTAAAGTCGCCTGCACTTATTCACACACAGTGGCGCCAGGCAATTTTGAGCGACTTTTAAAATTGCTCCGCTGCGTGTGAATAAGCGCAGGCGACTTTACGTGTCACGGGTGCGCATCGCTACCAAGGTATTTGGGGAGATTCGTTGTGGTGATAAGTCGCCAGGCGACGGATCTCCCTGAAAACTCCCCGTGTGGCCTTACCCTTAAATATGTATAAGTAACTATTGGTTCTCTTGATCCTTGGGAAGAAAATCTCAACATTTATATATTTAGAGTTAATTCCTATAGGCAAATTGACAAAGATAAATGTATGGGACCTATTATCCAGAATACTCAGGATCTGAGGTTTTCCAGATAACAGATCTTTCTGTAATTTGAATCTTCATACCTCAAGTCTACTAGAAAAGTATGTAATATGTAATGTAATTGATGCTTCCAATAAGGATTAATGATATCTTAGTCTGGATCAAGTACAATGTACTGTTTGAATACTACAGTAAAAATGAAAATAATTTTTTAAATTTGCATAAAACTCTGGATAAAATAGAGTCTATGGCAGATGGGCTTTCTGTAATTCGGAGCTTTCTAGAGTTTCCGGATTTCATATCCTATACCTATACAAGGTAATAAAAAATGTTGAAGTTGGACTGTTGGCCCGTGAACCATCAATGGCAGGACTACCCTGATAGGACATTGTACCCTGTAATGTACATTTCAGTAACGTTTTATCAGAACGTTAATATTGTATTACTTCCATAATAAAGGGCATTATGCCAACTTTGTTATGTTAAAACAAATGAATCATGTTATGTGTGAAAATGCAGGTGAATGCAATTTCAGGTGATTTTGTGATTCATATGTTTTTGGGGCACAAGTATACGGAAACCAATACAAAGGTATTTTCAAATTTGATTTGTTGTCCATGAGTAGGATTCCTGCGGTAACAAATCTCCCTGTGCACCTTGACCCCAAATAGTAGTGAACTGACACAAACATGAAGATTTCCATAATTAGCTTGATAAAACTATTTAGGGTAGAACTCCACAGGCGACTTCGATGCAATTCCAGTCAAGTCGGATGCAACGGAAATAAGGTAAGCTATAGCAATGACGAATCTTGTTGCAGCATTCATCCAACAGGACTGTCGGATGCAGATGCTGCATATAGCAGTTGTGTCGGATGAACGCTGTGACAAGATCCAACATTTGTAACTTCTACCTTATTTTTCATTTGGCGCAGTGCATCGGATCCGCTGGAATAGTTTGAAAGTCGCAAATGGAGTTCTACCCTTCTACTGTCAGCCTACAAGGCCAATCATCATACACAGCTGTTAACACACTGATCTTTTACCAAACAAAAAGGCAATAAGTTAAACAAATTAAAAATGTTGTACTTTATACAGGTTTTAATATTTGTTTATGACACACATAAAAATATTTTAGTATTTCTTATTAAGATTAATTAACATAAAACAATGAAAGAGGGAAGGATCAATAAGTAAGTTAGTAAAATAACATTGGTTGTATACACACCATCATATGTTCCACTTTCCAGCAAAACGCCACTGTCTTCTAAAGCCTTAAACTGTTCAACAGAAATAAAATTATAATCTACTCCTGGAACTTCACCATCTCGTGGGGACCTTGTGGTACCTAAACAGAAATAAGCAAGAGGACATTTCAAATTCACTCAAGATTAGTTCAAAGTTTAATAATAAAATAAGGGAGATGGGGTTGTAATGTGCATTTAATGTTGTTTGTTGCTAGAATTGGGGGTGGCTACATTGTTGTTAAGACAGTACTGGGGGGGTCGTTTATAAACAGTGGCCGAATTTTGGCTATAACCCATGGCAACCAAACAGATGATTGCTTTCAGTGTTTTTTTACAGTGAGAGCGGCGAAGATGTGGAATTCTCTCCCTGAAACTGTTGTACAGGCTGATACATTAGATAGCTTTGGGGTTGGATGGCTTTTTAGCAAGTGAGGGAATACAGGGTTATGGAAGATAGCTCATTATACAAGTTGATCCAGGGACTAGTCCGATTGCCTTTTTGGAGTCAGGCTTAGGGTGGGTTTTTTTGCCTTCTTCTGGATCAACTAGCAGTTAGGCAGTTAAAAAAAAAAAAAAAGGTTGAACTTAATGGACGCGAGTCTTTTTTCAGCCTAACTTACTATGTTACCTGCATCAGGATGAAGGGTGGGTGACCCCCCTGAAACGTTGATCTGGTTGGTGGCACAATAAAAGGGGA
The DNA here is from genome assembly GCA_024363595.1 of Xenopus borealis. NCBI lineage: Eukaryota > Metazoa > Chordata > Amphibia > Anura > Pipidae > Xenopus > Xenopus borealis. Next base: position 67,967,649 of record CM044433.1, read on the forward strand.
AATTCCCTGACTGCAGAATCGTGTGTGTGCGGATCCATTCTTTCTACATTGCCGTTACTGTCCAGGTGCACATTAGCCCAGTGTTTATAAATAAGCCCCATGGATTTCTGTCTAATTGGTGTACTTTGCATGTCGTTTATAAATCAGCCATATTGTGTGCATTTTTATGCATGACAACAACACCTAATAGTAAGTTAGCTACTAAAACCTACAAGTTTCGAGAAAATATAGTTTCCACTTAACATAAACTATTAAAGGGCAAGGAAAGGCAAAGAAATAAAATCCCATTTTTACTTTCTTTAATGAAAAACAAATCTATCTCCAATATACTTTCATTTTAAAATGTGTACCGTTTTTATAAGAAACCTGACTGTATTCAGTGAAATTCTCCCTTCATTTAGTGCTTCTGGCAGGGAAACAATCACTTATGAACAGCAGGGGGAGCCCCTACCTTACTTACCAGCCATGCAGAACTCAAGCAGACCACACTGAGCATGTGCAGTGCCAGTGTCAGACAAAGATGTATAACAAAGTTACAAGATGACAGCCCCCTGTGGCCAACTTTGAAAGCATAAATCATTTGTTTGATTAGGCTTATGGTGCAGTAAGTTCATGTTTATGTTTAGTATACAAAATACAGCAATTCTAGCCTTATTCTATTTTACACTTTCCTTGCCCTTTAAAATATGAACGAGAATTTATATTTCATAAATTGCTCTTTGACCCCTGCAAACAACACACACCAGATTTACTGATGGAATTTAAACTACTACTACTACTATTTGTGACACACAAATACAAAAAAAAACACGTTTTATCAAAGCATAACTTGTTTGGGTACAATACTCATTGTTTATATTACATTTTACCTTTCAGATCTCAACTTCCAAAATGTGTTACCCCCTCTGTTTTCCTTCACTACCCTCCCTTCCCTTGCTGTAATCTGAGGCCAGAGTGGAGCCAGCAGCTAGAGGCAGACAAGGAACACTTAAGGGTAAGGCCACACGGGGAGTTTTTGGGGAGATCTGTCGCCTGGCGACTTATCGCCGCGACGAATCTCCCCGAATACCTTGGTAGCGCTGCGCACCCGCGACACGTACAGTTGCCTGCGCTTATTCACACGCAGTGGTGCGATTTTAAAAGTCGCTCAAAATTGCCCAAGACTTAAATACTACATTGTAAAATTGCAGAGCTGCATGTCCTAATAGTGCTTCATAAATAAAATTATACATACATGTGTTAGGCTATCTGTTGAAGAGAAAAAATACTGCTCAGGCACATACCTTCACAGCTAAAAGGTTGTAGTGGCCTTGACCTTGTTCAGACACTTAAAACATAAGAATTTCTATTTACTATTTATTTCCCAGTATGATACCGATAAGCCCAAATAAACTGTAATAATTATTGATAAAATTTAAATCTCTGAATACTTACAAGGTATTGTTCTCAAATAAAGGTTGTCCCTAATCACTTGCTGTAGCTTGTGGTCAACAGATCCTTTCTGAAATTGCAAACTTAGGTAATGTCGTAGATCTTTATTGATGACTTTACCTGAAACCACAGGAAAACATAATGATTACATATTCAAAAACAAAATTTCATAGTTATGTTAATAATGCTTTTAGAAATTCCAAATAAATTATACAGTGTGTTACTCAGTATTCATTTATTGGTACTTGTTTAAAAATTATAGATAATACTCCTGTGGTTGGTCAGCCTACCTTAAAGGTAAACTGTCATGGGAAAATGTTTTTTTAAACACATCAGTTAATAGTGCTGCTCCAGTAGACTTCTGCACTGAAATCCATTTCTCAAAAGAGCTAACAGATTTTTTTATATTCAGTTTTGAAATCTGACATGGGGCTAGCCATTTTGTCAATTTCCCAGCTGCCCCGGTCATGTCACATGTGTTTAGGAGGGAACTGCTTTCTGGCAGGCTGTTGTTTTTCCTTCTTAATGTAACTGAATAGTACGCAGTGGGACATGGGTTTTATTATTGAGTGCTGTTCTTAGATCTACCAGGGAGCGGTTATCTGGTTACCTTCTCATTGTTCTTTTGTTAGGCTGCTGGGTGGGGAAAAGGGAGGCGGTGATATCACTCCAACTTGCAGTGCAGCAGTAAAGAGTGATTGAAGTTTATCAGAGCACAAGTCACATGACTTGGGGCAGCTGGGAAATTGAAAATATGTTTAGCCCCATGTCAGATTTCAAAATGAAATATAAATCTGTTTGCTCTTTTGAGAAATGGATTTCAATGCAGAATTCTTCTGGAACAGCACTATTAACTGATTTATTTTGAAAAAAAAAAAAAAATTCCCATGACAGGATCCCTTTAAACATTCATAAAACCATAAAAATACACAATTGTGCCATCTTATGCAAAGGGGTCTCAAGAGCTAATTTGAACTGGCTAATGCCAGATGGCTATAAAAATCAGCTTGCTGAAATACACAGGCCGACACTTGCATTAGCCCTCTCTCCTGCCTACAATGGGAACAACTGCGTATTTCAGCAGCCCGATTTTCAGCCCCACCACCAATGCAACAATGCGAATAGAAAGGAAGGATTTATATATGCTATGGGGCCTTAAATTTTTTTGAATTTCAAAAGGCCTGAGGATTACAGGATCTAAGCATAAATAACAAAAACATACAAAACATGAGTACATCTAAATTCTTCTGGATGTATAAAATGCTAAAAATTGTGGTTGCAGAAAAATGATTATCATTTAAGTGCTACAATGTTTTTTATATTGCACAAGCAAAAACAATAAATTAACTGCTGTTAGTAGTTAACCATTTCCTCTAAAAAAGCAAACATATATACTTAGATTTTTGCTCGGTCCAACAATGGATCAACAAAATCAAACTACTCTATTGCAGGTAGTACAATGCAATGGCTTCTTTCTCTATTAAGATCAGAATGTTCTTTCCTAAACCTACCAATTAAGAGACAATCTCTAGCCAATAAAGCACACCCATGAACTGGCATGGTGCCAGTGGCAATGGGCCATAAACATTTCCCACTGAAATTACCAGTGCTCCATTAGGCTATTTTAACATTTGATGCTGCCTTGATAGCTTTTTATTTTCTACGTCAATACATTACTTCCCTTAAATGTTTTGTAAGACTGCATAATGATAAAAACTGAATAAACCAGACAAACTTAATTTTTTTAAACAAACAAATATACTGTATGCATAATTAAATTAAAAGGATTTTATTGAGGAAAGCAAAGTTTAGTTTTCAAATGGCATTCATCAAAAGAAAACATCAGCATCCGAAGCAACATTATTTTTATATTTGGACTGCTTTTTCAAGGCAAATAAAGTAGTACTTCTGTAGTCAAATTCAAACAAGGCCTCCCTTCCTGTCTGAATGTTCAACAAGCTTGCTTGTTGAAGAACTACATATATTTTGCAAGGTTATAAGATATAATTTTGCTGTTACAAATCTCACTTATTGATCGGACAATCTTGACAGCTCCCTGGAAAATATTAACACCATACACTTAACTCTTAAAGCGGGACATGAGAACCATTTCCTCTTTAGAAGATGGCTCAGATCTATAATTTCAAGTGCTGATTCTATATTTAAAGAAAAGGCATTATCAGGGCTTTCTGTTTAAAGACTAAAAAAAGTCAATAATATGCAAGTCTTGTTAACAGTGGCGTAACTACCAGGGGAGCAGGGGGTGCAATTGCACCTGGGATCCCACCCCCTTGGAGCCACAAAAATGGTTATGGCAGGCGGTTACCTAGGGGGAGATTTTACAGCACACATGCCATCAACACTCCAGCATGCGATTTTTAGAGGTAAGGGCCTGGCAGGGGGGCCCAGGTGCCCATCCTGTACCGGGGCCCACCAGGGAGTAGTTACGCCACTGCTTGTTAAATGTGAAAAAGAAACTTGGTCATAATCTCTAATTATGTAATTATAAAACAAAGCATATATTTTTAAGAATTAAGCTTATAGCTTAATTATCCATTTTTCCTGTTTAAACATGCAAATGCTTAATTTCAGTTTTATTATATTAGGAAGAAAAATGGAGAGCTCACGATGGTAAAAGAAGGAAAATGTTTTAGTCCTTTTTTATGGAAACTTTTTAGATTTTATAATTTGATATTGTATCAAACATTGAAATATTGACTGATCCTTTAGCATCGATATTAGCGAATACCAACTAAATCAATGGCATTTTAACATAATATATGGATGTGTTTATTTGCCCTTTACCTGGTGCCATTGCTGTCATCCCACAGTGACAATGCTCCCAGGTTACTAGATCTAGAATATTGTCCCCTAAATCCACCAATATGCCAAACCAGTGTGTTAATCGACTGATCCATTACAAATCCTGCATCGATAAATGTTTACAATTCTGCAGACAGCTGCAGTACAAACGTTTTGAAAGGATGCTACCCTTCAGGAAGCATATATGCCGAAAGAAAGATTCCTGGCATCATTATTCATCAACATCTCCACTCCTGCATGCCCCCCTTGTTTGACTTCTTTCCCTACAACCACATCTATTACTGAATATTAGAGGTTGCAACACAAACATTATTATAATGTGGAGGTAGTGCGTTTAAGAAAATTCCAGACAGAATATAGCTGCAATACTGATTAATAGAAACCGCCAATTCACACTACTAAAAAAAATAAAACTTAAATTAGCATTGTTCAAATGAGCACTATGACCTAAAAAATATTTACAGCAAATATCTTCAGTCATCATCTAATGCGCAAAATAAAAAGGTGCGGGAATAGTACTAGATCAGCAAAGATATATTTAATAAATATATATAACGTATAAATACCTAATATACTGAAGAAACAATCGATAAGTGTTTCTTTAAAGAAAACAGACAAGAGAGGAAAGAAAAACTTAGTTTTACAGGCACTGCACAAACCTTGTTTTGACACACTCCTGTCAGATATCATTAGCAGAACTGTCATATCAGCAGTGGCGTTCTAGCCCACAAATAGCCAGGACATTGTATCACCACTTCATTCATCTGAAAGAATGGCACAAAGCTATCTATTGTGTCCTAGTCATCTGCCCAGAAAGCATATTAAACAGGGATCACTGAGTCCTGAAAATTGAATGTATGCATTTCCATCAGAACAGCACCATTTTTAAAAAGGGTTGTGATTTTCCTCATTAATTTTTGGAGTTGGTAAAATAAGAGTAAACTGTCATATTCACAACTACACAAATGTGATATCTAAAAGCAGAGCCTTTCAGTATTGTTTCTCTGATTCAGACAGCCAATACTCCAATAGTGGAATGGGTTCAGTGAGCATCTGTAACACAATCAGCTTCCCTTCTGAAAATTGCACATTTGGACAGGGAGTGAACTGAATGATAGACCTACTATACACTGGTAACTGCCAATTCAGGCAGCTCATATCCTATCCTGTCGGCCCAACAAAGCAGAAAATTATTCCAGTGGCAAGAGAATGAAATAGAGCATATACTACATGTTTACAAACTATTATATACAAGCTCATGTACATATCTGAACGATTGAGCCCTATCATGGGTGGTAGATGTGGTGTCATTATGGGTGTCCATGGCCCAAGGGGTCTGCAACCATAAGAACCCCCCCCCCCTTTGTAACTACAAGGGCCCAATATGTCAACGCCCGTTCTTTATCTACACTGCATTGATTAAGGTTTACCTCAAATAGTGGCATGAGAGCACAGCAAGGGAGCGTTCTCAGTGCCATGGAGAGTGGAACTTGGATGTTGGGGACCATGAAGGCCAGGACACACTGGGTTTTACTCCAGAGTCCTGTCATTCCTGGGTAAATGGCTTTAATGGGTCCTGACAGTGGTGTATATAAATCATACCATTTTTCTCACTGATATATAACATTAATTAGTACAATAAAATCTATACCCAACTGCATCACATTTGTGTTATAAACACACTTACTTATCACTCATTTCTAACAGCTCTCCAGATCAAGCATTTTCAGAAAGTAGGAGTGTCCATTCAGTTCAGCAGCATTCACTTAGCCCTGCCCATGTTCCCCGAGTCATATTCCCCTTCCCTCACCCTCTAGTTACATCATATCTGTGTGCAGCAGATCTCTGTGTACAGACAGGCAAGCAGTATTGAAGAGCTCATTAATACCTCTGGTTTGGTTGACAAAGAACTGGAAAAGAACTTTCCAAACGGATTGTAGAGATTGTAGAGAATCATTTCAGCAGTGCTGCAGTGTGCTATACTTTATACTGTATGGCTGGGATTCTATCTAAGTTTATAACACATTACAGTATTTCACATTGGTACAGCTCCTCTCTGATACCCATTAAAAGAAGCATCTCTGTCCTGCTTTATGGCTAGGGTTGCCACCCAGCCGGTATTTTACCGGCCTAGCCGGTAAAACACCAGCCAAGGCCGGGGCCGGTATTACAAATTTACCGGCAATGTAGCTGCCGGTAAATTTGTAATACCCCTTAAAAAGGCCCTTGCCTTGCCTGAAATCCAAAAAAAACTTACCTTTTTCGCGTCTTCAGCCGATCGCTGCAGTGGCTCCGACCCTTTTTGCATCATGGCCCACCCCCTTTGTGCCACGGCCCGCCCCTTTTTGGTCCCGCCGGCCGGTAAGTATTTTGTAAAAAGGTGGCAACCCTATTTATGGCTGAGATTATAGCTATTATTGTATTTTCTCTCTGATCCCCATTATAACCAACTGTGGAGGATTAAACATACTAATGGAATGAATGTCACATTTAAACTACAATCCCCATAATTCATTGCAAATAGCAGCCTTCTGATAGAGAGCATGTCTTGGTGGAGGGGGGATTCACTCCTCCAGCGGAATGCAGATTTGAAATCATGTCAAGAAGGAGGAACATACTCGTAGCTGTTTGTGATGACACTTTGTCCCAGACTATGCTGCTTTTGTGTTTGGCTGCATGGGATTAGTAAAAGATTGGATGAGGATGTAGAGGTGATATAAGGCTATTTTTTCATTAAGTAATAGGTTTAACTCTGAAAAAACACAGTATTCTTTTTTACTGTTAACTTTACTGTGTATAACTTAAAGGGCACCTGTTGGGGCAAAATTGTACCCCCAACCAAAGGTGCGGGCTGATAGAGCCCGCATTCCGGTTGGGGGTTTCACTATTTAAAAAAAAAAAAAATGCCCCTCGCCAGCGCTAGCGGTCTCACTCCGGGAGGGAGCTCCCAGAGCGAGCAGCCGTCTCCCCACAAGTGCGCTTTTTCGTTCTGCGCATGACGTCAGTAAGAGGCGCGCTTGTGGGGAGAAGGCTGCTTGCTCCCTCCCGGAGTGAGACCGCTAGCGCTGGCGAGGGGCATTTAAAAAAAAAAAAAAAAAATAGTGAAACCCCCAACTGAAATGCGGGCTCTATCAGTCCGCACCTTTGGTTGGGGGTACAATTTTGCCCCAGCAGGTGCCGTTTAAAAAATAGAGAACACTATATTACAGTTCCCCTTTAAAGGAAAACTATACTAGATCTCTATAAAAAGATATTGCATAAAACAGCTCATATGTAAAACCCTGCTTCATGTAAATAAACCATTTTCATAATAATATACTTTTTTAGTAGTATGTGCCATTGGGTAATCATAAATAGCAAACAGCCTCCTGGGATCGTATGATTCAACTATGCACACAAACATACCAAACAAACTATAACGTTAGGTCACTTGAGCCAATTAACAGACAGAGCTCTGTCTTTTTATTCCACACTTCTTCCTGTTACAGGGCAGATTTACTAAATTCACATGAAGGATTTGAAGTTCGATAGAATTTCAAAAACATTTGAATTTTCAAAAATGCAAATGAGGCAACTGCGACCATCGAATCTTCAATATTCGACCGATTCGAATAATTAAAATTTAGTTGTATTCGAATATTCGATGGTCGACGTACTTCCCCTTTAAAAAAAAAATTTGATAGACCAGTTCGCCTACCGAATTGCTTTAAAACCCTATTGGAAGCTCCAGTTTTGTTTTTTTTTTTATGGAGTAGGAAAAATTGGATCGAAGGGTTAAAATCGTTCGATTCTAACGTTTTAATCGATTGATCAAATTGTTAATTGAATGATCATTCGAATATTCGAATAGCTGTAAAATCCTTTGAATAAGATATTCTAAGCATTTTACTTCCCTCACTATTCACATGGTCGAATTTCAAATTTTTTTCAATTCGAAATTCGACCAATAGTAAATCTGTCCCTTAGAGTTGAAATATTTCTGGTCATGTGATCTCTGAGGCAGCACACAGACAATCACGACATGGTGGTTCAAGGCAAAAGATGTAAAAGGGCAATATTTACTTAAATATATATACCAGTTTGGCAAGATTGTTTGATATGCCACTTAATATGATATAAACTACCTGTTGCTCAAGTATTCATTTTGGGGGTATAGTTTTCCTTTAATACAGCTCTGCCGGCTTTTATTAATTTACTTGATAAATGTTACATTTGATGTGCAAGATCTTATAATTTAGAGTGAGAATAAGTGGCCATAATGGTGTCTTTATTCCCTCATTTTTAACTAACCATTTACACAGTTTGAATTTACAGGGGTTGTTCACCTTTAAATTAACTTTTAGTATGATGGAGAGAGGGATATTCAGAGACAATTTGCAATTTTGTTTTATTATTTGTAGTTTTTTAATTACTTAGCCCTTTGTTCAGCTGCTCTTTAGCTTGGACTTTCAGCAGCTATCTGGTTGTTAGCGACCAAATTATCACAGCAACTGGTTAGTAGTTTGAACATGAAACTGGAATATGAATAAGAGAGGACCTCAATAGAAAGGTAAGTAACAAAAAAAAAAAAAAAAAAAAAAAAAAAAAAAAAAAAAAAAAAAAAAAAAACTGTAGTCTGACAGAGCAACAGCTTATTGGTTTGTGACCCCCTTTTGAAAGCTGGAGAGTCAGAAGGCAAGTAACGCAAAAACTATAAAAATGAAGATGATGATCAATAAGAAATGGTCATTATATTACATACTAAAAGATATCTTGAAGGTGAACCACCCTTTCAAAACTTTTTTATCTTGGTCTCATCGGATCTCAAAACCTTTTACCAGACTGCATCTGAGTTACATAGTTAAATTGGGTTGACAAAAGACGAAGTCCATCAAGTTCAACCCCTCCAAATTAAAACCCAGCATACACACACACCCCTCCAGTCTTTCACACAAACCATATATGCCCATAGCTATACTAACTATAGAGTTTAGTATCAAAATAGCCTTTGATATTATGTCTGTCCAAAAAAATCACCCAAGCCCCTTTTAAAAGCATCAACAGAATCAGCCATCTCAACATCACCCGGCAGTGCATTCCACAACCTCACTGTCCTGACTGTGAAGAACCACTTACGCTGCTTCAAATGAAAGTCCTTTTCTTCTAGTCTGAAGGGGTGGCCTCTGGTGAGGTGATCCTCTTTATGGGTAAAAAGGTCCCCTGATATTTGTCTATAATGTCCTCTAATGTATTTGTAAAGTGTAATCATGTCCCCTCGCAAGTGCCTTTTTCCAGAGAAAACAACCCCAACCTGGACAGTCTACCCTCATAATTTAAGTCTTCCATCCCTCTAACCAGTTTAGTTTCACATCTCTGCACTCTCTCCAGCTCATTTACATCCCTCTTAAGGACTAGAGTCCAAAACTGCACTGCATACTCCAGATGAGGTTTACTAGGGATCTATAAAGAGGTATAATTATGTTTTCATCCCTTGAATTTATGCCCTTTTTTATGCAAGAAAGAACTTTATTTGCTATAGTAGCTACAGAATGACACTGCCAAGAATTAGACAACTTGTTATCTATAAAAACCCCAAGATCCTTCTCATTTAAGGAAACTCCCAACACACTGCCATTTAGTGTATAACTTGCATTTATATTATTTTTGCCAAAGTGCATAACCTTGCACTTATTAACATTGAACCTCATTTTCCAGTTTGCTGCCCAGTTTCCCAACTTAGACAAATCACTGTGCAAAGTGGCAGCATCCTGCATGGAACCTATAGTTCTGCACAATTTAGTATCATCTGCAAAAATAGAAACAGTACTTTCAATGCCCACATCCAGGGCATTAATAAACAAGTTGAAAAGCAAGGGACCCAGTACAGAGCCCTGCGGTACACCACTAACAACACTGGTCCAATTAGAAAATGTAGTCTATCTTTAAGCCAATTCTCTATCCAGTTACAAATACTATGTTCCAGGCCAACACTTCTTAATTTAACCAGTAACCTTCTGTGTAGCACTGTATCAAATGCTTTAGCAAAGTCTAAGTAAATCCCATCCACTGCCATCCCAGAATCGAGGTCATGCTTTTTTTTTTTTTCTAAACTCCATACATAATATTCATACAGTTCCTTTTGAGCAATGGTTTGTTGTGTCCCATTTCCCACACAGGCATATATTTTACATTATGCAGCACACAAGAAAATCTGTTTCAGGGTGCTAAAAAAAAAGTCAGCATGGGCAAAAGTTATTTTAGAAGGACAAAGATTGCAAAAACAAGGTCACCTGAGAACATTAGTAACAGTCCTCAAAGCTAGTTCTGTTTGTATAAAATGCTGTTGACAGCTGTATCAGTCTGGCAGTTTATATTCTATTACTGGTTCTAAAAAACGTAGCAGAAGCAAGCTAATTAATAGAAGTGAAGGTGATCGGACTTCTGATACACTGTTTCAAGAGTAAGACAGAGAACACAACAGAAAGAGATAAAGAAATGAATTGTAGCATTTAATATTTTTAATATAGCTTTCTTACTCATGCTTTTTTAAGGAGAATTCAACCCCAATGTTAAAAAAAAAACCCTACCCCCTTTAGGACTAAATTCTCCTTTAAGTTGCTTAGAACAACATTTTATTTCATTATACAACCAAGGTAAGATAAAACTGAAATAAGTCACTGCTGTAGATTTTAAATCATGTTTTTAAAATAATTATTAACAAATATTTACACAGCAGCTCTCTAGTTTGCAGTTTCAGCAATTTGGTTTCTAATGTACAAATTACCCTAGCAACCCTGCATTGATTTGAATAAGAGACTGGAATATGAATAGGAGATGGACTGAATAGAATGATAATTTATAAAAAGTGGCAATAACAACACATTTGTAGCCGTAGAGAATATTTGTTTTTAGATGGTGCCAGCGACCCCCATTTGAAAGCTGCAAAGAAACAGAAGAAAATTGCAAATCATTAAAAAACTATGAAAAATAAATAATGAAGACCGATTGAAAAGTTCCTTAGAATTGGCCCTTCTACAATATACTAAAAGTTAACTTGAAGGTGAACCACCCCTTTAACTCTAGCTCAGTAGTACTGAGTAAGGCTTGAACAGAGTATCTAATATAAGTAATTCTAAAACAACTGGACTTGAGTAATTATTCATACATCAGTTCAATTGACTGGTATGGGAAGTTCTCGGCATATAAACTCTTCCACTAAGCCAATCACAATGGCACATTGTAACCAAATGTGCCAAGTCCAACAGGAACACCAAAAAGAAGTAAAAGTCCAGAGACACATAGTAGGCGAAACATAGTTATCCCATATGTAGCTGGAGTGTCAGAGAAACTCAGGAGGATTTTCAACAAACACCATGTCCCTGTGTTTTTCAAACCTAGCAACACACTGAGACAAAAACTGGTACACCCAAAGGATCCAACACCAAAAGAAAAACAAAGCAATGTGGTATGCGGAGTCTGTACATTAACACAATGAATTTTAAATGAATTAAATAAAACAACTCAGATACAGTTGAACTGACTACTTTCAGCTTTAATTCAGTGGGTTGAACTAAAAGTTTGCATACAAATGTGAGGAAATAAAGCCTTTTTTAACACAATCACTTCATTTCAGGGGCTCAAAAGTAATTGGAATATTAAAAAACTGAAAATAAAATGTTCATTTCTAATACTTGGTTGAAAACCCTTTGCTGGCAATTACAGCCTGAAGTCTTGAACGCATGGACATCACGAGATACTGGGTTTCCTCCTTTTTAATGCTCTGCCAGGCCTTTATTGCAGTGGCTTTCAGTCATTGTTTGGTTGTGGGCCTTTCTGTCCTTAGTTTAGTCTTCAGCAATTGAAATGCATGCTCAATTGGGTTCAGATCAGGTGACTGACTTGCCCATTGAAGAATAATCCACTTCTTTGCGTTAATAAACTCCTGGGTTGCTTTGGTTTTATTTTTTTGGTATATTGTCCATCTGTATAATGAAACGCCTGCCAATCAATTTGACTGCATTTAGCTGGACTTCATAGTTACATAATTAAATTGGGTTGAAAAAAGATGAAGTCCATCAAGTTCAACCCCTCCAAATTAAAGCCCAGCATACACACAAACCGTATATGTTAATAGCTATACTAACTGTTGCGTTTAGTATCAAAATAGTCGTTGATATTATGCCTGTCTGAAAAATCATCCAAGCCCCTTTTAAAAGCATCAACAGAATCAGCCATCACAATATCACCTGGCAGTGCATTCCACAACCTCACTGTCCTCACTGTGAAGAACCACCTACGCTGCTTCAATTGAAAGTCCTTTTCTTCTAGTCTGAAGGGGTGGCCTCTGGTGCGGTGATCCTCTTTATGGGTAAAAAGGTCCCCTGCTATTTGTCTATAATGTCCTCTAATGTACTTGTAGTGTACAAATTGAGTGTATTAATTGCATTAATATTATTTTTGCCAAAGTGCATAACCTTGCATTTATCAACATTGAACTTAATTTTCCAGTGTGCTTCCCAGTTTCACAACTTAGACAAATCACTCTGCACAGTGGCAGCATCCTGTATGGAACCTATAGTTCTGCACAATTTAGTATCATCTGCAAAAATTGAAACCGTACTTTCAATGCCCACATCCAGGTCATTAACAAACAAGTTGAAAAGCAAGGGACCCAGGACAGAGCCTTGCAGTACACCACTAACAACACTGGTCCAATTAGAAAATGTTCCATCTACCACCACTCTTTGCAGTCTATCTTTTAGCCAGCTCTCTATCCAGGTACAAATACTATGTTCCAGGTCACCATTCCTTAAAGGAGAAGGAAACCCTGCTGGCGCAAAATGCCTCACCCCCCCCCAGCGCAAATGCCCCTAACTTGTTACTTACCCCTCCTTCTAGGTCCTCTCCAGCTTAGTTCATGGCACCATCTTGTCACAAGCAGTCTTCCTCCTGGATCCATTGGCGTCTTCTGGCGCATGCGCAGTAAGAGGCATTTGCTGGTTCCTCATCTGCTGAGAATGTTCCCAAAGATCATGAATTCTTGTGACCTTCTGGCGCAGTAAATCAGGAACCGGCTCACTACAGGAAGAAGACCTTGCAGTGTACCCTCTGTATTTACTTCCATGCAGGCTTCTCTTTAGGGCAAGGCCAGATGGGGAGATTCGGGGGAGATCTGTCGCCTGGCGACGAATCTACCCGAATAGCTAGTCAGTGCTGCGCACTGGTTAGGCGTAAAATCGCCTGCGCTTGTTCACACGCAGCGGCGCGATTTTAAAAGTCGCTCAAAATTGCCTGACGAGGCAACTTTGAGCGACCTTTAATATCGCGCCGCTGCATGTGAACAAGTGCAGGCGATTTTACGCCTAGCGGGTGCGCAGTGCTGACTAGCTATTCGGGGGCGATTTGTTGCGGCGAGAAGTCGCCAGGCGACAGATTTCCCCCGAATCTCCCCGTCTGGCCTTAGCCTTATGGTAGACTTGGATATCGATATACCTACATCCTGGAGAGTGTTGTTCACTTGTTTGGCTGTTCTCTTCACCATGGAAATGATTCTGCGATCATCCACCAGTGTTGTCTTCTGTGGACGTCCACGTCTCATTGCTTTGCTGAGTTCACCAGTGCTTTCTTTCTCAGAATATACCAAACTGTAGATTGTGCCACTCCTAACATTGTAGAAATTCCACAGAGGGTTTTTTCTGCTTTTGCAACTTAAGGATGGCTTGTTTCTCCTGCATGGAGAGCTCCATTGACCACATGTTGTCTGTTCACAGCAAGATCTTCCACATACAAGCATCCCTCCTAAAATCAACTCCAGGGCTTTTATCCAACATAATTTCAGGGGCTTAAATGTAATTGTCCAATAACATTTAAGCCCCTGAAATGAAGTGATTATGTTAAAAAAAGAAAAACTAAAAAGTGTAAAGTAAAGAAAATATCACGTAGTGTTGCCCTGTGCTGCTAAAAAAAAGGCTTTAGTTCCTCATATTTTTATGCAATCTTTTTCTCCAGGTCTGCTTGGGGGACACAGGGACAGTGGGTATAGCTGGCACCACTAGGAGGCAGGACACAATAAAAAAATAGAAAACTAATCCCTCCTCCTCCTGCTATACCCCTCCTCTATAGGCAGAAACACCCAGTTTTAGTTGTGTCCTCAGGAGGTTAGGACATGAGCTCCTATCCAGGAGCTACAAATTATTTATTTATTTTATTTTACTTTATTTTATTGGTTTATTCCTTCCTCAAGATTATTCAAGTTATGAGATACTCTGGGCATCCACAACTGCGTGTTTTGCCTTCAG
>CM044433.1:67992877-68019475 GCA_024363595.1 Xenopus borealis
TTTGAAAAGGACTTTTATCATACAGATTTTTGTGTCTGGGTGACAGGTCCACTTTAAAACCAATTGCAAATTGTCTCAGAATATCACTTTTAAATCATACTTAACGTTATCTCAAAAGGTGAACAATCCCTTTAAATATGCTATGCACTCATAAAAGATCAATCTTACTGATTGTGTTTTCTGTCAACATTCCAAATTAATACATTACTCAGATTTACACTGTTTTGTTGCATTAAGGCATTAATGTAGATGCCACAACAAATCTGAGATCAGAGGCTTAGAATATTAACAAATACTGCAAAGAAAAGATGACAGCACCTTAAGAACATCATCATCTTTACCAGATCACTATGGCAGATAATGTTTTATGATTGAATATCAGTGTTAAACATCGTAAAGGAATTGTCAAACCATAACGTTTAAAGATTCTGTTAGAAAATCTACTTGGTGATAGGGATCATTCTTTTTTTAAATCTATCCCTAGTTATAACATCAGATGCTCCTGGCTCTATCAGGCAGCCTCAAATGTGATTTCCAGTCTGATCTCTCAATTGGGAGCAAATCAGAAATGAAGAAACATGTTGTCACACTTTGGCACCACATGTATTTATTTCTGATTGGCTTCAATTGTTTGTTTTAGAACTATAAAGAGCATTTTACAAGAACTATTTCTTACTTGATTTTTTATGTGCTTGAGAACAAATGGAAGACTGTTCTATACCATGAGAATCAGTAAGTAGAAGAGGCGCTTGAGGGGTGATTTGATAACTATGTATAGATATATAAGTGGATCACACAATTATCTCTCAAATGCTTTGTTTAGTAGTAGGTCCTTCCAGTGGACACAAGGGAACCCATTCCGATTAGAAGCAAAGAGGATCCATCAAAATTTTCGGAAACTTTTTTTTTCACAGTAGTGAAAAAAAGTTGAATTCTCTCCCTGAATCAGTCGTATTGGCTGACTATAGTTAGCTTTAAGAAGAAGTTGAATGTCTGTTTGGCAAATGAGGAAACACAGGGTTATGGAAGATCATGGAAGAGCTCACTTAAGTTCATCCAGCGACTGGTTTGATTGCTATCTTGCTATTCTTTCCCCTCTGAGGCAAATAGGAGGGCTTCAGAATTATTATTTTTTTTGCCTTCCTATGGATCAACTAGCAGTATGGCAGGTTATGTATAGGCATGAAGAGTTGAACTTGATGGACATTTGCCTTTTTTAACCTAACTTAATATGTTACGATGTCATTATATACTATATAACATATATACACCTATTTGGGCAGTAATAGATTCCTATTTTTTTTTTTAAACACACAAATATTTTGCTGTGCAGGTGCCAACACTGCACTGTTCCTAAAAACAGAAAACCAAAGATGGTGCCCATGAGCTCCTCTGTGCTACTCTGCATGGATAAGTAAGATTCACAATTAGGGAAGCATTTTTCACTAATGCATGTGGGAAGAAAGGAGGGAGGGGGCACTGTGGAGGGTAGTGGATAGGGTTTTTCACATTGGGGGAGGTTTAGTTCTCCTTTACAGGAATGGTAACACCAAAAAATGTAAGTGTGTTAAAGTAATTAAAATAGCATGTGCTGTTGCCCTGTACTGGTAAAACGGATATGTTTACTTCTGATACACTACTATAGTTCATACAAAACAAGCTTCTGTGTAGCAATGGCAGAAAAGGAAAAATGGCTAAATGGAACAGGTTGAATAAAGGATAACATATAACATCATTATGTTCTACTGAGCTTATCTGCTATGTAACCTGAGCATTTTCTCATACACAGCAGCTTATTTTTACAAACTATGATAGTCTTTCTGAAGCAAACACAGCAGGTGCAGGGCATCACTGCATTATATTTTTATTACTTATACCAATTTCATTTTTTGATGTTACCGTTTCTTTAAAGAGCTAATCATTCCTCAGGTTTCACAAATTGGTAATATAAAAGTGCTGGCATAAAGCATTCTTTTTGGCTGTTGTTCAAGGGAACACTTTAGTATAAATCAGAGAACTGAGACACCATAATAAATACTTTGCAAAATGCATTACTGTTTCTGAAATTAGCCTCCTAAATGACTGGATGACATGCTCTCTCAATTTTCTGTTTGATTCTTTTTTTCTAGAACAAATCATGCAGGAAATCATTTTAATACCAGCTCTTGGGACATATAGAGGGTTCTAAAAATACCTTGGTAAAAATATTTTGGATGTTCGATAACTCCTTTCAAAATACAGAATTATGAAGTCCCATTCACTATACTTGTAACATGCTTAAAGGGATTCTGTCATGGGAAATCATGTTTTTTTTACAAAGTGCATCAATTAATTGTGCTGCTCCATACATAATAACATAGTAAGTTAGGCTGAAAAAAAAACACACCTCCATCAAGTTCAACCTTTTAACTTCTTGTAACCTGCCTAACTGCTAGTTAATCCAGAGGAAGGCAAAAAAAAAAAACACATCTGAAGCCTCTCCCATTTGCCTCACTCCAAAATGGCAATCTGACTAGTCCCTGGATCAACCTGTACTATGAGCTATCTTCCATAACCCTGTATTCCCTCACTTGCTAAAAAGCCATCCAACCCCTTCTTAAAGCTATCTAATGTATCAACCGATTCAGGGAGAGAATTCCACATCTTCACTGCTCTCACTGTATAAAAACCCCTTCTGAATATTTAGGCAGAACCTCTTTTCTTCTTATCAGAATGGGTGACCTCATGTCAGCTGGAAAGACCTAATGGTGAATAAAGCATTAGAGAGATTAAAATATGATCCCCTTATATATTTATACATAGTTAACATAACTTAAAGGGCAAGGAAAGGCAAATAAATAAAATCCAATTTTTACTTTCTTTAATGAAAAAGAAATCTATCTCCAATATACTTTAATTAAAAAATGTGTACCGTTTTTATAAGAAACCTGACTGTATGCAGTGAAATTCTCCCTTCATTTAGCTGTGGATAGGAATTGTTAGACGGTCCCTAACTTCTGGCAGGGAAACAATCATACTTATGAACAGCAGGGGGAGCCCCTGCCTTACTTACCAGCCATGCAGAACTCAAGCAGCTTTGTTTTTTGATCATTTATGATGATCCCTAAGAAGCCCAGATCACACTGAGCGTGTGTTTGTAGTCTAAAGATGTTTAACAAATTTACAAGATGACAGCCCCCTGTGGCCAACTTTGAAAGCATTAATCATTTGTTTGATTAGGCTTGTGATGCAGTAAGTTCATGCTTATAGTATACAAAATACAGCATTTCTAGCCTTATTCTATTTTAGACTTTCCTTGCACTTTAAGCATCTCTTCTCCAGCATGAACATCCCCAATTTGGCCAGTCTTTCCTCATAGCTAAGATTTTCCATACCTTTTACCAGCTTAGTTGCCCTCCTCTGTACCCTCTCTAATACAATAATGTCCTGTTTGAGTGATGGAGACAAAACTGTAAGGCATATTCTAGATGTGGCTTTACAAGTGCTTTATAAAGTGGAAGAATGACCCCATCCTCCCGTCACTCAATGCCCCTTTTATTACAGTTCAAGATCTTATTTGCCCTTGATGCTGCTGACTGGCATTGCTTGCTACAGCCAAGTTTATTATCTAAAAGGACTCCAAGTTCCTTTTCCATAATGGATTTGTTTAGTGCAGTTCCATTAAGGTTATAACTGGCTTGGATATTTTTTACATACCAGGTGCATGACTTTACATTTATCAACATTGAATCTCATCTGCCACTTAACTGCCCAGATTGCCAGTTTGTCAAGATCCTGTTGCAAGGATACTGCATCCTGGATGGAATTAAAGGAACAGTACCGCCAAAAAATGAAAGTGTTTTAACGTAAATAAAATATCATGTAGTGTTGCCCTGCGCTGTTAAAACTGATCTGTTTGCTTCAGAAACACTACTTTAGCTCATATAAACAAGCTGCTAAGTAGCAATGGCAGAAATTGAAAAACAGCTATATGGCACAGGATAACAGATAACATTATGTTTTACAGAGCTTATCTGCTATCTGCTGTGTAACTTGAGCCTTTTCTCCTTTGAATGGCTGCCCCCATGGCTACACAACAGCTTATTTATATAAACAATAGTAGAGCTTCTGAAGCAAACACAGCAGTTTTACCAGAGCAGGGCAACGCTGCATTATATTTTTATTAGTTTAAAACAATTTAATTTTTTGATGTTACTGGTCCTTTAATTGGCTATTAAGTTATTTAGCATTTTATTCAGCAGATTTCTAGTTTGGAAGTTTAGCACCTATCTGGTTGTTAGGGTCTTGTTTATTTTAGCAACCAGAGGTTTGAATGAGAGACTAGAATAAGAATATCAGAGGGACTGAAAAGAAAGATAAGGAATAAGAAGTAACAATAACAATAAAATTGGAGCCTTAGGCTTAGTCCTGACGGCGAGATTCGGGGGCGATCCGTCGCCAGGCGACGGATCCCCCCCGAATCTCCCCGTCTGGACTAAGCCTTAGGGTAGGGACAGACAGGGAGATTCGGGGAGATTTTGTCGCCTGGCGTTTTTAGCAGGCGACAATCTCCCCGAATTTCCTTCTCCCTGTCTGCCGATCGTTCCTGGGACAAAGCGCCAGCACCTGTGCAGAGGCGGCGGGGCGATTTCCGGAATCGCCCGAAGATACCTCTTGAGGAAACTTCGGGCGATTCCGGAAATCGCTGCGCCGCATCTGCACAGGCGCTTTGTCCCAGGAACGATCGGCAGACAGGGAGAAGGAAATTCGGGGAGATTGTCGCCTGCTAAAAACGCCAGGCGACAAAATCTCCCCGAATCTCCCTGTCTGTCCCTACCCTAACTGAGAGTTTTTTTGGCTGCTGGGGTATGCAACTCCCATTTGAAATCTGAAATGATGTAGAAGCAGAAAGCTAATAATATTTAATTATAAATTAATAAATAAACACCAATTGAAAAGTTGCAAGGAATATGACATTATACAGGTATGGAATCCATTATCTGGAAACCCATTAGCAAGAAAGCTCCAAATTACAGACTGGGCGGCACCCATAAACTCTATTTTATCCAAATAATCAACATGTTTTAAAATTCTTTACTTTTTCTCTGCAAGAATAACACCTTGTACCTTGTACTTGATCCAAACTAAGAGACAATTAATCCTTATTGGAAGCAAAACCAGCCTATTGGATTTATTTAATATTTACATGATTTCATAGTAGAGAAAAGGTACAAAGCTCCAAATACATAAAGATCCATTATCCTGCAAACCCCAGGTCCCAAGCACTCTGAATATCAGGTCCCATATGAGTCATTGCACTAAATGTTAACTTAAGGGTGAATCACCCATTTAATGGTTATGTCCTACAATTAAACGTAGATATTCATGTACTTTCTCTATTGTGGGAGATGCAGAGTACATAATATTTGTCAAGGGCACAAAGTCCCTTAGCTATGCAGTATAGAAGCCAACTACATAGTAAAGTAAGAATAATGAAAACACGTGAATTGTTGGAGTGGCACAAATATATGTTAGTGAATGAACATATTACATATGACCAGTGGTATTCTTTATAAATCATGTGTGCTTAATTCTGCTAATTAACTGTCCTGTTTGATTCATACATTAATTTAAACCATTATATAAATAAAGAATACAAAAGAGAAATAACAAGGCTTGTAGATGTTAAAGGAGAAGGAAAGTTACCAAAGCAGTTTATCACCAATCAATTAGCCACAATAGTGCAAGCTATAACACTTTATTTATTCTACAGAATGCTTTACCATACCCGAGTAAACAGCTCTAGAAGCTCTTTTTGTTTGTTTAGGATAGGAGCTGCCATATTGGTTTGGTGTGACATCGCTTCCTGCCTGTGTCTCTCTCCATGCTCACTCAGCTCTGTGCTCAGATTACAGCAGGGAGGGGGAAAAAGGAGCATGCTCAAGGTTTATGCTGAAAACGGTCTGATGAGAAGTCCATGTGTACACAATAGAAGGAAAGAAATGCAGTGTTTCTTTTGACGGAGGACTCAGATCAACATTACTTTGAGGGTTTACTGGCATATATAGACCTTTCTGATAAAATAAATTACTTAATTTTAGCCTTTCCTTCTCCTTTAAATCAAATAAAGAACAATAAGATATTAGTTTGAGTAATGTAGGACAGGACCATATTTTAAAAACCATGAAACTTAAAATAAATATTTCATATAGACTACAAATCGCAAATGAAGAATTTAAATAAGGTTTATTTTGCTCATTTAACATGATAGAAAAGGATTTAATAATATGTCTTATGGTTACAGACCTGGTGGACCTGTATGGCAGGTTTCAACACAGAACATGTTAGTTAGATTAGTTAGATAACTTAAACATATCAGGTAGCTTGAGACAGACAGAGGTAGGGTTCACAATCTCCACAATAAACCTGGGCCCCTGCTTAACAGAATCAGCCATCACAACTTCACCCGGCAGTGCATTCCACAACCTCACTGTGAAGAACTACCTAAGTTGTTTCAAATGAAAGTCCTTTTCTCCTAGTCTGAAGGGGTGGCCTCTGGTATGGTGATCCTCTTTATGGGGGAAAAAGGTCCCCTGCTAATTGTCTACAATGTACTTGTAAAGTGAAATCATGTCCCCTCGTAAGCACCTTTTTTCAGAGAAAATAACCACAACCCCCACGGACCCCCCTACTGTGACATGCTCCCCTGCTATGCCACACCGAGCGCGCCTGTGTGAAGGCGCTGCTTGGTGCGCCAACGTGCCACAGCACCTAAAAAAAAAAAAACAGAATTAACGGGGATGAAGAACATGAACATGAAAAGAACATGAAAAGCTAATTTTTCACAATGCATATTGTTTACACACATGGATAATGCCTTGGATTTTTGGGTTACCAGACCTAACCCCATAGAATGTGTAAGGGGGAACAAGGGGAATATTCCCCCCAGCCCCAGAATTCACCAAGGCCGAAACTTGAACTGAACCCCCAGGCGAGGAAAGAACAACAGACAATAAGTTTTTAGGGCGAATTGGGGAGAGGAAATCTCTCTACTCAAATTAAGCTCCCCTTCTCTGTTTAAGTTTTGAGGTTTTCCTGGCCCCTTGGGACAATGGGACAAAGGAAATGCCCATTATCCCCACAATTTATGCATAGACCCAGGGAACACCTTCGGGACCTTTCCTCAGGGGATGTGTATAGCCCCCAACTGCATGGGTTCCCCGAGGCAAAATTCTGTACAGTACTCTTTAATTACTCTTTTACCTTGGCGGACTTTACAAATTGTGGAATTGTCAGAGTTAGCACGATCCAGGTCATCGTATAGCATGGACATAGTAGCAAAAAATGCTTCTAGGGAGAGACAGGCAGGGTCAGAGGGGGGTGATCTTAGTGCCTAGATTAGTGGGTCACCTTGTAGTAAGATCATAACGAACCTTACTTTATCCTCACCAGTAGGGAAGTAGTGAGGGAAAAAACTTACATGGTATAACTTACATGACTCTTGAAAAACAAAAAGTTTACTCCTATCCCCACTAAACTTATCAGGAAAGGGGATTTATTTAGAACAAACTGTATTAACTGGAGTGGATGACGGGGCAGACCCCTCAGGAATCACAATAGAGGATTGCTGAAATGCATCCAGCCTTTCAGAGAGAGATCACAGACCTTGAATTATATAGTCCTCTTGTTCATCTAGGTGCAGGAGGAGGGTCAAGTAAAGCAGTTCAGTTCAGTCCGCCCAATAGACCACCAGGGTGAGTCCTTACACAGATCCCCTTTAAAGGGATATCTATTGTGATTTTTATGGTTTACTTTTTATTTCTAAATTACACTGTTTACATTGCAAACAATTCCCTCTACCAGTTCTTGAACAAACAAAAGTATTTTTAGATGTTATTTTGATGTGGAGGCAGCCATCTCAGTGCATTGTGCTTGACTGCTTTGAGAAGCAGCCAGTACTTCAGGATGGTACTGATTTGATACTTTTTCCTCCATTTCTCATTGTAATTTTAATATGACACAAGTTGTGCTCCCTAGCCCCTAGTGGTAGATTTGAGAATAGCACCCAAGAAAGAAAAAAGTGTTTTGTGTTTTTTTTTTTTTTTTTTTTTTTTTTTTTTTTTTTTTTTTTTTTTTTTTTTTTTTTAAATTCTCATGTCTAGTAGTTGGGGCACAACTTGGGTTGTGCAAACAAATCCTTCAGCAGAGGTGTTAGGTAGCTGCTATCCTGTTAGCTGCCATTGTTCTGTTGAATACAAAATAATGTATAATGTGTTTGCTCTTTTAAAAATTTGATTGCAGTGCAGCAGCCATATTAACTGATGCATTTTGGAAAAAAACATGTTTTTCAGAAACAGTATCACTTTAAAGACCTTTTTATGTGAATGAATATTTCCTTTTATATTTTGTCTTTTTTATATTGAAAGGGTACTTTGGAACATGGGATTTACTCTGAGCAAAATACATTAATTCGACCAATTTTCCTGCTCACCTCCAACTTAATACTCTTCAAACATCAAAGCATTTATGTTATTTTACCAAGGCTGATAAGATTAAATCAATGTTATTTTAACAATGGGTGTACATAACATTTTTGTTTGTATTACATAAGGGCACAAGGCGTTTTCCACACCCTTATAAAAACACAGAATGTGCCCATTCAGTCCCTTTAGTACCCTGTATGGAATGCATTATAGTTTGTATTACAAAATTATACTGTGTATGTTGCAATTAATTAATTCTGCTTAAAATTGTATAATCATTTTTTTTTTATTGTCGAAATATTGGTGTGTAGCCAGCAAACTAAGGACATTTTGCCTCGTCATGTGCTTTCAGAAAGAGCCAGTATATTATGTTTTCAGGAAGGTGCTTGTTTATAGAAAAGTAGGGATATGTCGGTTATGCAGGATTTAAAAGTTAATATAAAGGAGGAGGTGATGTTAAAAAATGAAGGGGCTGAAGCCTTATGGGTCGAGCTATTCACTGGTTGTAAAGAGTCCAGCTAATTAATTGAAGGGGTATGCTATAGTATAGACCACCTATTGTAAGTGAAGAGGAGGAGGAAGCTAAGCTCCTAATGCAAATAGAAAAGGCTGCTAGTTTGAGAAAGTGATAATAATTGGGGATTTTAATTACCCACATATTTACTGAAGCAACAGTACTGCCAGGACAGTTAATCCGAACAAGAATATAATGCAAACCAGAAAAAATGCTATACTGGATCTACTGATCCAGAACATATAGCAAATGCACCCCTTGCAATAGTGAGCATTATGTGATCTAATTTAATGTCTGGTTAAAAAAACAAAACAAAAATATACAATAGGGCAGCAAAAACCTTGAATTTCAGAAAAGCTTTAAGTTTAGCGCCTTAAGAGCTGCCATTCAGAACATAGATTTGGAGTTATTTTTCCTGCTGAAAACACATCAATACAGAAAAACAGCAATAGTTGTCATTTAAAACTATAATAAAAGTGTTACTGTTCTCGATGTATTCCCTTAGGAATTCAATGTAGAACACCAAAAACCACCCTATGAGGCTTAATATAGAAGTAAAGAAGTTAATAGGAATGAGGAGGAAAGGCATTTAAAAACTATAAGCCCGTGAGGACAGCAGCTGCATTTAACAAATATAAATACTATAATAAATGTTGTAAAACAGCAATCCGAAAGGCAAAGATTGGAAACGAGAAGCACATTGTGGAAGAGACTAAAACTAACCCCAAAAAGTTATAAATAGTAAAAATATGCAGGTCGAGAGTGTGGCTTCTTTAAATAAACTGTTGGCTCAGATCAGTCTAGTCTGTGGCTACCTCAGAGAGCTTAGTTCAGTTTTAGACTGGCCTCTATTTCTGATTTTCTCAGGCTGGCTTTCATCTGGTATAGTACCTATGGATTGGAGGAAAGCCGATGTAATTCCAATTAATTAAAAAAGGATTATGATCTCAGCCAGGCAATTATAGGCCGGTAAGTTTGTCATATGTGGTGGGCAAATTATTTGTAGGCTTGTTAAATAAGAACTAAACCCCTTTAAAAACAAAAAAACCCTGCCTCCCACGCCACAGCCGAACTGCCCCCCCGGGGCAAATGCCCCTACCTCTTTACTTACCCCTCGCTGCAGATTCCAGTGTCAAGAGTTTACAGCAGCCATCTTCTTCGGTAATATTTGTGACTGAGCAGCATGTTGGAGCATGCACAGTTGGAGCAATTTACCGGTTCCGGAAAACTGAGCATGTGCCGAAACTCATGGGAATTTTCAAAGAGCCGGAAGACACAAAGATTACAGAAGAAGAAGATGGATGTCATGAACTCCGACACCAGAATCTTGCTTGAGGGGTAAGTAAAGACGTATGGGCATTTGCCATGGGGGGCAATTCGGCTGGGGGGAGGAGGGAGGGGGATCTACGTGGGGTGGGGGAGTAGGGTTTTTTTTTTTTTTAATGGGTATAGTTCTCCTTTAAGGGATCACACAAAATTTTGTACTAGTGAATGGCATTATGATCAGCAATCAGCATGGCTTTATGAAGGATAGGTAATGTCTGACAAATTTGATTGCTTTTTATGATGTGGTAAGTAAGATGCTGAACAGTGATGTAGCAGTAAATGTGATCTATTTGGATTTTGCCAAAGTGTTCAATGCAGTGCTTTCTAAATTAAGGGCTAGGAAATGGACTACAGGATAGGGTGGTTGTTAGTGGTTCCCTATTTGGTGTAAGGCTCTTAGTGGGGTCCCTCCAGGCTCTGTGTTGGGCCCACTTTTATTTAACATATTCACTAATGACTTAGGGGAAAGTATTGTTAGTAATGTAACCACGTTTGCAGATTACACAAAACTATGCAGCCCAATTAATTCCATCCAAGATGTGACATCCTTGCAGCATGATCTAGACAAACTGGCAATTTGGGTGGTTAAGTGGCAGATGAGAGTCAGTGTTGATAAATGTAAAGTCATGCACCTGGAATGTAAAAATATCCAAGGCACTTGTACCCTTAATGGGACTGCACTAGGCAAATCCATAATGGAAAAGGACCTTGGAGTTAATAAACTTGGCTGTAGCAAGCACTGCCAGTCAGCAGCATCAAGGACAAACAAGGTCTTAGAGCTGTATTAAAAGACCAGTAAGATGAAAAAATTAAATGAAGTAATACAAATTTAATGCAGTGTTGCCCTGCACTGGTAAAACTGCAGTGTTTGCTTCAGAAGCACTACTATTGTTTATATAAAGAAGCTGCTGTGTAGCCATGGGGGCAGGGTAACTAGTCAAAGGAGAAAAGTCTCACATTACACAGCAGATAAGCTCTGCAGAACATAATGTTATCTGTTATCCATTACTTATCCTGTGCCATGTAGCCGTTTTTCAATTTCTGCCATTGCTACGTAGCAACTTGTTTATATGAACTATAGTAGTGTTTCTGAAGCAAACAGATCAGTTTCAACAGCACAGGGCAACACTACAGGATATTTTCTTTACTTTAAATCACTTCCATTTTTTGGTGTTACTTTTCCTTTAAGGCATCTCCCATAGGGTTGCCACTTGCCCGGTATTTTACCGGCCTGGCCGGTATTTTTGATGGCTGATTCCAATGTTATTAATAGAAAAAAAGATAAATATATAGGAAGCCCGGTATTTTTTTTACCAAAAGGTGGCAACCCTAATCTCCCATAGAATACATTTTAAACAAATTATTTTCATTTTCCCTGTATTAGAGAAACAGTACCTTGTACATGATCCCAACTAAACTGGATAATTTCATATGGTTAGCAAAATAATCCTATTGGAATTATTGTAAGATTGTAAAATTGTAAGATTAGGTATAAGGTTAATAGTACTGATATTCTGTTTCTAAAAGGCTAGAATTTTTGCACTTGACAGGAAGAAGTAAAGGCTGATTGTTTACTAAAAGGTTACCCAAGATTACTTTATCTCTGTACTGACAATTGTTGCCATGGTACTGCAATTTGTTTCTCTGACCCAGATTTTGAAAGGGATAGCATTTGTTTTTTTTTTTTCTGGACTCAACCACCTTTGCTTACCTCTTACCCTGTAACATTTCCTTTTACCCCATGTCTTCTTTATTCAAAATATTCGACACATTGCTGGATCACTGAATGCTCTAACATTTTAAGGTTTGATGCCGATATTAAAAACACACATTACATCAAATCACTATCTCCCTCTTAGCATATATATATATATATATATATATATATATATATATATATATATATATATATATATATATATATATATATATATATATATATATATATATATGCATATATATATATATATATATGCATACAAAAACATGTTTTGTATTTAGATCTACACCTAGAAGCAATTCATGTAGTAAACATTGACCAAAGCTAAAATAAAGACAAATCTGATACTTCTGTTTTTTTCTTCAGCCTCAATTGTAAGAGGGTGGTATTAATCTTTACTATATTGTCGATGTCTTGTTTTATCCTGTAATATTTCAAAGCATTATACCACATTTTACTCTCCCATCAACTCCTAATACTGTAGTTTAACTGCAAACTGAATTTCACCTCTTTTCACCTGACCCCAGCAACTGTAAGCATCCAATTTATTTATTAATACTTTTTATTACTTTTTTAGGCACTAACTGGTTACATAACATCAAAACTGTTGAGCTGCTTAAACAAAAATCTAAATTATTAAAACAAAATAAAAAATATATACCAAACACCCCATAAGATCACTTTGCAGAAAGTTAATTTAAATGTGAAGACATATATAGAATACATAGAACATTAAACCCGGCAACACATGGGGCACAACAGCACAGCAACAGTGTGCCTTAAAAGAAATAATTATAATGTATTATTTTATATTAGAATGTATTTATTCAGTTTTTGTATTTAGATCCTCCCAACTACCACTAAAATATAATCTGTCTATATAGACACAGACAAACAATTGCTAAATTCCTTGACACCACATCTAGCTATAAAAAGATGCCAATACTTAAGATGTCCTATTGGCTAAGATCTGCTCATTTGGTGACCTTTCCATTTCAGACACTGGGGACTCACACACATTCTGTACAGTACAGGTATGTGACCTATTATCCAGAATGCTCGAGACCTGGGGTTTTCCACTGTTGAATGATGTGTTAGTTTAGGCAAAGCAGCCAGACAAGCACAGTAACTTCTGGTACATTTATTACAACATGGCAGATAGATCTGGCCATCTTCATGATTGTTCTCAGCTTTGACAGAAAGAGGAAAACAGGAAAAAGATCATTAGACAACTTTGGGCGACTTCGGAAAACGAAGCGCCGCATGTGCTTAGCGCAGACGACTTTTCATTATAGCGGAAGGGAAGACACGCAAAGCAGTTTGGGGAAGTTAGCACAGAAGAACAGGCGATTTAAAAATCTCCCCGAATCTGCGTGTCACAACCCTTAGGAAATGGAGATTGGTGGGCACCCTCTATAGCAGGCCAGATAGTATCCTGTGCCTTAAAGGGATACCGTCATGGGGAAAAAAAAGTTTTTTCAAAATGTATCAGTTAATAGTGCTGCTCCAGCAGAATTCTGCAAAGAAATCTATTTCTCAAATTATTTTGAAAGCTAACATGGGGCTAGACATACTGTCGATTTCCCAGCTGCCCCAAGTCATGTGACTTGTTCTCTGATAACAGCTCCGTAACACATAAAAAAGGGCATAAACTCAAGGGATGAAAACATAATTATACCTATTTATAGATCCCTAGTAAGACCTCATCTGGAGTATGCAGTGCAGTTTTTGACCCCAGTCCTTAAGAGGGATATAAATGAGCTGAAGTGAGTGCAGAGATGTGCAACTAAACTGGTTAGAGCAGTGATCCCCAACCAGTAGCTCGTGAGCAACATGTTGCTCTCCAACCCCTTGGATGTTGCTCTCGGTGGCCTCAAAGCAGGTGCTTATTTTTAAATTCCAGGCTTGGAGGCAAGTTTTGATTGAATAAAAAACAGGTGCACTGCCAAACAGAGCCTCAATGTAGGTTGACAATCAATATAGGGGCTACCTAATGGCCAATCACAGCACTTATTTGGCACCCCAAGAACAGTTTTCATGCTAGTGTTGCTCCCAAACTGCTTTTACTTCTGAATGTTGCTCATGGATTCAAAAGGCTGGGGATCCCTGGGTTAGAGGGCTGGAAGGCAAATTATGAAGTTAGACTGTCCAGGTTGGGGTTGTTTTCTCTGGAAAAAAGGTGCTTGCGAGGGGACATGATTACACTTTACAAATACATTAGAGGACATTATAGACAAATATCAAGGGACCTTTTTACCCATAAAGAGGATCACCGCACCAGAGGCCACCCCCTTCAGACTTTAAGAAAAGGACTTTTATTTGAAGCAGCGTAGGTGGTTCTTTACAGTGAGGACAGTGAGGTTGTGGAATGCACTGCCTGGTGATGTTGTGATGGCTGATTCTGTTGATGCTTTTAAAAGGGGCTTGGATGATTTTTTGGACAGACATAATATCAAAGGCTATTTTTATACTAAACTCTACAGTTACTATAGCTATGGGCATATATGGTTTGTGTGAAAGAGTGGAGGTGTGTGTGTGTGTGTGTGTGTATGCTGGGTTTTAATTTGGAGGGGTTGAACTTGATGGACTTTGTCTTTTTTCAACCCAATTTAACTATGTAACAAGATAACTGCTGCCTGGTAGATAGAACAGCACTCGATAGTAAAAACCCATGTCCCACTGTGACTCCTTCAGTTACATTGAGAAGCAAAAACAACAGCCTGCCAGAAAGCAGTTCTATCCTAAAGTGCTGGCACAAGTCACATGTCCAGGGGCTTCTGCTGTCTAGCCCCATGCCAAATTTCAAAATTGAATATAAAAAAATTATATTTGAACTTTTGAGCAATGGATTTCAGTGCAGAAGTCTGCTGGAGTGGCACTATTAAAGTGGACCCGCCACCTCAAAAAAATATTCAAAATCATATTTTATCACATTAGTCAAGCTAAATGAACATTAATTACAATATATAAATTATTTGAATCTTCTTTTCTTCAGTCTGGAAATTCATAATTATAGCAAGAAGACAGGAGCCATTTTGTGAACACTGTTATTAAGGCAAGCCTTGCATCATCTCAGAATCTTGTTAGTGCATCAGAATGGTGGACCCGATGTCTATCCCCATGTCCTGGCTACACAATTAAATGGTTAAGAGAACTGGGGGAATGTGTGGGGAGCAGTGGCATCTAGAAAGTGCTGAATGGAAAGTGAAAGTAATTATCTGCCCCGCCTCTATGCCTAAGGCATAGAGGAGTGGCAGACAATATTTGATTGACAGCTGAGATCTTTAAATGAGCTTAAAAGAGCTATGAATGCTTTAACAAAAATTTGAAATTGGATTTCATGTTTAATTTAAAAATTACTTTTATTATACAGATTTTTGTGTCTGGGTGACGGGTCCACTTTAAAGTGGACCTGTCACCCACACTCAAAAATTTGTATAATGAAAGACCTTTATAAATTAAACATGGAACCTTAATTATTTTCTTCATTAAAGCATCCCTACTTGTTATAAAGGTGTTTAAATATCTGAGCTGTCAATTAAATATTACATGCCCCGCCTCTATGCCGGTGGCATTTATTTTCACTTTCCATTCAGCAATTTTTAGATGTCACTGCTCTCCCCACATTGCCCCTCTCTCCTCACACTCTATAATTGTCTAAGGCACTGCACATGGGCATTAAGTCCCCCATTCTGGTGCATACACAAAATTTTAGGGTGATACAAAATTTGTCTTAATAACAGTGTCAACAAAATGGCTGCTGCCTGCTTTCTGTGAGTCTGTAATTGCAAGACTGAAGGAAACAAAATTTAAATAATATAGTGTAAGTAAAGTTTATATTGCTCAACTAACTTGATGGAAAGGAATTATTTCTTAGGGTGACAGGTCCTCTTTAACAGATTCTTTTTGAAAAAAAAAAAAAAAAACGTTTTCCTATGATAGTATCCCATTAAGTATGGTGCAACCATGCGGAGCAGAGCTGGCAGCTTTCATCATATTTGTAATATGGCAATAAGCTTTCTTCTTATTGGTTCAGTAATGTGACTGGCAGTGTTGATTCGCAGAATGTATATTTTATCTATTTTGTGAAACTGGGGTTTTATTTTATTGATAGAATGAATCCAGTACTATAAAATCTTGCTTACTGTGCTTCTGTCACAAGCATCTATTTTGTCATTAAAATATAGCTTGGCATGTACTAATCACACACACAATTATGTATTCTGTCCAATTACAATTCATATATTATTTCAGAAATTTATGAAGTAAATATAAAATGTCAAAAACAGCTAGGCATTTCATGAAAAAAAAATCAGAATTACACAGTGGTGATGAAAGGGTTAATAGAATGTCATATGCAAATTATTCAAAAGATTGCAATACTGAAATATTTGCAGCTGCACACAATAGTCAAATACGATGATGACAATGATTTGCTCCTTTCAGCCACAGGCCTTGTATACATGAATGCATCTCATATGTCTTTTTTCACCACTCACCTGCGGTCTGCCAGTGGATAAAAAATAAGAATACATCAGAAAATAAGCTTAGGATGAATATGCACCAAGCAGTCGTGTGAGAGCTTACAGACATTTTGCCCATCACTGTAAATATTGCTCATGTGGACATATTTTCTTTTTTTTTTTTAAAGCTAAAAGCTTCTGTAAACACTGTAGTACAGTCACCAAAATAATCTAAAGGTTGCTTAAGTGTATTCCATTTACTTTTTAAGTCACGCTTCAGTCAAAACATCTGTTAAATTAAAGGGAAATGGTCATTATAAAAAATCCACTAAAATGTACATGTTCACAAATAGTTTATATTATTATGTCGTCTTATGGTTTTATGATATAGTCTATTGGGGGTGCTATCACAACTTTATTTTTTTTTCCAAACAAACCAACCATACTGTTTCAGTTCATGATTGGCAATGGAAACAGGTAAGTACACCAGGTGAAATCTGTTCATGACAAACAGCATTAATGTGCTAGAAGAATCCAAGGAAGAAAATGTTAGTAACCCACAAATAAGCTTTATATATTATATAATATATACAACTATACAGTATATATAAACACTGTATCCTTAATGTACTACTAGAATCCAACTGCTACTTTTGGCAGAAACATTCACATAAGTACAAAGTTACAGACAATTACACACAAACTTTGTAACATATTAAATATTAATATCATGAAATATTCTGAAACGTTCATTAACAATATTCATATTGTGGCTTAGTTAACT
This sequence comes from Xenopus borealis, assembly GCA_024363595.1. Taxonomy (NCBI): domain Eukaryota; kingdom Metazoa; phylum Chordata; class Amphibia; order Anura; family Pipidae; genus Xenopus; species Xenopus borealis. The sequence continues at coordinate 68,010,147 of CM044433.1, forward strand.
ATTAATTAAACTTGATTTTCACCACTAATACAATACAACAGATGAAGTATTAACTTGCATAGAATATTCTGGAATGTGAAGAGTTAAATGAAAATTTCATGACAGATTATTTTTTCTGAACTTTGTCCTGGTACAACACTTTACTACAGAAAATAATATAATAATACCAATCGGGACACTTGACTCAACCAATCTGCACTGTGACCTTAAAGGGAAACTATACCACTCATACTATCTGTATAAAAAGATATTGCATAAAACAGCTCATATGTAAAACCCTGCTTCATGTAGATAAACCATTTAATAATATACTTTTTTAGAAGTAAGTGCCATTGGGTAATTATAAATAAAAAAAAAAAGGGCAGCCCCCTGGGATCGTATGATTCACATTGCACACAAATAAACCATAGGTGGCCATAGATGTAGAGAACCGCTCGTTTTGGCGATGTCGCCAAACAGGAGGATCTCTCCCCGATATGCCAACATTGAGGTGGGCGATATCGGGTTGACCTAACAAATCTAGTTTGTTTGGTTTGTTTGAACTCGCTACAGGCGGTTGGATCCCGGGACTGCATCAATGAACAGTTGCGGCCATGATCCAACGGGATTTTTTTAGTCTGCCCGATCGAGATCTGGCCAGTTTACGGCCAGATATCAATCAGGGAAGCCCCCCAGATGGTCCTAAACATGGGCCAATAAGCAGACGCTCAAGTATTCATTTTGGGGGTATAGTTTTCCTTTAAGGGCAAGGGCAGAGCTACAATTTGATTGTGGCTAAACAGAGCAAAGATTGGGCTAGAAATGCTTGCTTTGTGCAGAGCCGTCAACCTCCCCTATTTTCTCGGGCGTTACCAGATTTTGGGTTCCGTCCCCTAGTCTCCCATAACTGTTCTGCATTCCCCCAATTTGAGGCAATTTTCACGATTTCCAAGAAAAAATCCAATGTGCTCATGTGCAGTGACGCCAGCATAGCGATGTGCACATGCACAGCACGGAATGTGTACCTTCAGAATAGGTTGCGAGCACTCAGAAGAAAGCACCCAGGAACTTATGAAAATACCTTTATGTTGGGCACTGACAATTAGCACCTGCGCTTTTAAATATTTGAATTTAATTCCAATGCACAATTATATCATGGGACCAGTGCTCACAACCTATAAGCGTAGATGCATGGAGGCAAACATATACTGTGAGTCAGTGCAGCTTCAGGAACTCGCTAATTAGAACTGATCCACTTCTCTAAAAATCTACAGCTGGAGAGAAGCATTCTGATACATTATGTGTGCCCTTGCCCTTAATCTACTAAGCATCAAAAAATCTATAAGATTGTTTTGCCACCAACATGAATCTATGCTACTTTCGCAATTACCTTATAGTTACCCACACGTACACTTACAAAAAATACAATGTGGCTCAATTATCAACACTGGCCAAAATTTGCACAGAATTAGAATGATCAAAGCTAATTGCTGTCTCTTTGTTATGGGTTACTGCACTAGTGCAATTTTGACATGTGTAAGTTAATAAGAACCGCAGAACTGTTATGCAGATCTTGAACATATTGGATATTTTTAACAATATAAAATTATATGTTACAGATGACTGAGCTGTTTTGTAACATCCACACCATTTGATAAAGCCATTAAAAATACTTAAAGCAGAGCCAGATGAAGACATGGGTCATTTCAAAGAAAGAACACGCACATAAGCAGTTGTGGCACAATGTATTTATATTTTACCAGTAAAAAGGAAAATGGCAGTTTGGTGTTGCATGAGATTTAGGGGCAAATTTACTATTATTCCCCAAAATAAATTCGTTTTTACTCGATATTCGATTAGATTTTCGAATGCTAATCGAATAGTTTTAGGCTACCCTTTTATTCGCTCATCAATCATTCGATGATCAAATAATTATCATTGGAATGAACTATTCGGTCATTCGAATGATTCGTACGATTCGACCGATCGAAGTCATCGATCGTACAAATCCTATTCGATCAGGACTTGGCCTCAGAAGCCTATGGGAGCACTCATTCTTATGTATTCGATCATTCAACCATTCGCTATTCAATGATCGAATATGCCAAAATTTGCATATTCCACCAGTCGAATAGATCCTACGATCGAATTCGATCGAACTTCGATCTATTCACGTGAATTTAGTACATCGGTCCCTTAGTGTTATAGAAAACTGGACGTTCTGCTGCCCACACTGTGGGTGTGTGGATTACCTTCCTAAATTGCCATGGTAAAACATAAGCATCTTGAGTAGTTTTCTCATAAAGCAACTTTGAGCTACTACATACAGCATATGCAAAGGTTATGTTTAACCACTGCCACTGAAGGATGTTAAAGGACCAGTAATATAAAAAAAATTTATTGTTTCACCAACTAGAACTCAAGCTTACGGAACTAGAAAAAGCAAATTTGCTCAAACCTACCCCTCAAATACAACTAGACATAGCAGAAACCAAACTTAAATTCTCATACGCTAAAACGCAGTATAGACTTAAAGGGGTGGTTCACCTTTAGGGTAACTTTTATTATGTTATAGAACAACCAATTCTAAGCAACTTTTCAATTGGTTTTCATTATTTATTTTTTATAGTTTTATAGTAATTTGTCTTTTTCATCTGGTTCTTTGCAGCTTTCAAATGGGCGTCGCCGTCCCCTTCTAAAAAAACAAATGCTCTTTAAGGCTACAAATGTATAGTTATTGCTATTTTTTATTGCTGATCCTTCTATTCAGACTCTCTGCTATTCATATCCCAATCTCTTATTCAAATCAATGCATTGTTGCTAGGGTAATTTGGGCCCTAGTTACCAGATTGCTTAAAATGCAAATTGAAGAGCTTCTGAATAAAAAGCTAAATAAGTAAAAAAACACAAATAATAAAAAATGAAAAACCAATTGCAAATTGTCTCAGAATATCACTCTCTACATCATACTTAGGGCTCCTACACACGGGCGTTTTTGACCTGCGCTCCCCTGCGTTGCGTTTGGCGGTGTTCAGCCGCAGGGGAGCGCAGGTCTAGACGCACCTCATTTTGTTCAATGAGGTTGTACCCACAAGACGCGTGTAAGCGCCGAACGCAGATTCAGACGCAACATGCTGCATTTTTCCTGCGTTCGGCGCTCACATGCGTTCGTGTGAGTACAGCCCCATTGAAAATAATTGAGCGCGTCTATACCTGCGCTCCCCTGCGTTTGAACGCAGCAAAACGCAACGCAGGGGAGCGCAGGTAAAAACGCCCGTGTGTAGGAGCCCTAAAAGTTATCTCAAAGGTGAACAACCCCTTTAAAGGGATCCTGTTATGGGAAAAAAATTTTTTTTCAAAACACATCAGTGTGCCTGCAGGCCCAAGATCATTTCTCAGCAAGGCTGTCAAACATTGCAAAGAAATTGAGTGGGTACAGGTCTTCTGCCAGTACCCTCATCACTCTCCTGCACCATGGTGTGATTAGGATATGGGGTATGATTTTGGGTAGGGCCGGACAGCGAGAACAATGGGAAATGTCATGGGAAAACATGTTTTTTTTTATAAACGCATCAGTTAATAGTGCTGTTCCAGAAGAATTCTGCATTGAAATCCATTTCTCAAAAGAGCAAACAGATTTTTTTATATTTCATTTTGAATTCTGACATGGGGCTAGACATTTTGTCAATTTCCCAGAAGCCCCAAGTCATGTGACTTGTGCTTTGATAAACTTCAATCACTCTTTACTGCTGTACTGCAGATAACAGCTCCTTAACACAAGATAACAGCTGCCTGGTAGAACAGCACTCAATAGTTAAACCTATGTCCCACTGCGTACTATTCAATTACATTGAGAAGTAAAAACAACAGCCTGCCAGAAAGCAGATCCCTCCTAAACTGCTGACACAAGTCACATGACCGGGGCAGCTGGGAAATTGACAAAATGGCTAGCTCCATGTCAGATTTCAAAACTAAATATGAAAAAATCTGTTTGCTTTTTTGAGAAATGGATTTCAGTGCAGAAGTCTACTGGAGCAGCACTATTAACTGATGCGTTTATAAAAAAAAACATGTTTTCCCATGACATTTCCCATTGTTCTCGCTGTCCGGCCCTACCCAAAATCATACCCCATATCCTAATCACACCATGGTGCAGGAGAGTGATGAGGGTACTAGCAGAAGACCTGTACCCACTCAATTTCTTTGCAATGTTTGACAGCCTTGCTGAGAAATGATCTTGGGCCTGCAGGCCGATATGCCTACTTGCAAATCACCCACTGGCTCTGCTCATTTGTAAGGAGTATACTAACATCAGGGCTAAAACATGTATGGAATATCTCTGCAAACAGGGCTGGAATGGGAACTTATTTCCAACTGCTACAAACAGCTCCTAGCCCAGGACTCCAACGATAAACTTTCATATACGGACAAATGGGAAAAAGACCTGCAAAATACTTTTACCCCACTGCAATGGCAAAAGATTCTAGCAGAGCCCCAGGGAGCAACAAAATACACGAATCATAAAGAGGCCTATATTAAACTCATCTACAGATGGCATCTGTCTCCAGTATGCCCCTGGAGAGGCTGTGGGGCCCAGGGCTCACTTTTACATATGTGGTGGGATCGCTGCACCGTCACCCCTCTCTGGAAACAAGTTTTGATCTGGTGGTCCAACTACTGGGTCAGCAAATCCCTATGACCCCTGAGGTGGCTTTACTACAATTTTACCCAGTGAAACTTCCAAAACCTACAGCTTTTCCATGTCTTCAATGCCACGACCACTTTGATCGCAAAATCCTCTAAATCTCCCATGCCACCGACTGTACTGGAATGCACAACTCAAATTGGCATTGGATATACCATGGAAAGGGCGGCAGCAAAAAGAGGGCTCTTTGAAGACCCACCTTAAGATCTGGGAAAAATGGGCCAGCTATAAACTACCTCTATATATTATATTTCACGGTCATGGACAGTATCAAGGCAAGATGGCTGATCTGTTTAATTCTTTATTATTTTTATTATTTCTAGTTATTTGTATTCTGTTTTGAACTCATTCCAAATGGTATAGCTGTAATGCAAAAAACTGCCCACACTGTGTTGTGGAAGATGTATTGTAAGCACTAGCACTAGATGATTGCAGCTACTCACCTGAATGTGCAACAAATAAAACTGAAGTTAAAAAAAAATTTAATTGTTTTAAAGTAATGAAAATGTAATGCACTAGTAAAACTGCTGTATTTGCTTCAGAAACACTTATATTGCTTATATAAATAAGCTGCTGTATAGCAATGGGGGCATTTGCATTAGTGCCTGGCTGTACCGAATATGAAAAATCACGGGACTTTTCATCAAGCAAACAAGGAAATGCAAATTAGGGTTCAGAATTCGGCTGAACCTTTTACAAAGGATTTGGGATTCGGCCACAATCCTAAAATAGTGGATTTGGTGCATCCCTAACAACAAGCCTAATTTACCCTCAGAGACACAGCAACACAGTACTGTAAGACAATTTAGTTACTATAATGCAAGCTTCCAGTTAAATACAGAAACATAATAAAATTGATGTAACTGGAAAATAACCAGCTAGCTACTGATTCAGCAATGTCAAATATAGGTACTAATGCAGCATGATAAATGTGTATGGAATGCTTGGGAACTGTAGTTGTCCTTTTTGTTTACTATGACATCATAAAAAAAAGCTACTAAAAACAGTTGTGCTACCCAACACCAAGTAAAACATACTTTTATTACTAGATACAAAAAAAATCAGTCAAAATAAAGTCAGTCAACACTGGCAGATAGCATGCTGGTTCATACTCAATGCTGTGAATTAAAAATAATTCTCTGATCTAAAGTTTTAAACTCTTTAAACTGGCTTTGTGATTGTATTTCAGAGCCTTCTAAATAATGCATTTCCAGATAAATGATTGACAAAGTTTTACTCAATTACTTTTTTTTTTTGCTGTTAATCTAGGGGCAGATTTATCAAGGGTTGAATTAAAAATTCTAATTTTTAATGGTCAAAACGGTCAAATTCAACTATGGAGTTATTCATATTCAAATAGAATTTTTTTAAAAATTGTGGTACGATTTTCGAGATTTATCATATGCTGGCCTTTTAAAGGGCAAGGAAAGGCTAAAACATAAAATTCCATTTTTACTTTCTTTAATGAAAAAGAAACCTATCTCCAATATACTTTAATTAAAAAAATGTGTACTGTTTTTATAAGAAACCTGACTGTATGCAGTGAAATTCTCCCTTCATTTCGTGCTGTGGATAGGAATTGTCAGATGGTCCCTAACTTCTGGCAGGGAAACAATCATACTTATGAACAGCAGGGGGAGCCCCTGCCTTACTTACCAGCCATGCAGAACTCAACCAGCAGCTTTGTTTTTTGATCATTTACGACGATCCCTAAGAAGCCCAGACCACACTGAGCATGTGTATGTAGTCTAGTCTTGCAAAGATGTATAACAAAGTTACAAGATGACAGCCCCCTGTGGCCAACTTTGAAAGCATAAATCATTTTTTGAATAGGATTGTGGTGCAGTAAGTTCATGTTTATGTTTAGTATACAAAATACAGCATTTCTAGCCTTATTCTATTTTAGACTTTCCTTGCCCTTTAAGTACTCATATTGAACTATTCACCACCTAAAATCTGTTTAAGTCAATGGAAAAGGTCCAGGGATCAGTTGTTTGCAGCCTATTCCGACATTCAAGTTTTTTTTTGGAGAAATAACGTGAATGAAGTTTTTTAAATTGAAATCAAATTAAATTCGAATGGAGTTTTTGGGTTGATTTAATTCATCCAAATTTAAAAAATTCAATTATATTAATACATTTAGAGTGGTTGAATTTCAAATTTATGGCAGTTCAGGTGATTTTTTTTTTAAAGTCACATGAATTTGAAATTCGACCTTTGATAAATGTGGCTCCCATTGTTTACCTGTATATCCAGTTTTCTTTCATTCTTAAATTTTGCTTATAGCTGTTGCTTTCTCAAATTTACCAATAAGTATTTCCTTTAAAGAGAATGTCATATTTCCGATTTGAGTAAAAATAAATATTTTAGTTGTAATAAGTCTAAAACAACTATACAACGATAATTTTTTCACTGAATGTATTCAGGCAGGTGTGAATTGAACCTTACTGATGTGTGAGCTATTCAAAAATGGTACCATCATTCTCACTGACCAGTTAGTTTTTCAAGTTATATGACTGAAAGTGTGAATTGTCAAAAATACAGCATTATATTTTGCTAAAAGCTAGTATTCCAGGCCAACCACTGTTTAGCAATGCTTCTGCCAACTTGAAAAGAATTGCCTCCTTCACTTTCTTTCAAACCACTTGTTTTCTCATTTCAAAATATGAACATTGCTCTTGCAGTTGCTTCAGAATTTGGTTTTGCTTCCAATTTCAAAATGGTTTTAATAAATGTTAGAAAATTGATTTTCACTCAGTTGAATGTTATTTAGGTTATTTCTAAAACTACTTAGCATGTCAACTACTAGGTAACTTTATATCACAACTTAAATTAATCTTAAAAGACAACAACAAAGTTACTTATTTAATTTAGCCACCCTTTCACCAATGCATTTTTAATTTGGTTGGCAGTCCAAAAAGTATTTTTGATCTCTTATAAAGCATTGTTTCACCCATACTGAACTTGAAAACAAAAAGTGAAAGCTACAGAAAAAAAAAAGATCACCACAGATCAGTAGGATGAGGGCAAGCAGAGTGTTGGCTCCACTGCTCGCAAGTGGTTTTTATTTTTTAAATAATATAGCCCCTAAAAATGCATGTTTACACATTTCATGCACTGCTACTTTAAGTACTTGGTTTACAATTTGTGTTTGGGTAGCAACTCCTGAACTTGCTCAATATCTGCAATCTTCTCAAAGCTTGCCAAGTTTTAGGGGCGAGCTATGTAAAAGAAAAAAAAAAAAAAAAAAAAAAAAAAAAAAAAAAAAAAACATGCTTTTAAATAATGCTTTTCTACACAATACTTTTATGTTTCTACATCAAATAAGGTTGAAACAAATACATGTAATAATTATAGTTTTGTGTTACTTATGGGGTCCAACTTGACACCAATAGTTAACAGACTTAACAATTTTAACCAAGTTCTCAAGTTTATTTACAAGTCTATAAAATATGGCAAGACTAAAAAATGTTTGGCAAGAACTAATTTTGAGTATATACTTGTATATTAATATACTATAAGTCCATATTTATAAACCAGCTTGTTGTTTCTGAATGCATCATGTGAATTTTTAAAATAAATGATGCATAACAAAACACTGTAATCTTCATACCTCTGAGAAAAAAAAATAAAACCACAACAGAACAGTCACTGTTCAAGTACGAATACAAACCTTGCATAATAATATACCCTAAATCCAGCTAAACCTGTTTGAGTTGTGTTAATCAAGAAAGCAGCAAACCAAACTGGTTTGTTCTGTGCAGTGAGTCAGACTGACAGGATTGTGATACGAATAAGCCAAGGCATTCATTCTTTTTTCTTTCCTTTTATGTTTTGTGTGTGTGTTTTTAAAAACATATTAGGTTCCATAAACAGGTTTATTTTTTTGAAATAATTACATCAAAGATGGTGTGTGTTTTATTTAACCGATAATGCAGTACATTTGTATGCAATGTGTCTTAAAAAAGATGAAACAAAGCAATCTATAGCAAACATTAAAAGGTATATTTCCACCTAAAAAGTCAACAATAAGGGGCAGATTTACAAAGGGTCAACTTTTGAATTAAAAAAAAATTCAAAATTCAACGATCGAAAATCTTTTTAGGGCATTTTCGATCGAAAATGGACCAAATAGGTACGTTTTAGATCGAATAAAAATTGTTCAGATTGTTCAAACGCATTGTTCAATTCAAACAATTGTGGGAAAAATTGAATTTCAAAAAATTTCAAAAACACTCCTTAAAGTTTCCAGGATGATCCCCATAGGCTAAAATAGCAATTCAGCAGCTATAAGGTGTCGAATTCAAATTTATTTTTTTTAAAAATGGGAGACTGTCGCGTAATAATGGGTTACCGGATTATTGATCCCATACCTGTAGTAATTTACTGAAATACTATATCATATGTTTTTGGAGTGAGGGGGAAAATCAAGAGTATCACACAAGCACACAATGTGAATATACAAACCGTATCTTCAACCCCCAATGCTTCCACAGAGCAGTTATAACCACTGTGCTATCATGTTGCCCATATTTATCAACTTTTTAGAACCCTATAAATTGCTAATAAAGAGCATGGGAATTCCTTCTCATTAAGGCTGGGGACAGACAGGGAGATTCGGGGAGATTCAGTCGCCTGGCGTTTA